>RPFO01000744.1:416134-483634 GCA_009746045.1 Mesostigma viride | reverse complement strand
GCCGGTGTGTGACGCATGCCGGTGTTAATTCATTTAGGATGATGTCAGCTTGTGTGTCGGCGGGCCATGCCTTAAGCAAGCTAGGCAGGCAATGATCCGCAATTGTTTCTTTCACAATGGCGGCAATGGCCGCCTGTGCAAAATTGCACATTCTAGCGCGGGTTGCATCTGTCTTGTAGTCGAGGCAGATGGTGGCACAACCGCTAAGTTGTTCGACCAAGCATAGTATAGTTGGTCGTGCAACGGAAAGAAAATTTAAATTTACCCCCATGTCGTTTTCCCCGGCTGCGGGTCTTTTTGACATGGGCGAAGGATGGGGCGCTACTCCGGCGGTTTGGCCAGCTTCGGCGGAGCTGTTTATAAGTTTCTAAAACAGCTCTAGTGTCACATCGCAGACTTGCCACCGTGCGATGGTGCGTGGGACGTGACCTGGACTCTAAAGGTCCCGAACCAGGATCCTGTCAGCAACGACTTTTTTTGTCATAAAATATTTTTTGTGGCGGCAGGTCAGTTGTCCAGCTGCCCCTGCCGAGGAGGGGTGGTTGGGGACAATAGGAGCCGCGCGAGAGTTGCGCTCCGAAGCTAGAAATTTCCCTATTGCGAGACTCGAGTTGGGGAGGGCGTCTCAGGGAGGCGAGGCTACGCCAGACCTTTGTCGTTCCTTTTCGTCTCAGCACCTGCTGCGCGGCTCAGTCTATTATGGTGTCGTAAAACCTCTTTCCTTTTTGGACGGTTCCGGAATTGCGAAATGCTGGCTCTTTTTGAGGGCTTGCTTTTGGGGTGGTCACCGGCTTGTGTCGCATTGTAACCAGCGGGCCCCTGCGGGGGTTAATATAGCCTAGCGCGGGCTGAGTCGCCATTTAAGATGTTGCGACACGCTCTTTCGCGCACGGTGGTCATGAGTTTAATCGGCGCAATGGGGTTGGCGCCAGGGGGGGGTAATTGGGTGGAGGCTTCTTGCTTCCGCGTGCGGATTGAGAAACCTTAAGGCCACTGTTAACTGCTGCATTTGTGGCAGGGCTCCACTTATTGTATTCAATCAAATGCTGGTCTTCTTGGGAGCTGAGTGATCTTAATCGGTTTTCTCTGAATATAGTTTAATTAACGCATGCGGGAAAGATAAGGCCGCCATGCCTTGGCCTGGATGTGGAAGGCTGTCTGCGACATGGGCTGACTAATTCGATTTGTACAAAGGGTTTCCTGCTCGCCCGAATTTTCCTTGGATGACCCGGTTGTTTATAAGGGTCGGTGGCTATTAATTAGCGGTCCGAGAAAATTAATTGTAGGTTTTATACGACTTCACTTGCAAAGATTCGTGTTTGGTTGCACCAGTTGAGGTTAGGTGGGGACCTGTAGGGTCGGCTGGTTGCTTACCGAATCTTTGGCTGATTTGGGTTATTTAGTGAGTCGTGATTAATTATTGTAAAGGGGATTCGGACCGGCCCAAGGGGTCGATGGGCGCGTTTTATGTTTGTCAGTCTTGGGAACCTTGTACAACTACCTGTACGGTTAACGCACTAGCCTGGGGGTGCGTGGCCACGCTGTTTGTAGTGGCGTTTTCAGCACTGTTCAGGCCGGTGTGTGACGCATGCCGGTGTTAATTCATTTAGGATGATGTCAGCTTGTGTGTCGGCGGGCCATGCAAGCTAGGCAGGCAATGATCCGCAATTGTTTCTTTCCCCTCCCTCCCACCCTGGAGGCTTCTTGCTTCCGCGTGCGGATTGAGAAACCTTAAGGCCACTGTTAACTGCTGCATTTGTGGCAGGGCTCCACTTATTGTATTCAATCAAATGCTGGTCTTCTTGGGAGCTGAGTGATCTTAATACTTCTTTGTTGCTTTCTTTTTTCTCTCCTTTACCACTTCTTTTTGTGCCTTATCTCCTCTTTATTACTCTCACTGACTTATGTTTGTTCATCCTGTCTATGTTTTCACTGCCTACTACTACCCCTTTTCACCTTACACTTTTTCATTGGAGTGAGCAGGGCACGAGGCTTTAGACCCTGTTGGACAGGAGACCCCCGGCTGGGCACCATGGGCGCTGAAACACGATCTAACCCCTGACCCATTCTCCAACACCATCTGTGCCTCACCACATCCCAGCAATGACCTTTTTCTTTTTTTCCATTTTTGTTTTGTTATTATTACTTTGTCTTTATTTATTATTGTCCGTATTATTACTATTTACATTTTTTTCTTCTTTCTTTTTTTCGTGGTTCTCTGAACATAGTTTCTTTATAGTGAGATGGAAGGGTAGCCGCTATAGCTAGGTTATTGGGTTCACGTGACAAACCTTTTGAGGCCGGTGCGGCCTGATCCGGATCAGTCGTGGCCAAAGCTTTGGCCAGTTTTTTCTTGGCCAGGTGGCAGGAGCTACGTTGAGATATAAACCTGCCACTGTCTAGGTTTCTTGGCTCATGGCGTAGTGATTAACTAGATCTAGATTCTTTCTCTCACGCAATATGTGACCTAATAGCCCCGGCAGCCTTACGTAAGCTGCCGGCAATTAGAACGCCACATTGCGTCATTTGTTCAGACGCAACATTTGCGTGGCGAAAAAATGCCGTCCGGGCCAAGGCCGCATGACACGCAAAAAAGGAGCTCTTTTCTTTTCACGAGGGCGGCGACAGCAAGCCAGGGGAAACGAACCTCTGGTTTGACGAACCTGTACTGTCGGAGCCATTTTTGGCCCTGAGCAGCAATGCCGAAGGGGCGCAAAGCTACAGGAGGGCAGGCAGCGCGCGGGGAGGACGGGACGCCCACACCGCGGGCTGCTGCCGCCAGTCACGCGCCAGTCGCCTTCAGCGCCAAAAAGAAGCAGCTCGCCACTCTGCTCGCCAAGTGCATCAGCCCCGCAGAGGCGGTGGGGGCAGTCGAGCAGGTCTTCGGTGCCGAGGACTGGGTGACGGACGCCAGCTCGTGGAGCTCGAGCCAGCTGAAGTCTGTCGTGCAGTTGCTGGCCGATCACGTTGATGTTGGCGACGTGTTGGACGCACGTGACCCAAACGGAACGTTGGTGGCAAAACTGCTGGCCGTGGCAGATCTCGCGGCGGACGAGGAGGAGGATCAGGCGCTGCCACCAACGACACCTGCGCAGCGAAAAATGGCCAAGCCGAAAGGCGCGGCCAAGGTTTCGGCAGGTGGGGGGGCTGTCGGAAAGGAAATGAGGGCGAGGTTGGCGACATTCGTTGGGGCACCTCCGGAAACCGAAAATCAGGACGACGAGGAGGACGAGGAGGGGGAGGTCGCAGCCGAGAAATTCATGCAAGGTTTGAAGGCAGCGCTGGGAGGAATGGAGGGGGCGGGAAGCCACTTCAAGGCCTCGAAAGGGGTGGCGCTGCCAAGCCGAGCCAAGAGCGTGAAATATCGGGTTTCGGAGCGGGTGCTGCCGGGGGTGTTGGAGGACGCCAGCGACAATGGGATGGGAATCCGGTCGTGGGTCATGACGGTAAAGCCTGGAAATTGGCGGAACATGGAGAACAGGAAAATTGTCATGAACATTGCATTGGCCATGGACACCCTTCTCAAGGAGCTGGGCTCAGCAGCCGGGGAGCTTGTGGGCATGGAGTACCTAATGAGGGTGGTGGCGGCCTTGCTGCAGGTGGAAGGGCAAGGAGGGGGGGGTGGAAGGTGGCCAGCCACCTCCTGCCATTGGGGGAGGAGGCTGCACTGTCAGCCACCCCGGCTGTCAAGGCAGCTCTCCAAACTGCCATCCTCTTGGACAAGCTCAGCAAGGCTCAACAAGTAGGGAAATAGAATCCCAGCGGGACCGCTCCCTTTTCCCGCTGCCATACCCACTTAGGCCAGCGTACACCGCGTGGGGCAGGGTGAGATCGGCACGCCGGCGACAGCGTGCCACGCGCCGCCACCGCGAGTACACACTGCAATGCAAGGTAGTGCGTTGGCTTAATTGGCTGTGGGGAGGGGGGCAAGACCCTCCTCCTAACCCTAGAGGGGCGTGCTCTAAGGGGAGGGAGGAGGCCCTTGCGAGGGTCAAGAGGCACTGCACCTGGCACAGTCGCCGCGTAGGGGGCGTTGCGACAGGCCAGGAGCAAGAAGGTGCTGATGCAATATATGGGAAGCAGAATAAGTATGAACAACTGCGCGCGGACGCGGTGAGTCTACCAAAGGCGGAGGTGGCGGGGAAGGCACGGCTGCTCGACCTGTTGGCTATGCGGCCGAGCTGGCGGGAGATATATGCCAGCGAAGAGAACTGCATCAAGCCAGCGGTCGTGGCGAGCGCAAAGTATTGGAATGTGCCCAAGCCCAGCCGGGGATGCTCCATGGCTGAATGGGGCAAGCTCATGAGCCGGGCAGCGGGCGTGGGCATGGTGGCGTTCCGGGAGAGGCGGCCCAAGTGGGTGGATGGCTGCTTTGGAGTGGCCAAGGGGGTGGGTGAGCTTCGGTTCATCGTCAACAGGAAGCTGGGCAACCTGCTGTGGGTGGACCCCCCCAAGATCCTGCTACCCCACCTGGGCATCCTCGTGGAGGTCTACATCAAAGGCTGGTGCTACTGCGCCAAGAGCGACCTCGTGTCATACTACTATTCCATCGAGGTGCCCGAGTGGTGGTGGGACTACCAAGGGCTTCCTAGTGTGTGGTCGACTAGCGTAGGTCTGGCAGGGCCCAGGCGGAAGGTGTGGCCCGTGCTCAAGGTGCTGGCCATGGGACATTCCCATGCGGTGGCGCTGGGGGAGGCCATCCATGAGATGGTGCTCTACATGACCGGTGCCCTGGATCCGAGGCGCCAGGTCAACTACCTCTCAAGCGCAGGTGAGCTCACCTTGGTGCGCGACGAGTGTGGCCAGCCACTGCGCTTGGCCATCGAGTACAAGGAGGAGCGCGCCGGGGAGCTTCAGATTGACCTGGAAAACCCCCCTGCCCCCATGCTGTCCATCACTATTGATGACTTGGTGGCCAGCAACGGGCGGACCTGCGAGGCGGTGAACCAGCTCATCACGCGCGCTATTGAGGAAGGCTACCTCCCTAACAACCTTGTGCCGTCTAAGGAGAAGACTAAGATGGCGAGCCTGGAAGGGGACGAGCTAGAAGCCCTAGGGGTGGTGCACCGACGGAACGGCGTGCTGGAACCAACGGTCAAGCAGCTCAACCTTGTGATCGCCCACACGCAGGCTATACTCACTCGAGGCCGAGCTACGGCCGAGGGGCTGGCTGCCGTCTTGGGGCGGTGGTTGTGGCTGCAGATGTTAAGCCGCAGCTGCTTGTCCATTTGGCAGCAATGTTTCAAATTCATCAGCCTGCAAGGGTGGGGGCAGCGATCCTGGGTGCTGTGGGCCGGGGTGCGGGAGGAGTTAGAGTGTGCCCTGGCCTTGGCTCCCATGCTAAGGGTTGACCGAAGCGCACCTTTGGCCCGTGAGGTGGTTGCATCTGACGCGTCCACCTACGGGCAAGGTGTCGTGTACGCAACCATGGAGCCGGGCGATGTGACGGAGCTGGCGAGGGCACGAGAGGTGCGGGGGTACCCGACTTTGCTCATACCAAGTGAGGTGGCCTACGCTGGCCCTAGGCCACTGAGCGCGCGGGCGCAACAAGCAATCACTAGCCAGCAATGGCGGGTTGGGGTCCGGAGTCGTTGGCGGGATCCGGGGATGCACATCAACGAGAAGGAGGTGCGGGCTGCAGTGAAGGGCGTGGAGAGGAGTGCGCGCAGCTTGGCAAACCGAGGCAAGCGGGTGGTGAGGTTGGTGGACTCCACCGCGGCGTTGGGCTGCTTGGCTAAGGGGCGGTCCTCATCCCACAAGCTCAACAAGCAGTGCCGCCGCTTGTGCGCGCTGACCCTCGCCACGGGGAGTCGTTCCCAGTGGGTGTGGACGCCGAGTGCACTTCAACCAGCCGATGGCGTTTCTCGCGGCCAATCCATGGCGACTTTCTTGGCAGGCTGGGTGCGCGACCTGACCGCGGAAGGCATCCATCCTAACCCGGGGCCCCCTGCACCTGTTAGCTACCTTCCATTGCTAGAGGGGAAAGTAAAGCCGGCTACTTTGCTGGCCTACCGTCGTGGTCTTGATTCCCTCTTGACTTGGTGGGAGGCTGGTGGGCGGGCGGACGGGTCATCGTCACGAGCTGACACCCTTGAGGAGACATTTTGTGCGTATGTCGCCTGGGCTCATTTTCGGGGGTACAGCCGCCAAGTGTGTGTCAATGCCTTGATGGGGTTGCAACTTTATTATCCCGGTATGGTGAAGCGGTGGGACTTGGCCCGTGGCGTCCTCGCTGGGTGGAAAACACTTGTGCCCCCCCGTGCCCCTCCTCCCATTCCATGGGAGGCGGCGTTTGCACTTGCCAGCACGATGGTCATGCAAGGTCAGCGCCTTGCGGGCCTGCTGGTTGTCATCGTGTTCCGCCATTACCTGCGAATCTCGGAGGCGCTGAACCTCCGTGTTGGCCATGTGCGCCTCCAGCCTGACGTTCGGCTTGGGCCGGCTCAACGGGGCGCCCTACTGCTGAGGTCTACCAAGACCTCTAAGGGCAAGACTCAGTCAGTGGTGGTAGAAGATGTGATGTCTGAAACCATCCTCCGTCACTGCATCGCGGGTAAGCACGCTTGGGAGGCCGTGTTCCCTTTCACCTACCCGCAATTCCGGCGCATTTGGCAGGCTGCGAGTCAGGCCTTGGGGGTCGCCCAGATTTTCACCATTCACGGGCTGCGGCATGGAGGTGCCACTCACGATTTCCTCGCGGGTCGCAGCATGGGGGACATCCAGGGCCGGGGGCGCTGGCTTAGCAGCTCCACGGTTGCCCATTATGTGGGCTTGCACCGCAGTTTGGAGGTGCAGCTGCCTGAGGTTATTCTTCGGGCCATGGCCGCCTGCCCCCCTCGGGCCTGGCGGGCTATTTTGAAATTGCCCTCCACCTAATTTGGTTGTTCATTTCTCTGTCATTATGCTAGGTTCTTTGCCCCTGGCATGGATCGCCAGGGAGGGATATAAGGGTAAGGCTAGCCTTTGCCAAGCAATAAGTGTTCCCATGAGCATCGGCGGCCGGGATGTGGCCTGCCTTTTGTATGTGCTCCACTCATTGTTTTAATAAAGAGTCTGGTTACCCTGGAGTTCCACGGTTAATAGAATCGTGGTTCTCTGAACATAGTTTCTTTATAGTGAGATGGAAGGGTAGCCGCTATAGCTAGGTTATTGGGTTCACGTGACAAACCTTTTGAGGCCGGTGCGGCCTGATCCGGATCAGTCGTGGCCAAAGCTTTGGCCAGTTTTTCTTGGCCAGGTGGCAGGAGCTACGTTGAGATATAAACCTGCCACTGTCTAGGTTTCTTGGCTCATGGCGTAGTGATTAACTAGATCTAGATTCTTTCTCTCACGCAATATGTGACCTAATAGCCCCGGCAGCCTTACGTAAGCTGCCGGCAATTAGAACGCCACATTGCGTCATTTGTTCAGACGCAACATTTGCGTGGCGAAAAAATGCCGTCCGGGCCAAGGCCGCATGACACGCAAAAAAGGACAAAAACAAACCCACCTAGCTAAGGTCGGCCTCTTTTCTTTTCCCGCCCACCCTCCCTGCGTGTTTGGGGGTAAGGCTAGCCTTTGCCAAGCAATAAGTGTTCCCATGAGCATCGGCGGCCGGGATGTGGCCTGCCTTTTGTATGTGCTCCACTCATTGTTTTAATAAAGAGTCTGGTTACCCTGGAGTTCCACGGTTAATAGAATTACTTTTTCCCTTTGTATTATGTATCCTCCTTACCTTTTCTTTTAGCCCCGCTTCGTGTATGTATCAAGGAGACAACCGTGTATGTGTGTACGCGTTCCCTCTTTTCCTTCTTAGTTTTGGTTGTTTTTGTTGTCGTGGTGGCAAGGGGGGGTACTGGAAAACAAGAAATTTTACACAACGCTGAATTCAAGTAGAACACAAGCATGTTTCCCACTGGTCGCAACCCCAGGGGCCAGGGGGTACCTAGGTAAGAAGTTACAGAGCCTCAAAACTGTAAACTTAAAGGGTAGGGAGGTAGGGTACGTGCCGGGCCGATATGGTTTTTTTACAACAAAACACTTGGATTTTCTGCTAGCTCCCTGTATGGTCGGACAGTTTTGAAACGGTTTGATGGACAAACTGATAGCACTTGGCGAGCGGAACCCAAATCTGCAGTCAAAATTTCGGCAGGTACCATAGAGGGGGGGGGGGGTTGCCCGCAAGATGGTGCTGCCCCTACTAGGCGCGGAAGTATGCTGCCGTCTGCCACCACTACAAGGCTTCGGCTATCCAGCGCCGTGCCGTGCCATGGTATCGCGTCGCGCCGGCCAACGACCCATTTTAGAAAACCGGAATTTTCCCATACACCAATATGCTCAAACGGTAGAGCTCGCGGAGCTGATCATTTCGCTCCCTATCTCGACCCCCAGAACTCCTGGCTTCACAAGTTTTTGCTCTGTAAAGCGCCCGAAAGCTAGGTAGGTAGGGTCCAAGGGCCAACTTTTGGAAATTTTCAGCGTTAGTGTCTGGTATTTATGTTTTGAGTAGTAACCCCCCTTGTTGTTGTTGTTGGTGGTGGTGGTGTGTGTGTGTGTGTGTGTGTGCCTGTGTGTTTTCCCCATCAGCCTTTCTTGCATGTTTCCCTCTGTCACATGCAGGTCTTCCTATAGAGATAGCCACACGGCTCCCTCGGCCTTCGCGTCTTTCCTCTTAGACAACTACCCTAGTCCTTCCACGGCGTTGGATCGCCATGCGTCCAGAAATTAGCTGTCTCACTTCATTGTAGGGTGGAAGATAATCATGGCTATGGATAGATGCATGCCACTTATTTAATTTCAAGGTAGCTCTTAGTTAATCTGGGGCCCCGCCCTCCACTAATTTGCTAATTTGCTAAAAAAGAGCCAATTTTGATCCGACTCATATTCATCGTCCCATGAACGACTCGAAAACACGGAAAAGATAACGGCAGGCTCGAGCTATACCATGGTCCGGATTCTCGCGATTTCTGGCCTGCGCTGGTTGTCTCCTTGACATAGATATATACCCCACCTCCTCTTAACGCTGCTGCATGCATGAACCGGCCCTGTTCACAACCTGGCACGGCTCCACCAAAACCACGCTCAACATAACCATGCAGTACGTATGGATCCGCAGAGGCGGCCCAGTGCATCGCAGATGCTAAGGCCTGCCATGCAAGCTCGCAACCAGGTGAAGGACATGTGGTACCACCTCGACCAGCTCGGCGCCGGGCCGGCGGCAGCGCACACCGGTGGCGCACACGGGGGACGGCACGGCGCCAGTCAGCCTTGACCACTGGTTGGCCCACAATGCAGTTTCCTTGACAGGGGGGGCTCGCGCCCCTCCGGCCCCGCCGCTTCATGCACCCCGAGACGGTCGCCCGTCTCGGTGTTGCCGGACCCCCCCCCGCCGCCTGCGCCCCCCTCCGGCTCGGCCGCGGACTATTAAGTCCCCGCCTTGCAGGAGGGCTGCCTCGCCTCCGACCGCGTCGTCCCCCCCTTCACTTTGAAGGAATTAACTGCCGACGGCGCCCTTGCTCGCCTGCGGTACGACGCGGCGGTCGGTGCCGACCACCTTTCGGCTGAGCTGCTGAAGACCCCTGACCTGGCGGTGAGGGAGCTTCTGCTGGCGTTCTGCAACCGTGTCCTGCTCTCTGATTCAAGCCTCCGCCTGCTGAGTGGCAGACGG
Source organism: Mesostigma viride (assembly GCA_009746045.1). Lineage (NCBI taxonomy): Eukaryota > Viridiplantae > Streptophyta > Mesostigmatophyceae > Mesostigmatales > Mesostigmataceae > Mesostigma > Mesostigma viride. Next base: position 473,988 of record RPFO01000744.1, on the reverse strand, counting down.
CCATCCGAGTCATGCTGTACAAGCAAGAAGGGCTCTGCTGCTGACCGGCCCGGTAACTGTAGGGGTGTCTGCCTCCACCGAGAGCGCCGCGCTGAAGGTCTTCATGCGCATGATGCTGCACCGGCTCCGCACCGCTGGACCCACACCTGGGTGAGTCTCAGATGGGTTTCCGTCGTGGGCGTAACACTGGTCTGTCATGCATGGCTGTGTTCGTCGGTTGATGGAGGAGGTGCGTCGCCTTTGCCCTGACAGTTTGCCGCTAGTCTTCATTTTTGTTTACTATATCAAGGCCTTTGACACGGTCCTCGATCCATGGGAGCGGCCATCCTAGCTCTGGATCGGGTACCACCCGCGTTTATTGCTGCATGCCATTCGTCGACTGTATGAGGGCTCACAGGCAGTAGTATAGTGCAGACCGCGGAAGGCACTACCCCACAATTCCCCCTTCACCACGGGGTATGGCAAGGTTGTGTCCTGTCCCCATATCTGTTCATTATTGTCGTGGATCATGCATATCATGCGCCGGGCACGTGCGCGCTTTACTGCTCTTATAAGGGGTTCGAGCCAGGCTTGGACATCCTTAACGTGAAAGAGCACGGCGGGGTTAGACCGGGTTACCGCCTTGCCGACCTGATTTATGCGGATGACACCACCCTCATCGCGCGCCCCGAGCACATTCAGACCTTGCTGGACTGTCTGGGCTTGGAGGCGAGGGCGGTGGGGCTGGAGATTCGTGCATGTCAAAACCGAGGCGATGGTGATTGGGGCTTCCAGTCGCCCGCCGCTGCCGCGGCTGCTAGACGGGACGGAGGTCCCGTTTCGTGATCGCTTCAAACTGCTGGGGAGCATGCTCCCAGACACCGCCGACGATGTGGACACCCGCATCGGCCTGGTCTGGGCTAGGCATCGCTCGCTCAAAACCTACTGGCACTCGAAGGCCGGCCCTCGGCGAGCACCGCAAGCGCATGCTCCTCAAGGTCCTGGTCCTCACGGTGCGAGCACCTATGGCGTCGAGGCATGGACGCTCACGGATCGACACGCTGGCGGCCAAGCTAGACGGCATGGTATAACCAGGATGCTACATCAGGCCCTGAATGTAGGGTTTACCACGCATAGGTCTTTAGAATCTTTGTTCCAGGGCATGCCTCGCATTTCGGATGAGATTAGACAGCGTAGGATATAGCATTCGTAGGACATCTTGCTCGCACCAGCCATGCAGGTAGACACCGACCTCGGTCTGGCCGGCCCCCAGCGGCTTGGCCAGCCAGGACCGGCATATCCTGACCTGGCCTGGCCCCAAGGACATACCTAAGAAGGTAGGCAAACATGCCACGACCTACTACCCACAACAGTTGCTGGCCGACCTAGTGGTCCCAGCCCAGTTGGACTTAACATCGCATTCACTCCCTCTCTCTTGCTTGGACCATCACACTAGGAACTCGTTGGTGGTAAAAAATACCACTTTTACCACTTTTTACCACTTTTTACCACTTTTTACCACTTTTTACCACCAAAAAGCAGTAAAAAGCAGTAAAAAGCAGTGAAAAGCAGTAAAAAGCAGTAAAAAGCAGTAAAAAGCAGTAAAAAGCAGTAAAAAGCAGTAAAAAATACCACCTTCATGTCCCACGTAGCTCCCACAAAAACCAGCATCTTCATTAAAACAATAAGTGGAAGCATACATGTGACACTAATTGACATGCCCGGAGGCACGCCGTTCAAGGCCCTTCATGAAGTACGTTGCCCTAGAGGCAACCAAGACAAGGGTGGGTGGGTGGGGAGCAAAGAAAGAGGCCGACAAAACCAGCCAGAGCGGCTTTTAGTCGCAAAACCTCCCTTATCCCTAGCTAACTGACGTCATTAAACCCTTATGTTTAGTGGATGCTAGTAAGACGCTAACCGTACAGACCGGGGGTAGAATATCCCGAATCTGCACGGCTAGTATTAAATAATGCGTAGGTTGTTCTTTTCAGGGGCACTGCACCTCACGCCCCGTTCCGCCCGGGTATAATCAACCCAAGCGCGGAACGCACATTTTATTTAATTCATTTTTCAACCATGCACTATATTGCATCTACTAATCACAAAAGCTCTAGCCAAACAGCTACGAGTAAACACTGCGACCTATAAGCCGCTCATCCAGCGGCCTCTTGTTCCCGCATTCACGTATAGAAGAAACTCCGTTCAAAGAACCCCGATTCATGTCCCACGTAGCTCCCACAAAAACCAGCATCTTCATTAAAACAATAAGTGGAAGCATACATGTGACACTAATTGACATGCCCGGAGGCACGCCGTTCAAGGCCCTTCATGAAGTACGTTGCCCAATCACCCCCGCCCTGGCTTTCCCTTGAAGCCGCACTCCACCTTGCTCGTTGTCACAAGTGACCGCCCTGCCGCAAAACGGGAGCCCCCCCACATCGGGAGGCGTGTGCCCGGCGGCTGTGGATGCATGGCCAGGCCCAAAAAGGCCCAGCGCATTTGCACTGCGATTGCGCACGGCCAGCCTATCATGACCCCTCTCGGGGCCCCGAGTCGGTACCGCTATGGCCGTCTCCCCATAGACCCGGGGTGCTTCGAGAAAAAACGTGGACCTAGCCCAGGCCCCGCCAGCCCGGATGCCCGAGGCCACAGCCCCAGGCACCTGGCTGAACGAGAGTCCGTTCAGCCAAGACCGCATTCCCCCCCGAGGTTTCTATGCGTGGGGAAAAAATTTCTAGCTTAGACGCTTTTCCCATCGCCGTCCCCAGCCCCAACCACCCCCCCCTCGGCGGAAGGCAATTGCAAAGTTTGCTGGCCAGCAGCAATTTCCGAAGAAAAAGCCGCAGGCCGCGGACCGAGACACGGGTCGCCAGTGCCAGCCATCCGGCTCCAACCCGGGGTGCAAGCATCCCCAGGTACGGAGCACCAGCTCGCGCACTGGGCCGACCAAGCGACAGTTGAGCACCTGTCACGGCATCCGGCCCACCAAAGACCCCAAGCTGGGGAAAAGGTGCGGACCGGAGGTAATCTTTTTCTTTTCTTTTAGTTAACCGGGCGAGGAACTACGCCTGGCCGGTTAACAACTGGAAGTCTCACCACTGGCCAAGTGGCCAGTGCAACCAGTGCTTTTGGGATTTTGCTCCGCAGCACCCATAGCTGCGGCTGCCGCCGCAACGACAACGAGCAAAGAAAGAGGCCGACAAAACCAGCCAGAGCGGCTTTTAGTCGCAAAACCTCCCTTATCCCTAGCTAACTGACGTCATTAAACCCTTATGTTTAGTGGATGCTAGTAAGACGCTAACCGTACAGACCGGGGGTAGAATATCCCGAATCTGCACGGCTAGTATTAAATAATGCGTAGGTTGTTCTTTTCAGGGGCACTGCACCTCACGCCCCGTTCCGCCCGGGTATAATCAACCCAAGCGCGGAACGCACATTTTATTTAATTCATTTTTCAACCATGCACTATATTGCATCTACTAATCACAAAAGCTCTAGCCAAACAGCTACGAGTAAACACTGCGACCTATTATAAGCCGCTCATCCAGCGGCCTCTTGTTCCCGCATTCACGTATAGAAGAAACTCCGTTCAAAGAACCCCGATTTTACCACTTTTACCACCTAACGGAGGTGGTAAAAGTGGTAAAAGGTGGAAAATGGTGGTAAAAAGCAGTAAAAAGCAGTAAAAAGCAGTAAAAAGCAGTAAAAAGCAGTAAAAGTGGTAAAAAGTGATAAAAAGTGGCTGAAGTGGTAAAAAGAACACCACGACGAGCACAAAAGTGGTAAAAAACACAAGGGCTGAACCGACAACAAGTCAGTTTAGGCCCAAACAATGAATGATGCATCTTTATTCAACATAATACGGCATGATTACACTTGTGAGCAGCATCTAATGAGGCCGCAAAATGCTTGCACAGCAGCATCAATCAGAATCATCCTTGGCATCACTACCGTTAAAATCACTGTCATTCCCCTCGTTGCTAGGGGTTTGTTCTCTATAGTCCCTGACCGTGCGCGCGCGTGCACTTGTGCGCAACGGGGGCATGGGCTCCTTCCCCTTGTGTGATGCAGGCGCCAAAGCCTCAGATTTCTTCTTTCTCTTGCGGGGCGGGGCTGCGCGTGAGGGTTCTGCCGCCGTGGTTGCCGGCGCGGGCTGCCGTTCAGCGGGCGGCTTCTTTTTCTTGCGAGGCGGGGCTGCGCGTGAAGGTCCTGCCGCCGTGGTTGCCGGCGCGGGCTGCCGTTCATCGGGCGGCTTCTTTTTCTTGCGCGGCGGGGCTGCGCGTGAAGGTCGTGCCGCCGTGCTTGATGGCGCGGGCGACGGATCAGCGGGCGGCGGTTCAGCGGGCGGCCGTTCAGCGGGCGGCTCAGGTGGGAAGTACCTGATGTCTTCCTGCCACCTTGTCGCCGTGCTTTGGAAAAACTCGTTCTCCAAAGCCCACCCGGTTGCCAGGTGACGGGGCAGCTTGCAGTGAATGACCGAAAGCTGGGGCTGATGCCGTGGGTCCAGCACAAACCCAACAGAGCTAACAGATGTTGGCCACACTAGCTTTGCCGTGCGTGGTGCCTCGGCGCTGCGGACCAACACCAAGCGTTGATCCCGAATGTAAGCCACCTCCGATGCATCGAAAAGCTCTACTCTCAGCACAAGCTGTTTAGTCCACTGCCCCACCGGCTGCACCAGCTTTGCCACGAGAATGTGGGTCAGGTAGCCGTACTGAGTGCTGCTTCCCTCCTTATGGTAGGCTACACCACAGTTTGCAGTCCGCCATGCTTGCTTCCTGTCAGCTTCTTTTGTCCGGTAATTGAAACCGTACAAGTGCACCCTATCATACTCCTCAGCCTTGAGCTGCACGCCGGCTGCTGCAGCCTGGACAAGCTCCGGGACCAGCGGCTGCTGGTTGAGTCCGATCCAGTCTTTGAGCCATGAGAGGTCGCTGCACAAGGGCCGCCTGCATGCACATCGTATACAAAGCAAGATAGCAATGCAAGAAAAAAAAATTAGAATAACGGCAGTAGTCCTTGGAAATCAGATGAAGTTCCCTATACTGAAAGAAAATCAGCTCAAAGAATAGCAACTTACAATAATAGGACAGCGGCGTCTTACCAGTAGGCCTCATCGCCGTTGACTTCGGGATCTTTGTACTCCGCATTGGGCAGCGCATACTCCAACAAAATCGCGCCCACTTCATCAGATTCCGCGGCGGTGAAAGTGTAGAAATTCTTGCGGCTGCGCCCCCCCAACTCGACCTTCTTGGACGGGTCTGCGTGGATGACGTCCCAGATGTAGTAGCGGTCTTTTGGCTGAAAGAAAAAAAAGAAAGCAAACAAGACATTGCAAGCAGCGCACACAAATATGCACAGAAATTAGCTGCATGCAGCACAAGACCGTGCCACAAGGAGCGCGTACATAACACTAAATCTGCACACAAATCCATTAAAAAAAAAAATCTGTCACTAGCGTGTACTTACCATCCCGGTTTTCACCATGTGATAGGCCAGATGGGTCAGCGCCTCAGACTTGCGATATGCTCCGTCCATGGAGCACTCCACATTGACGTTGGACAGCTTAGCTTTCGTGATGGCCCCCATCATCCGCTCGCCCGACGCCATGGTGCGGGTGTCACATCGACCCAACAAGGGGATTTGCTGGGCCAGGTGGGCCATCATATGAACAGATTTTGCCATCTCAGACGCTGGCGCTATACGCTCCATCGCCACAGCAGCAAGCAAAAACATCTCGCCGCAGTCATCCAACTGCTGCTGAGTCGCCGGGCCGCTAGAAAACACAAAGTCCCAGGCCGCTGATTGAAGGAGAAATGCTTGCCGTGCATCGTCATCTAACCGCCCACGCAAGATGGTCGGGAGTTGCTTGCAAAAGTAGAGGATCTTGTCACGCGTCTTGGATTTTTCAGTACTCTTCGCATCGCAGAGCAAGCCACTGATCCGGCCGGTGAAGTAGTCGGGTAGGCTATGCGCCATGATGTCATCGAGACCTGCGCATTACAACCACACGCAAAAAAATAACACATAGTAGTAACACGACAGCCGAAAAAAATAGTCAGTCCTATGTAAATCACACAGACCATAGTCAGTCCTACATATTAAATTTCCAAATTACGGGAAAAATAAAAACCCAATGTCACACTTACGCTTGATATCAGCCTTTTCCTCAGCCGTCAGCTGGAACCCGGGGCGCGGTGCTGGCGCCCTCTTCTTCTTGCGGCCTTTCTTCGGTGGACTTTGGTGGTCTCCCTCCGGTGGTGGGTCTCCCTCCGGTGGAGGGTCTTCATCAGGCCGCCACAGCTCCGGGTTCAGACCGAGGACCTTCAGCCTGCCACGAAGTGACCCGGTCGCCATAGCCTTCCCTGCATGGAGTACAAACAGAAAAAAAAAAACAAAACAATATTACATCAGCTTTCCATGTGAACAGATAGGCCAAGTCAATGTATGCATGCAACAATCACAATGAAATGATACAATTAAATGTTTAGCAATTACCGCTTGTGCAATGAATGACCCGCTTGAAGTTGTTGGGACACAGATGGAACTCGTCAATAAAATGACGGATCTTCAGGTGAACCCAGTACGGTAACTTGAGAAACGGCTCGGGCTGCTTTTTTAGCGTAGCACAGTACTTCAGGTAGCCAGCATGGTCCATCTCCTGAACAACAGGAGCGTGAGCCGGCCGGCGGGGGTCACCCTCGGGAAACATGCGGTCATTGCCAAGGAGAACGATACGGCCATTTGAGATAAAAACCCCACGCCACTCATCACCATGTAGGACGCATTGATAGTACCCTGCATCTGGAATGTTCAGGGACTTGGAGTATGCCGGGTAGTCGTGAATTATGCCAGCAAGAATGGACCTCACAAATGTCGTAGTGTAAACACCCGCCACGTCCAGCGTCACATCACAAATGTAATACCCCTTCCACAGTACCAGGAAGTCCTCAGCGATCAAGTCCAAAAAAATGGTCATGTTCTTGGGTGCCTTCCCCTTCATGGCGCCCACAAGAAGCACCATAGGGCAAAACCGCCCATTCACCATCACCCACTCGGGCAAGTTGACACAGGAAACAAACGCGGGCCAGCTGCTGTGGGTATCCATGAAAGACCTTGGACATACTCCGTCAAAATTCAGAAGGAAGATGGTGTTCCGCGGCTGGCTGCGAAAGTCCCAGTTGTTCTTTATGTGCTGGATGGCACGGCTGTCTGCACGAACAGGTCCATGCACAAGAAACACCAGACGTAAAAAGAAAGGTATCCATCAGAGCAGTACAAACAAAAGATAAGCGCAAGAGGAAAAATCTCGAACTTGATACTTTGGCACACATTGCATAACAGAAGGCGTAGAAACAAGTGCAAACCTGCCTTTCAAGCCGTCCACAACGCGCGTGGATGAGTCTGGCTCCCTGTTTTCATGTTTCGCAGCGTACTGAAGGGCTTCCGCCATTTCCGGGACTCGGAACCAGGCCCTAATCCGATCCATCAGGGGGAAGTGCCTAACCTGGCGATGCGCTTTCCGCGAGTTGACGATGTCACCGTTTCTGTCAGTGTACGTCTCGTAGCGCGACAGCTTGCAAAGAGGGCAGCTCTTAGTAATCTTGTCCTTGTACAAGTAACCCTCGCATGGGCAGGCATCGTACACACGGTACCCCAAGCCCAAGCCTTTGATCACTTTCCGTGCCTTCCAGATACTGTCGGGCAGAGTGTTGCCCGCGGGGAGAACGTTTCCCAACAGCTTGAAGAGCTCATCAGCAAAGCTCTGAGGGCATGAGTTTTCCCCCATTAGCGTCAGCAATTGCAATGTAAACATCAAGGCCTTGCTCTCAGATCCCGGGTACAATGGCGTATCGTCCTTGACTCTGGCCACTGCTTCGTCATAATTTCTAGCAAACTGGCGTGCTGCATCCTCTCCACTGGCCGACCCGTCGTCAGGGTCCTCGGCCATGAATTCATCGACTGTCTGTCCTTGACGCATTTACAATCTCTACATGGAGGGCCGGCATCGACCGTTGATGGTCAATGCCGGCCCTCCGTGGCTAACCAGTCGCCATCGGGATCACAAATCGAGCCACGCTAGGGCGTCTGCGCCAGTGAGACCACTGGCAGCTCACTAATCAACCGTGACCATGAAGTCCGGCTCAGTCGACATTTCCAGGAACGCATCCAACATAATTTGGCGATAAAACTCAGGAAGCCTGCAGGATGACCAATGAAACTGGACAATGTAGGTATCCGTGGAGGAAGGGAAAGGAGACATCACGAAATTTGGCCAGCTAGCAATGTGTGTGTCGATGTAAGTGTTCGGCTCGATTCCGGTATCCATGGGTGGGACCGCCATCTTTCTGGTGCCACCCGCCGCCGTGATAGCCGCTAAGTCACCCGTTGCAAGTTTGTGTCTGCTCGCCAACGCTTTCGATGTCGTCGATCCCTTTTGATCAAACGGACATTTTCTCAGTCATTCAAATGGTAGATATTACGGTCAGTGTACGGTAGTGTTGGTTAGTCACGGGCTCATTGGTAGAAGTCTACTGAAACGGTACAGCCTTAGCTCCTGAGGCCTCTGTACTTGTACCAAGCAGTACGGAGTTTAGCCGATCCGCACGCAGCCGCGCGGGGCGTGCGGGCCCCGCGCGAGGCGTGCGGTCCGGCCGTTTGTGTAGCTGCCGTTGGTGCCTTTTGGCGAAAGACGTTCAAAAAATTTTTGCGCGGGATGCTGCCAGGTTCGTCGATCTGCTGAATCCAACGGCGGACAGAGGCAGGTGCAGTGCGTCATGTATACGTTGGTTCGCAAAACGGGGGGATTCCGGACTTAGCCAGCCTTGGTCGCATGGTGGTGTGCGACCGAACGTTGTAAATGCCGAGAAGGGTTGCAGTGCTACGACCAGCTCACGTGTGCAGTCCTGAGGAGTGGGAGAAATTTGATGCCCGAGCATGTGAAGAGGAAAAGCCGAAACAAAACGTCGTTCCCTCCGAATATGTGCGGACCTTAAGACTGCAAATCACGACCTTCGGCCGTGCATACCTCGTTGAGGGGTATGTCCTGAAAGAACAGGATGGCGCCATGGTGGATGCTCTCATTAACCGGGTAAAGAAAAGCTGCATAAACTTTCTGGAAACATGTGTGGCTGACGACAACCGTGCAGAGCTGGATAAGTATGAGGCATCCAGCTGGGTGGTAGACCCGACGACTGGTGAGCTCACCGCCCAGAAGCCCAAGGGCTCCAAACCCAAAGCCCTAAGTGTTGAAGAATTCGTAAAAAAGGAGCTGAGCCGCTGGCTAAGCAACTCCAGCTTAAAAAAGAGGCAGAGTTTTGCCGAGGACGAGGATGATGACGTGAAGGAAAATACCAAAGCGCTAAGCGACGTGACCAACATGCCAAAGGTAATAACGCTATCTTTAGCTACAGGAGTCTGCAAGCTTCTTGGTTTTTTCTTTCATCGCAGGTCTGCTACTAACCGACTTCCCGAATGTTAACGTCCTTATTCCATGCCCCGCCCTCTGCTTGCAGACAACTCCTGCTGCCAAGCCGGCGGCAAAGCCGGCGGCCAAGCCGGAGGTCAAGCCGGAAGTAAGCCGGAAGTAAAGCCGGAGTAAAGCCGGAGGTCAAGCCGGAGGCCAAGCCTGTGCACACAGGCGTCCGAGCAGATGAAATTCGGAGACTCAGAGCTCGGCTGGCTGCCCTTGAGGAGGAGTTAGAGCAGGAAGTGGCAGGGTACGCGCCTGCACCTGTGGAGGTATCGGATGTGAGGCCGCCGCCTCCGGTGGCCAAGAAGGTTGTACCGCCGCCCCCTCCCGTTCCCAAGCAGCCTGTCATGCCGCCCCCTCCGGTGGCCAAGAAGGTTGTACCGCCGCCCCCTCCCGTTGGCACGCAGCCTGTCATGCCGCCCCCTCCGGTGCCCAGCAACGCTGTGCAGCCGTCCCCTCCGGTGCCCAACAACACCGTGGAGCCGCCCACTACGGTGCCCAAGCTGGCCGACCTGCCAATGCCGGATGGTCTCCCGCCTGCTCGTGTGCCTGCCATCAAGCCAGATGTCTTCGAGCCCATCACGTCGCGCCCCGCCGTCAACAAGCCGCCCGCCAGCAACAAGCCGGCCGCCAGCAAGAAGCCGCCGCCAGCAAGAAGCCGGCTGCAAAGCGAAAGCTTCCTAGTGGTCCCATGGACTTGGGGCTTGCGCACTATCTGAGCACCTTACTGCCAACCGCGGTGGTTCAAGAGCGACCGGGCCCTGGTGGTTTCGGAGAAGCACTGCACGGGGCCTTCGTGGCACAAAGGTACAAGTACGAGCGCGATGGGGCGCGGCCGGCTGCGTATGTTTGGGAGCCTGGCAAAGTGGTGGAGGTGAAGCCGAAGCTCAAGGCCCCTTACGGCACGCGGTTTGTGGAGCGTGATGGGGGCTCGCAAATGCTGTTTGTTGACTTTGCCACGATGCATTACGGTGACGCCGAGGGCAACGAGAATGCGTGGGTCCTTCTGGGCAACGTCACTGACGACGACCTTCGAGGCGCACGTGCGAAATTGAAGGAGAGTTGGGGGCCAGCAGAGGAGAAGGAGGAGGTGTCGGATGAGTATGTACCGGCCAAGCGAGCGCGGGCGCCACCCAAGGAGAAGGCGTCTGCCGGTGCTCCCTCCGCGCCAGCGATCCCGCCTGCCTCTAGCTCTTCGACCGCAACGGCGTCTGCCGGTGCTCCCTCCGCGCCAGCGATCCCGCCTGCCTCTAGCTCTCCGGCCGCAACAGCGTCTGCCGGTGCTCCCTCCGCGCCAGCGATCCCGCCTGCCTCTAGCCCTTCGCCCGCAATGGCGTCTGCCGGTGCTCCCTCCGCGCCAGCGATCCCGCCTGCCTCTAGCTCTTCGACCGCAACGGAGTCTGCCGGTGCTCCCTCCGCGCCAGCGATCCCGCCTGCCTCTAGCTCTCCGGCCGCAACGGCGTCTGCCGATGCTCCCTCCGCGCCAGATCTCACCGAGGCGGAACTGGAGCTTGCCGCGCTCAAGGCCATGATGGCAAAAGCGCAGCGGAAAGTTGAGCTGGAGCGGCAAGCAAAGGAGTCCCAGAGTCAGACTCCTGATCCGGTAATTTAGTGGAATGTTTTTTCTGAAGCACGTTTTAGCTATGTAGTGATGTGGTGTTGTCACACCCAATTGCCATGTGCGTATATTTTTGTTACTCATGTATGTATCACTCTCATGCTAGGTCATGCATCATACCCACAGGCATAACCCATTTCACCATGGGATGTTTTGCTGGGCAACAACTATCTGCCGTGCCTGACTGCCCCCCCCCCCCTGCCTTGCTGCCCTTGTGTCCTCTTCAATGGTGGTGCTCTGTGTGCCTGCAGGCCTCCAGAGCATGAGTGCTGGCAACTGTGTGGCTTTGTTCAGGCAAAGAAGCATCATTGATCATGATGACACCTGAAGAAGAAGTAAATTAATTGGCTGGGCTTGATGCGGCCTGTGTTATTTCACAATGGTGTAAACGTATCGATGAGACGCCCAATGTGGGGCTAAATCCTCATTGTAAATCAAGAGAGACAACTGTAATGGGATGTATTATTATTTCTAATAAAGAAACCATTTGGAATGATGGCCTGTTAAGCTGTTCTTAACAGTGCTTGTGTTGTAATGCTGGCAAATCTGCATTTTCCCCTTTTTTATCACTGTCATTTTTACCACTTTGTGGTATTTTTTTACCACCCTCATTTTTACCACTTTTTACCACTTTTTACCACCCTCACTTTTACCACTTTGTGGCGTGTTTTTACCACCCTCGCTTTTACCACTTGGTGGTATTTTTTACCACTTTGGTGGTAAAAGGGGTGGTAAAAGGTGGTAAAATGATTTTACCACCTGCTGTTCTCCTAGCGTTTTCCCACCGTTTTACCACTTTTTACCACTTTTTACCACTTTTTACCACTTTTTACCACTTTTTACCACTTTTTACCACTTTTTACCACTTTTTACCACTTTTTACCACTTTTTACCACCCACTTTTACCACTTTTACCACTTTTACCACCAACGAGTTCCTAGTGCAGTGCTATGCAGGACAAGAAGAGGTGGAAGACCATTGTCCAGGCTCATACGCCCGCCCCTGTGGGCAAGCCCCCTCCCCCCAAGCAGAAGGGGCGCGCTTTGCTGAGTAGAATAGGCAGGGTTTTCTAGATTAGATTAGCTTAGAGTTAGATTAGTTCGGTTTCGCGGCTCTGCCCACCTCCATCCATCCAGCAAGGGAATATGTGCTACATGATCTCCCAACGGCGTTGGGAGATCATGTATGTAGGGAGTCATGTTATAATTTAATTTATTTTAATTCAATGGATCCGCTGTCCGGCCGGTCCGCCATCAACCACATCCAACAGGTCTGCATGTGGCAGCAGCCCAGTAGCTCACTGCATGCCGCAGCTCGCCGAAGCAATAACCCCTGCTGCCAAGACCACCTACGCTGCAGCGCTTCATACTCGACCTACCAGGGAGTTGTTATCAACCAACTCAAAAACAGCATGCAATCAAGGACAGCACCATGGCTGATATGATTGAATTTGCACCATAACTCGAAGGCGACCCCTTCCTGTGGAAGCTGGGCACTCATACTATGTAGCCCACACGGTTGTCATCCACCATGCAGGCATGTCGGCTCGGCGCGGCCCTGCCGCCCTTGTCTTGGTGGCGTTCAAGGATTGAAGACAAAATGCTGGTTTTAAAAGCCTGCCAAAACCTGCAGCTAGACAGTCCAACCTGCATAGAAGGATGACTGTTATACACCGGAGCAGCTCGCGGCCTTGAACCAGTGGCCGGAGGTCCGGCCACTGCAGGCCCGGGCGGCCAATTGAAGGCTAACTAACCTGCGCAGCTGCCTCACTGCAGTGCAGCGTCTGTGCCCGCGCTAGCTAGTTTGCAATGGTGTCTTTATACTTGTCCGCCTTTGCGACCAGGACCTTCCTGCATGCATTGAACGCCCGGCCGGCCGTCAGCGACGTCCCATTAATAAATAAATAAATTAATTAATTAATTAAACTCATGCTCCCGTTGGGGAGTCATGGCGCACCGAAGTGCTTTTAATCCCTGTGTGTGCACAACGTACAGGAAGAATTAAAGGGCAGAGACCCCCTTTCTCCTTCCAGCGGCATGCCACAGCTGCAATCGGACCCGATAAACGGCCCGGCAAGATCTGTGGGTGCAATATGACCCATGTGAGCATATCATAACAAGGATCGAGCGTGGGCAAGTAATCTGAGCATAGCCAGACGTAGCATGGCTGTACAAGGACTAAGCTAAGGCTATGGCTGGTGGTGTACCGTGTGTTGGCGGTGCACGTGGCTGCATGAGTATGGCACAGCTAGGCAAACAACATTCTACTAGGCATCAGAACATTCTAGGCATGGCTGCCTGGCATGGCGGCAGTGAGTATACCAATGGATACAAGCTAGGGCTATTCAAGCTATAGTAGCGGCGACGTCCCATGGTCGACATCGATCGCCGTATACCGGCGCCTTAGTAGCCCCCTGCGGCACCCCGGCCCACATCGCCATGGCGCCATCCCCACCGGCGCCGATCGACGTCCACCAGCTCCACTGCACGCATGCATGGGTTAGGCCGCTGTGGATGACCCAATGACGCCCGGCTATGGCCTCCGACCCGGACAGGTCGCCCGCCTCTGCACCGATCGAGCGGCAGACGAATCTTCAAATAAAAAATATGACTCGACGTTAGCGGCTTCGCGACTCTAGCAGTGCATGGAATCTGCCCAACTCCCCTTCCCGCCCCTTTGCCTTCGCAGCCCCTAGCTGGGCTATAGCTGTCGGAGAGAGAGCAAAGGGCCGGCAGTGAGCCAAGTTCGCCCCGGCGTCTGAGTCGCGCGCCCAGCCTCCGAAACCTCGATCCTCTGCATGAAGCTCAGTGCACGCACTTCTTATTAAGTGACTCAGACAACTATGCATGCAGCCTGGACGCATGGCGATCCATTTCCTTAGTATATGCGTGCAGACGCAGATTCGGCACACCGGCACGATTCCTGGCTACCTGAGCCAAATTGAAGCGTCGGCGACGCCTGACACTAGCTTTTGAAGGATCGAAGAATCGAAACTGTGATTGACAGCACGGTTCTAAAGAAGTCCTAAAGCGGCCACTCTTACCCCGTCCCCACGATGTGAGCTATAGTTGCATTTGTGTGTGCAACCTGCCGGCCGCGCCTCGATATAGGGTACTCCCTGCAGGCCCATGATCGACATGTATACCAACTATACAGTACATAGTTGATCGATATATTTGAAATGGAATGTACAAACCTGATTGTCAACAACCAGCTGTGGAAGCCCCCTACGGGCAAGGCTAGCCATGTAGTCACACCCATGCTCGGGTGATGTGCAACCTAGCTAGACGTCGCCACATAAATTATAACTGTACTATCTCCGTGGGAAGCATATGTAACACATATCCCTGATAAGTGAGAAGGGGCATATGGTTTTTATAACATTGTAGGCTACAACCTGCTGCGTGCATGGTGGGGGATGTAAACAGCCTGGCACCTATATACTCTGGGTGCAGAAGGTGCACTTGCACCACCATGATTAATTTTAATTAATTAAAATAAGCACGTGACTGCGTCACGTGGGTCACTGCCAATACAGAGTAAAGGAGCCTTCAACCCTAAATACACAGCGAGAAGGAGGGAGGGCGCCCTAGCTTCTCTCACTGCCGCAAGTGGGCAGGCCACAGAGCGCTCTCTCCACGGCATGGTGCATCATGCCGGGGCGCAACACTGTGGGTGCAATACAACCAGTGCAATACCATAGGTAGGCTGACGCATAGCTTATCAGTGCTATACAAATGTGAGGTGGGCTCAAGACGTCGGCTGATGACCACAAGGTGCCAGAGCTAATTGAAGGTACTATAACGCTGTGCGCTAATATCGTTTCAAGTGCTGTAATGCCTAAGCTATATCCCATCATCGATTGCCCCCATCTAGACAACTAGCTGGAGTGCTCTATCCCGGGGAAGCCCGGGAGGGCTTCCACAGTTTCTTGTTGACATAGAGGTCCCCGCCCCGCCAGTACACTTGGGGCTTCTCGGGGTTGGTCTTGTGGCGGATGTAGTCGGGCCACTGATCGCGGCGTTGCTGCTGCTGGGCTGGTGTCAGGTCGTCGTCAAGCGACCAATAGGTGTCCACCAGCTTCTTGCGGCGAGAGAGGAACCGAACTCGGGCTGTGATGTCGCTGAATTAAGGTGAGGACCACCGACCACTGGAGGGGGCCCAGCCTTGGCCCGTGGATGGGGCAGGCGGTAGGCGCCCTGCAGTGCCGCACCTGGCAGCTCCATGCACGCCAAGAGCTGTTTCTTCAGCTCGTCGAGAAGAGAGTCTGGGGTCTCGATCCTCCGGCGGCATGTCGAAGCGCCTGAGGATGACCCGGCAGCGGCGACGGTCGCGGTCAGCGGCCTCGCGGCGCGTGTCTTCCAGCTCCTGGAGCTTGGTGGTGATGGCGGTCGTGGTAGAGGATGCCTGGCTCTTGAGCAGGTCCGCCCAGGACTCAGGCGCGAGTCGAGGGGTCATCGCTAGCCCTACCAGCAGGTTGGGCGGCGATGGTGGCCGTTCGCTCGGCGATCTCGGGGACCTGCGTGGCCAGGGCGTCTATACCTTGGTAGCAATATCCTCAAGTTTCACGGTGGCAGCCTTGGCCGACTCGGCCTTCCACCTGGTTAAGGCGGGTGGTCACAGTGGCTGTGGCCTCGGAAACTTTGGTGGCAATGTGCTCTTGCGTAGCAGTAAACTGAGGCTGGAGCGACTCTGGCTTCAATGTTGTTGACCTTAATTGGCCGAGAGAGTATTGAGTGGGCCGTCAGGCGCGTTCAGGGCGGCGAGCTGCTCAGCCATCGGCGCCAGCTGCTCCGCCACTGCATGCGGCTAGCTCGGATGGAGTCCGTGCTGGGGGAGGTGCCGCTCTGCGGGGATGCTGCAGCTGCTGTATCATATACACCACCATGATGTATCATACCTAAAAGGCCTGGCATGAAGTGGAAGATGATTGTGGCTTATATAAAGGCAATAGCTAGCTAGGGCATGGCATTTCAGCAGAGAGCAACTCTCTGCATGGGTGAAAGCAAGGCTAACTATACTTAATTAAAGGCTAATGCGGCATCTGTTGTGGATCCCAATCATCCCACTGTCATAGTAGTGGCACACTGCCGCATCTTGTTTCGAAATTTAATTTCGTATCTATTGTAATCGGAAACATGTGCATGGCCACATCTAGTAAGCCTTACTAGTCTACACTACTGCTAATATAGCCCCGTAGCTAGGCTGGGATTGCTGGGGTTGCTGGGGCGGCGGGGGTCGCCTGCCAGGCCGGGCTTGTGGTCCACGTAGATCTATGACCGCCCCCCTTCAGTATATATTAAAAATATAATTACTTACAGCATGGAAGATATATATATTAAAAATATAACTACTTACAGCAGAGTGAAATCACTCAAACCAAAGCAAACGCCCAGCTATAAACCTATATACAGAGCCATGTCAAAGCGCTATACTACGATAAGACCAATTATGGAAACTCCTAACGGGAGGAACCTAATAGCCCTGCTGCACCGCAAAATCAGCCCGCGTACGGCGGAGCATGATGTCAGCCATGGCCCGAGTCAGCGCCACCGACAAGCGCTGACGCCAATATGACGTCCAGGTCCGCGCCGACCATGGGGCCCGCTGGCCCTCCAGGTCCAGCCGGTCCTCCCGGAGCCGGCAACACTCCTTGAAGAAGGCGGAGGTCAGGGGCCCCATGGCCCCAAACTCCTCCAGGACAAAGGGCACCACACGATGGTGCCCGACGTCGCCGTAGGCCAGGAGCTTCAGTGGCCCGCTCCGCCCGGTCCGCCGTGTAACCTGCCGTGAGGGAGGCCCCAGCCACGTGGCTAAGAGCCAAGGGCCGCGCCACCGAAACGTCAATAAGCAGATGCCGGCCACCCCCCTCAAAGTCCAGCACCACGATGTCAGGCCGGTGGTTGGGGGAATAGAAGGCAGCGCCATTCGCATCCTCGGACCGGATGTTCGCGTGGGGGAAAACCGACCGAACCATGGCGAGCACCACCGTCAGGATCCTCGAGGACAGTGTGCAAATACAAATACCAATTCTGATTCTGTTGGCCCCCCATGCAGGCCAGGTAGTGAGTCCCCGTGGGATCCAGCGGCTGCCCACAGCTACCACAAGGCCGCCCGGCCGGAACAAGAGGCTGCAGGGCAAATAGCTGGTGCCGGAGCGCCACCGAGTATAGTGGCTGGGAGCTATAAGGCGAATGGGGGGGGCATGGGAAGAGCACGAATTAAGGTACGCCGAGCCCACACTCCGCAAGGAAAGCGAGAACAGCCACGCACGTCCCTGGGCGTTGAGGTCCGCAAAAAGAGCCATCCAATCAGCCGTGTGCAGAATACCCGCGTAGGTTTTCTGGTGTTTATCGATGACGCGAGCAGGGAATGCGGCAGGAGATTGAACGGAGGCGACCGAGGGAGCCGGTGCCGCGAGGGAGGTGGCGCTGTACCGCCTGAGCGGCACGGACGGGAGAACAGGCCTGCTGGATCTCGATCAGCATAGTCCTCCTGGATGGCGGTGACGAAGGGCAAAGGGCTGCTGGGGTCCAGGAGGTCAGGCGCTGCCGTTGCCAAAAGGGGCAGGAGCCGGCTTCAGTATATATTAAAAATATAATTACTTACAGCAGAGTGAAATCACTCAAACCAAAGCAAACGCCCAGCTATAAACCTATATACAGAGCCATGTCAAAGCTCTATACTACGATAAGACCAATGGAAACGCCTAACGGGAGGAACCTAATAGCCCTGCTGCACCGCAAAATCAGCCCGCGTACGGCGGAGCATGATGTCAGCCATGGCCCGAGTCAGCGCCACCGACAAGCGCTGACGCCAATATGACGTCCAGGTCCGCGCCGACCATGGGGCCCGCTGGCCCTCCAGGTCCAGCCGGTCCTCTCGGAGCCGGCAACACTCCTTGAAGAAGGCGGAGGTCAGGGGCCCCATGGCCCCAAACTCCTCCAGGACAAAGGGCACCACACGATGGTGCCCGACGTCGCCGTAGGCCAGGAGCTTGGCCCGCTCCGCCCGGTCCGCCGTGTAACCTGCCGTGAGGGAGGCCCCAGCCACGTGGCTAAGAGCCAAGGGCCGCGCCACCGAAACGTCAATAAGCAGATGCCGGCCACCCCCCTCAAAGTCCAGCACCACGATGTCAGGCCGGTGGTTGGGGGAATAGAAGGCAGCGCCATCCGCATCCTCGGACCGGATGTTCGCGTGGGGGAAAACCGACCGAATCATGGCGAGCACCACCGTCAGGAGGACAGTGTGCAAATACAAATACCAATTCTGATTCTGTTGGCCCCCCATGCAGGCAAGGTAGTGAGTCCCCGTGGGATCCAGCGGCTGCCCACAGCTACCACAAGGCCGCCCGGCCGGAACAAGAGGCTGCGGGGCAAATAGCTGGTGCCGGAGCGCCACCGAGTAGTGGCTGGGAGCCAAGGCGAATGGGGGGGCCATGGGAAGAGCACGAAGGTATATATACCCACTTCTTCCCTGCCGCTGTCTGCCGAAGCCAGAGGTAGGTCGGCCACAGCTCCGGTCGCCATTGTTGCCATGCTCAGGGTCAAGTCCTCGTCCAGCGTGTAGGGAGTCCTCTCGAGCCGCTTGCGACGTTCAAGTGAGGAACAGAAGTTTGATCTCCATGTATATCAAGGAGACAACCAGCGCAGGCCAGAAATCGGGAGAATCCGGACCATGGTAGCTCAAGCCTGCCGTTATCTTGTCCGCGTTTTCGAGTCTTTCAGGATGATGAATATGAATGGAGAGCATATGAATGTATACACAAAGGTGAGCAGCAGCGGTGGCGGTCCAGCCTTACCCCGGCTGCGAGCAGGGATCGAAGGCGGAGGACCCCCCTAGCCACTGAGAGCTCGCCTATGATGGCCATGGGGGCATATGAGAGCCATGGGGGCATATGAGGGCCATGGGGGATTTTGTCCTCAAACGCCTGGGCAAGCTTCTCGGAGTCCTCAGTCACCTGAAGTCTGGACAGCAGGTCGAATTAAGTGCTTTCAAGACGATGACGCTACGGCTGTGATAAGTTGTCAAGGTCAGCCGGCCTCCTCGTGGAGGTCGAGCGTCTGCTGCTTGAGCTGGGCAGCGATGGCGGGGGTGGTGGTGGTGGCATGCGGCTCATCAACATGGCTGCCCAGGTCTGGGTGCATGGGAGGTGCATCGCCGGGACGCCGGCTAGCTGGGCCAGGAGGGGCTGGCTGGGCGGCAATGTCCTTAATTCACCGCCGGCCTAGCTAGCTGGGCACTGAGTGAGGCCTGCAGTGTTTTGCAGGCACTCCGATGGCGATGGCGCGTCGTCCTTATTGAGGCGCTGGTCGATCGATGTCGAGGAGCTGGGCGGTGATGGCGTCGGTGGTGGCGGTACGTGGTAGCTTTGGACTGAGTTCTGACTCCAAACGCACGGTACACAACCAGCCATAGCCTTAGCCTAGTTCTAGTACAGCCATGCTCCGCCTGGCTATGTTCAGATTACTTGCCCACGCTACTTGTTATGCCACGCTTACATGGGTCTTATTGCACCCACAGTTTGCCGGATCGTTAGCCTGTCCTTTAGCTAGCGCGCCCGAATGCAGCTGTGGCATGCCTTAGGCATGAAGGAGACTGGGGGTCTCTGCCCTTTCTCCTGTAGTGTAAGCACTTCGGTGCTCCGTGACTCCCTAACGGGAGCACGTGTTTAATTAATTAGTTAATTAATTAATTAACTAATTTCATTTTCAGTTCATTGATTAATTGGACTGAGGACTGAGGTGGAGGCGAGGAGGGTGGAGGTGGCCGTGGCGGTGGTGGAGAGGAGGCCAGGAGGGGGAGCTCGGCAGCCAGCGTGCTGCCCAATATGCCGGCCGCCACATCTGCGGCAAAGGGGGTCACGTGCTTGAGGACCTCCGTGTGAGGATAGAGCGATCGAGCGAAAGGTGGGTTTGGAGAAGGCGGTGGGGGCGGTGTGTGGGGGGGAGCCCAGATCTCGGCAGGCGGCCTCCGGGTGCGCCCGAAGAGGGAGCTGCCAGAGAGCAATGCGCTGAAGGCGGGGGCGAGGGGTAACGTGAATAAGGTCGATCTGCCATTATTTTGAGCGATTGAATGAAGACAGGTCCTGGGAGCCGATCCCAGTGTTGAGGGCTTGAGGCGATTCTGGCCGTAAAGGTGCCGGCACGTAAGTTCCACAAGCGAGGCGTGCGTTCCGAAAAACACATCACGCATGCATTATACAATACCATTATCGGGGTGCGTTGCCGATAGCCGGGATCTCTAGATGATGTTGAATTCGACCTCGCGAGTGCCAGCGACGGTGGAACGGTCGTAGAGCGAGCTGCGTTTGGTCTCAGGCGATGCCGAGAGCGAGGCAGCAGGAGGAGCCGAGTAGACCGGCCACTAACGCTTGGTTAGTGTCACCGCTGCCTGATCCAGCCCGGGCCGGGGGCGGAACTGCAGCCAGAGCTGCAGGCGTGTTTGCATTGCTCATCGCATGCAGTCTCCGGCCACCCAGAACAAGATCGCAAGGACTTCTTTGCAGCGCTGGAGAACCTGGCGAACGGCATCCCTGGTCGCAACTACCTCGCTCTGCTGCTGGACGCCAACGCAACGCTACCACCGGGTACTGGCGGATGTCAGCACGCCCCCAACGGTATGGTCTCCAATGCCAACACTGAACTTTTTGCTGATTTGCTTACGACATGCGATTTGGTCACTGCATGCCAACACCCGCTTTCCACATAGTCCAGATGCTTTGGTCACACACATCTCGCCAACTGGCACTGAACGCTGCATTGACTATGTTGTAATGCGCAAGCGTCATCAAGGATCTGTACTATAGCAGTTAAAGCGCAATGTGTAGGGATAGATAGATTCCAATGCGCGCGGATAGATTCATCATGAGAATGGTTGGAATGGAGCTTGGTTAAAAATGTAGGCTTACAGCACTCGTGCACGTGAGTGCTTAGACACGAGTTTGCCAAGTCAAGGCAACACACGTGAGACGGGCTCGCAAGAGATCTAACCAGTTGGCACTGGCCTATTCTTTATATACTTGTGCACTGTGCTTTGCTAGGCCTGAGCAGCCTCGTAGGCCTGCTCAGTATTAACACCCCCGGTACAGTATTAACAACCTGTGCAGCGTCCAGATCCTATACAGTAGGTCTGCCATACAGGCACAGTGACCACAGAGTACAGTCCACAGTGATTATTGCGTCTGCACCCAATAGTCCAGGACTAAGCCTGCGGTACCAACAGACCACAGGTTAAGGTTCCTATTTCCTGCGTACGACGTATTAATCCAATACCGTCGTAGGTTCAGCACCTAATTCCTGTCAGCCCAGGAATTACTGTCGACCCCATATGCCGTCGGCACATATTCACGCACGACTTAGAAGAATAGCCGGCTCGCGCTCGCGCGCGACCGGGAAGTCGGAACACCATAACTTTCTTGATACTTGTCGGAATGAACTCGTTCCGGTGCCGCTGGAATCATAGAGATATGCCGAATCAGGAACACGCCAATGCGCTTGGCGTTAACTCCAATCCTTTCTTTTCTTGAGCTGTAGCAGCTCACACAAGTCTACATACAAACACACACAATGGGTACTGGACATCCTCCCCGACTACAAGTCACAACCCACTGGGCATGACAGTCAGCTTGGATTCCTGGACATCCTCCCCGACTACAAGTCACAACCCACTGGGCATGACAGTCAGCTTGGATTCCTTATTATATGTACATAGCACCCATACTGGTTCAGGAGCACAAACAAATTACAATGAGTCCCTATCCCTTCCGGGAGGCTCGTTGTGTTACCCATGTACAAGAGGTTGGCCAACTGTGGCAGCCCATAGGTGTTCAGCGAAGAACTTGAGAAGTATGTACAACCTTCAGGACCTTAGGCGAAACCCCACAGATCACCCACAACAGCTCATCAGAAAACATTGCTGACCCCCAGACGGGAGTCGGCGCCGGTCTGCTGCCCTTATCGAACCAGACACAACATCTACGCGAAGCACATGCAAAACACAAGCTCCTATACTCATTCCAACCGTGGAAAATCAGGGGACCTGTCGCCACCTCACCAGCATGGTGGATGGGTCAGCCAGTCCGTGAAACTCCGCCTTAAGACGGCACCAGGGAATCGAACCCCGCCCACAAACCACAGATCTGGGGAAACCTCAGACTGAGATGAAAACCCCAGATAGACATCTCTCCATCAGAGACAATGTCAGACATTCCCACACCAGAGACATGTCTCACCCCTCAAGGTGTGCTCAGGATTATGTACAATCAAGCTCCCAGCCTGATATCCAGAGACTTAAGCACCCAGCTCTCAGCTTTTAGACAGATAGACCGACTTGACAGTCAGCATTCATGAGCTTCCTCAGTACATTGTACTGGGCTGGGGCCTTGTGTGGCAGCTTGGTCAATGCATCAGCAGGGTTCTCCTCGCCAGGGATATGCTTCAAGTCAACCAAACTGGCCAACTCCTTTAGCAACAAATAACCCAGATCCCGGCTCCTGGCCAGCTGCTTGTGAACAAACTGGACCATACCCGTGCTGTCTGTTAGCAACAACGTCTCCATCTGCAAGGACCAAGGGGTAACTGAAGCCAGCTGAGTCCAGCTTTATGTACAAACTGGACTGGATCCCCTCACATATGGCCCTGCATTCTGCCACATCTGAACTGATACAGACCCTCTTCTGCAGTCTGCTGTACCAGCTGAACAAACTTGCCCTGCTCTGATAGAAAGCAAACAGAGCAGCAGATCTCCCCCTGACCTTAGTGACCTGGCGAGCATCCATGGAACTGTCAACAAAGATCTCCAAGGTGTTAGGCTGGGCAAAGTCAATCCCAGACAAAATCAGATCAGGGGTACTCTCCACCAACTGGGCTATGACGATCGAGGCTTCTCATCCTTAGCACCTCATCAGGCATTCTGCTGTGCATCATCAATGATAGGGCCCACAGGTGGCAGCTAACAAACCACGCCCACATGCCTCTCAACTTGGGACATGTCGTGATAAGCACTAACATCTCTAGTGGCAAGGACCAAGGGATACATATCTGAAGCAAATCCAGCAAACAACGTAATGTTATTCTTAGGCTAGATTGTCCAGATCCCCTCTCGTAGGTCCTTCAGCCTGCCACATATGCCCTTATCCAGAGCACAGATCAACCCTCACATACAAACTGTACATGTCAGGCTGAAACTCATTCAGGAACAACCATACTGATAACCATGAAGCAACCATCATTGCAGGGTACACATAAGCATCAGATGATAGAGGCACTGAGAAGAAAACCCCACCCAGGCTGAATAAGGCACCACACCGTGGAGCCAACCTTGGGCTACCTCGTGCACAGATCCATATCACATCTGACAGTGTAACACCCAGGTCAAACATCAGTAAGGTTTTTCAGTCCCTGAAACATGTCCTCAGACCAGCCAACTCCCATATCACCCTGGGAGAAACCAAATCCATGGTTTTACAGCAAAACAGTCGTGGACAGAGTAAATCATCCCAAGACCAGCCAACTCCATAATGAGGAGACAACCAAACTATATGGTTTCACAGCATCACATCTGGGATCAATCATAACTTCCAGGCCAGCCAACTCCAAACTAGGAGGAAACCAAATCCTATGGTTTTACAGCAACACACCTGGGAACCATCACAACTTCCATATGCTGATTGTCATACAGCAATCAATCTGAACATGCACAGGCCAGGGACAGGGTCAACTGGAATCACACATCCATCATCAGCAACTCACGTATGCAGATGCTGATCTGTATATACCCTCCACAGTCGGCCTTCAGCATTCAGCAGGTTTCAGATTGCTCTTGAAGCATCCTCTGCAGGCTCCATAGTCCCGGACCTTGTAGACTGGAAATTTTCTTCAGGAAGCTTGTGCCAACCCTTCAAACATAATCTGGTTTCTTCTCCATCTGGTAGCCAACTTTAAACATGCTGCACTGTTCCAACATTTTCTTTCTTTTTGAGGACATAATAATTCCCCAAAGCAGCATGGTTGCTACAAGAAACCATATATGTAAGCAACTGCCAAAACGGGAGACAAATATAAATCTGGCACTCAGCCATGTATGTATCCCCTGGCAACACTCAGGTAGTTACCTCCTGCCACTCTGACAGCCTGAACTCAACAGGAAAATCTGGATCCACTTGACAATATTATTAGCCCCCTCAGGACACTGGTCTGCATCTCTGGAAACTGGAATCTCTGGAACTCTGGAACTCTTGAATTCTGGAAATCTGGATTTCTGGATTTCTGGTTCATCACCTTCAAGCTCGACAGGTATCACTGGGCAGCTGAAGCTGACAGCATCTCAGGTTCACTTGCAGACACAGAACTCTGGACCCAGCAACACTCCAACGTACCACATTGGAGAATCCAGGATTAGGAACCCCCTTGCAACAGACCCTGCAGGTCTTGTACATAGTATGGGGGAACACTATTATGGATAAACTGTAAATACAGGAGTGATATTGCAGAATATACCATGAACACTGCTTGGATGAGGAGCAATGCTGCCAACGGTTATATTTTCTGGCAACCTGCCAGTGCATATCGGGTATCATCAGTTTTCCATTAACACTGGAAAGTTAGGGTTTATTAACCAACTGTTAATTTTCCCCTAAGGCATGTTGAGGCCCTTTCCACGTGTGTCCCAACACAAAGCTAGACACCCAGGGGCAACTTGGCTCACCGACCAGCAGTTCTCCTGTATGCTGACCAAGATCCCATGTCAGAGACCTGAGCATTGGTATCCACTTTAATGTTAGCAGCCTCAGGACGTAGCACCTGGATGAGCATGCTAGCCATCTTGGCACCGTCTTGTGCTTTGCCTAGCCAAGACCACAACATTAAAATCTCTCTGGGAATCCTCCCAACGCAGTTATAGGCGCACACCCGATCAGGCCTGGTGTTTGGCCGATCAATCCAGGGGTGCAGCCTGCCTGTCTGCTTGCCCAACCACCGTATATGAAGGTACCCCAGGGGCCTGGCCAGGGTCACCCTGGGGCCTCGATACAGCTGTAGCAAACTGATCCTCTGCATTACACCTGCAGCTGGCAAAGCTCAGGTACCCAGGTATAACTGACTCCCATCAGCTTACCTGTCCTTGAATGGCTGATCACAGAACAGGCATATTATTGCTAAGGTGATGTTTCCAAAACCACTCAAAGCATTTATGGCCAACTGGTTTCCACCTGGCTCACCACGCCAAGCCCAGCTGCCTAAACCTTGAAAATCAGATGCAAATGCTTGACTTCAGATTGTTGGCACAAATCAAAACATCAAACCGAACACTTGTTAGACCCTTCCCACACTTCAATCCAGAAGAGGTACTTCCTGGGTCTCGATCACTAATTACACACCAGCACATGGTGGTAACGGCCAACCGCGAGGCCCTTATCCACACCCTTATACCACTGTAATAAGGGTGCCCTTCCCTGTCATACACTAGACCAGGGGCATTCTGCACAATGCTGTGAGTTGCCCACCCTCACACATCAATACAGAGATCACATGGGAGCTCAACCTGACCCTGTGCAAACAGGCCAGTCACCAACAACCGTCAAATTATTGCAGTAATTTTGGAAACACATTCAGCATCTGATCCCCCAGTGTGTTCATGCTTCAAGGAATAGCAACACCATGCTAGACCGAGCCTGGGGCTGTCCCTCACATATCCCTTAACAGGAATGATGTACTCAACACCCGCTCGGGGACACACTCAACATACAAGCGGTGGAGAAAACGGCATGTTACTTGGCCCTCAAGCCCCTTCACACGCAGAACAGCACAACTGTGCTTCGGCTACTGCATACATGACCCAGAAACAGCACGTCTTCAGCGAGACCTCCGGCTATGGGAACCCTTCAGCTCTCGCCTTATACGTTATCTGGCTACCCCCGACCAACAAAACCATCCCTGCCTGCCAGTCGCTGACTCAGGAAATGCTGACCTTGTAGGAGCTGCCTGCCAGTCACGTACACGCGCGCCAACTAATGATGGACGCACCATCCATTAATTCCTTGCAAACTCCACGAGTTCTGCAATCACGGCCTCAATGCCATGATTCTCATAGCGCCATACCACATATAGCAGTGGAATGCTGAGAGCAAATATGCAATTAACTGCAACCGGCAGCCATCATTTGCCATCGCTCTACATACTCTAGATCTGCCGCCTGCGACATACCCGGTCGCTCGCGACATACCCAGTCGCCTGCGACTCGCGCCAGCATACTCGCGTCTCGCCAGGTCGCCTGTGACATTCTAGTCGCCCCGCGATACTTCGCCTGGCCATCCGCTCTTCTTGCTGCCGTCTCTCGCCGCAGTCGATGCCCGACGTCCTCGCGTCGCAGCAATGCAATCATCACGTCGCGCAGCACTGCCATTATTAATTACAATGTACAACACCGCCGACCTTGCCGCTTGTCGACACCGTCACCCGCGACTCGGAAAATTGACCAGGAACAACTTCTCCTCGCTGCTCCCCAGATGCCGACGCTCTCTCGTCGCAGTCGACACAACTTCACCCTCTAGCTGCCGACACGTACGCGCGCCCACACCAGCGCCGTTCACAATCGCTCATCAAGCGGTATAAAGAGAACTCGACAGCAATCTGCAGCTTTGCAATATAAATCTGGAAAGATTGACGATGGATAACTCCACACCGCACAAACTGCGACCTTGCAGATGACGCCTCGCGTAGCTCCTCGAGCTCGCGACCAGCACAGCTCGCAGCTATGTCGACTACATGCGCGAAAACACGCCAGCATACTCGACAGTCAACACCAGCCGAGCTTGTCGTAGCCAACACTGCAGCAACATGCTTGACCGCCACCCATGGCAGCGAAACGCCTTCGCTTGACGACAAATCTCGAACGCTTGAAACTCGTAGCTTCACTCAGGTGCAAAGCATAGCCATGCCGCAAACCGGAACGCAACCAATGATCTGATCGACTCGATCCATGCCGAACCGCATGCGCAGTTGACTCTTGATAAATCTGGATAACTCGATCCATTTAAACCCAGCAACCCACAAGGATCACTAAAAGCCGATTCCGCAACATCTTGTCATCAGGAAATGCGAAACAGCCAGGAGCGCTCGTCAACACGTAGCAGGCCAGCAACGAAACTCATTCGTCGCCAATAACGTGCCCGCAATCTGGATAGCTCAGGAAACCTTCACGCAGCCAATCCAGCTAGTCCTGGCGTACAAACGCCCACCAACGACCTCCAAGATAAACTTAGCCTCGGCCGTCGTTGGGAACTCAACCATTTCCGGAACGCATCATAAACCGATAATCTGGTACCGCGCCCTTCTATGATCCGCTAGTCTCGATTCCGCGAGTATCCGCAGCAGTCCAGCGCAGGATTAAACTCGACGATGAAGCCCAGGCAGTAAACCGCCTTAATAGAACCGGAACATCGTTGTAATTTGAGTTAAAGCGCAATGTGTAGGGATAGATAGATTCCAATGCGCGCGGATAGATTCATCATGAGAATGGTTGGAATGGAGCTTGGTTAAAAATGTAGGCTTACAGCACTCGTGCACGTGAGTGCTTAGACACGAGTTTGCCAAGTCAAGGCAACACACGTGAGACGGGCTCGCAAGAGATCTAACCAGTTGGCACTGGCCTATTCTTTATATACTTGTGCACTGTGCTTTGCTAGGCCTGAGCAGCCTCGTAGGCCTGCTCAGTATTAACACCCCCGGTACAGTATTAACAACCTGTGCAGCGTCCAGATCCTATACAGTAGGTCTGCCATACAAGCACAGTGACCACAGAGTACAGTCCACAGTGATTATTGCGTCTGCACCCAATAGTCCAGGACTGAGCCTGCGGTACCAACAGACCACAGGTTAAGGTTCCTATTTCCTGCGTACGACGTATTAATCCAATACCGTCGTAGGTTCAGCACCTAATTCCTGTCAGCCCAGGAATTACTGTCGACCCCATATGCCGTCGGCACATATTCACGCACGACTTAGAAGAATAGCCGGCTCGCGCTCGCGCGCGACCGGGAAGTCAGAACACCATAACTTTCTTGATACTTGTCGGAATGAACTCGTTCCGCGGTGCCGCTGGAATCATAGAGATATGCCGAATCAGGAACACGCCAATGCGCTTGGCGTTAACTATAGCTGCTCGCTCGCATGTGATCCCCCTGGTGCGCTCCGATCATCGCATCGTCACCGCCCGCATCCGCCTGCGATTCCCCTCGCCCTTTCGTAAGCACGTGGCACCACCTGATTTGCGCACACTTCAGTTGCTTGAGAAATCTGACGACGCTATGGAGGAATCCCCTGAAAAACGCGCCCACAAGCGCGCGGCAGAGGCGTTTGTCAGCGTTATAGACACTTATGCCCGAATAGCTAGCTGTGACCAATTATCTTTCAGCCGACGGTTGGGTTGCATCGCTACTTAATTGCACCCATCGTACGCCTAATTTATGGCACACTTAAATTAATAGTTTAGGCTTGGGGCATGTTGTTGTACTGAACCGCACGGAATATTTTCTACTTTGTTATACGGACGATATGATGGACTAGCTGTGACGTCCGACAGTCGTACCACTTTTCTTTTACTGAGTCTTGATGCACCGCATGGGTACTTTGACATTTTTCCCATGCGTACCAATGTGGCGTTTAGTCCTGGCGTCGCGCCGCGCCGATTGCACTTGTAATTCTTACACCTAAGTTGAGCCGAGCAGCATGAGCCGCGCCACTAGAAAGAAATCAGATTTACATGGTAGAGTATAGTGGCGCCGGCGCTGCAACCTTGGTCCTTTAGCTTGTGCATGCATGTTATGCATGTGCTCTATGCATCCGATGCTCAGCAGTGCGCTGCCAGACATCTAACGGCGGATATTGCTTGTTTCGTGACTTGTGCTTTGTGTGCAACGCAGCATATAGCTGTGACCTCTTGCTCCTTAGTTTTAAGCACTACTTGAGCAGCCATGGCAGCTGGCCTTGTACAAGGGCCGCTAGCCGGGATATTGGGACAATAAAGATGCGAATTATATCATTGAAATCGCCTCAATTTGTTCACCAAGGAGGAAGCTTCAAAAGACCGGAACTCTACTCCGACACCTGCAAAAGTATAGGTGGTTGGAAGTATAAATAGGAATCTGGTCAACACATTCTATAGAATATTTTGACATGGTATCGTAAGCCAAGTTCCGAATTGCTTTCCCAAGCCAACGTCTATAAGAAGCGCCTATAAGGAGAAAAACGCCTAGTTGTCCAGCCTACTTTTTCATAGGGTACTGATGAGCACATGGAGGGGCCTGATCAGCCAGATTTTGCCACAGTAACTATTGAGTTTCAGGGGCGGAAAATATCAGCGTTTATTAACCCAGCAAAGGCGCAGCAGTGGACAGAAGAGATCATAAAGGGCATTAGAGAAACTGACCTAGATTGCCCAATTGACTACTTGTGGCTGAACACCCTACTCCTGAGCTATTTGAAGCATCTAAAGGAAGAAAAGGGCATTGTTTTCGAGTGAGCTTTCCAAGGCGCATTTTATTTCACCGCTGCGAGTCTTTCTTTCCGCGCCTGAGGAGGAGCGCCTGTTTTACCTCTTGAACACCATGAACACATGCAGTGGTGGTGCGTCCAATACCCCACCTTCACGCGATGAGCTCCCAAGAACGAAGGGCGCGAAGGAGGTTGTAAAATACTTCCGCAGCATGACGCGCTTCGATCCTTTTGAAGACTACGCCACCTGGCGCGAGTTCGAGGATATGCTACTTACCGGGTGCGAGGCATACAATGTCAAGGACGTCATTGACGGCACAGCCGACATGAACGACCCTGATGTGATTTCTGCCGAGAAAACGCTGCTCACACCCATCATCAGCCTTATGAAGGGCCGAGGGGCACGCGTGGAGTTAGCATATTGGTGATGCAATATGCTAAGCATGTCATACTTGAAGTGGCCTTTCCAACGCCGTGCTAAACGCCTCATTTGGACAAGGAACTTGAGAGTTATCAAGTCCCGAAGTAATGCCGCCGGACGCTACAGCAGTACCAGGACTAAGGACACGTGAGGGACAGGGCACGTGGCAGTGTTGGGTGAACCATCACACGTTACGTGTCACAGGACCGACTGTCACTAGGAGGTACTGTGGTCAATATTGGTTGATGGTACCAAGAATGTCACAGGACTTCAGGACTGGCAGTCCTGCAGGCCTGGGATGGACGGGTACTTGTCATGACGGATAAATCCAGAGCGTTACTGTCATTCATGGAAGGACAGACGTCCTGGATTGATGCAACCAAGGAAATTGACAGTGGCGGACCTGCCAAGGCGTGCAAGGCCTGGCAGCAATGGTGAGACCTAGAAAGGCTCGGACACAGCAGTGGCCAAGCGTCTTTTCCCAACACCGTCCGTGGGTGCTGCCGCCTCAGGCTAGTGACCACAGGGTAGTGAGGCAACTGTGGTAAAGGTTAAAAGCCGCTGGTTGAAACCATGGCTCCATTCATCACATCTTGGGAAGACCAGAAACTCACTGATCCGCGTTCATCTAAATCGTATTACAGTCTGGTCGACGGATATGTCGAATTCGGACTCTGAAGCTAGGACAAACACCTTTGCGCGTGCAGCAACGGTAGCGGCGTCCAGTCCAGTACCCGCAGGAGGGCACGAGGACTCGGAGGAAGTGCGCCGAAATATTCGTGCGGTGTCGGCACCGGGCGAGTACGTCCGAGGAGCAGCCGAGCAGCTGCTGAGATTTCGCGAGGACCTCGCGGAAATCATCAGAAGGCTGCCAGCGTCTTGGCGGGCTGGCCACACAAACGCATTCGCGTTTGAGCAGGTGGTCACTCTGCTTTTGCAGATAATTGCCATAAGCCTCGGGGGTGCCCGAGAGATAAACGACCTTGTCGCCAATCTCCGCCTTGGGGACGACTACACCGGCGTGCCAAACGTGGTGCAGGTCGCCCGGGACAGGCGGGAGGCCATCGTTCGTGGCAGTACGCAGGCGTTGGTGGCAGAGTGCCAGAATCTGGCGCACTCTGTCTTAGAGTTGACCAGAGGCGCTGCTGATCGTGTCTTCATTACTCTTAATCCCTTCTCCATCTACACTAGTCGGGATACTCCACATTCTCGCCGAGAGTTAAACCAGCTAAGTTTGACTGTCGACGTGGTTGGCGGTCGAGAGGTCTCAGCCGACGACGCCTTCTACGACTTCGTAGATCAGCCAGCAGGGGCGGTAGTACAGCCGGCCCAGAGGCGTCACGAGGGCGACGGCTCTCAGGAGGGCCGTGAGCAGGCGCAGCGGGACGAGCTTAATCGCTACCACATTGACGACAACGTTGGTTTAGGTGAGGCCCATTTGCTGAGGTGGGGGCGTTCTCGCTGGATACGTGATTACGCGTATGGTTTGAGGCTTCCGGTGGTTATTAGGCCTGTGCCTACTCACGACGACCAGGGGCAGCCATTGAATCCGGTGGAGGGACCGTTCCACGAGCCAGCACCTGCACCGGTTGCAGGAGAAGCTTCGTCTGAAAACGAGGCTTGAGGGGGTGGAGGATAGGTGGAGAGTTTGCTGTTTTCTTGTTGCAAAGTTGGTCGCAGCCATTGTATATAATGCCTAGGAGGGCAAGCCGGGGTGCGGCGACATTCGAGGAGCAACGGGAGCGAACGGCAGAGGAGGACATCGCCAGAGAGGAAGGGGAGGCGATGGAGGAGAGGGGCGTGGAGGCGCCAGCTGGGCAACCTATCCCAGAGATGGACCCCAGAGCCGGGAGAACACACAAGCGGTGGCGTGATGGGCAAGCTGAGGCGGAGAAAGTCAAGCGTGCCAGGCGACCTACGGAGGCAGTGGTGCTCACAACGCCTGGTGAGGAGGACGCCATCGTCACCCCAGGTGTGCGTGCTGCAAAGCAAGCTGCTGTTCACGATAGGGTGTCTGGTATGTTGCCCGAGCGTTTGGAGGCTAGGATTGACCCTCCCCAGGCACCACCAGTGCGTGTGGGGAGTGTGTTGCCTGGCACCCGTCCATTTTCTGATGCTGTGACAGTCATGAATGGGCAGAAAGCGCTCAACCCTCCCTGAAGCAAGACAACCTGGATAAATGGCTTGATGACATGAAGCTAGTTGTGGGCTCTGTCGCAGCAGGTGTGGATATTGTCAGGGTGTTTCACTCTTCCACCGCAAACAAGGGGTCGTCTGAAAGGGTCAATGACATGGCTAGGCATGCTCTGAAAGAGGGGCACACTTGGCTGCAGTTCCTGATGACATCAAGGAGGAGTTTTCTGACAGGGTTCACAATCTCACCATGGAAAAGAAGAGAGAATTTGATGAGTTTGAGATCAAGGGTGAGGTGGCTGCTGAGCTGGCCAGGTTTGAGTTGATCGTGGAGGCAGGCAAGAAGCAGGGCTTCAGTGTGACAGTCAGGGCAGCAGCAGACCACTTCTTTGATAAGATGGGCTTGTCAGAGGAAGGTAGGGCTACTGCTAGGCAGCTCTGTGATCTCACTGATGGCACCTGGGGGGCTCTGAAGCGTGTGATACTAAACTTCAGGACCCGGGTCCCTACCTGCAAGGGTATCAGTTCTCAGGGAGGGTCAGCGTCTCAGGCTAGCCAGGGCAAGAACCGTACCCCATCTGGGACACGGTATGGTAGCAGGAGAAGGAAGCAGGCCCAGAAGGAGCAGAACCAGGGTGGTGGAGGAGGTCAGCAGGGGAACCAGAATCAGGGGAACCAGTCTGGCAACCGTAACAGCCATCAGCAGGGTAAGGGTGGTGGCCAGGGGCAGAATAACAATCAGGCCTCAGGCAACCAGAACAAGCAGGACAGCAAGGCCCCAGGGGGAGGGTCTGGCAAGAGCAAGTGTTTTGCTTGTGGCAAGGAAGGTCACTGGAAGAGGGATTGCCCAAACAAGAAGAAGGGGCAGTCTGATCAGAAGTGACTAGTGAAGCAGTCCCGTGTACATAGTGAGACACCCTGTGGGGACACAGCTTCACATGTAAATAAATCTGGGCAGGGTGCCACCTCTGATCAGCACCAGGGGTGTACTGATGTTCTCATTCCACAAGATTGCATGCATGCTGCAGCACAACAATCCCCTCAACTGTCAACAGGTGGAGGGTCCCCAGACAGGGTTGGCTCTGGGAGCCTAGATGCTCTGCTGGGAGGGTCTGCTGGGTCCTCTGGATCCAAGATGCAGAAGGTGGATGTTGCGTCCTCACACGCAGGGCCCGTCCAGGCGTCTTCCCAGGTGCGTAATCTGGCTAGGCAACTGAGCTACACGGATGCTGGACGCAGGCTGCACAATATCTTTGGTCACACAGCCATGGCTGAGATGTTTGGTTGGAAGATTGGAGATGAGCCACTGAGGGAAGCATGCAGGGCTGCAGCTGAGCAATGTGCTTGTAAGGAGAATGCTGCCAAGAAGCCAAGGTCCCATGCTAGGGAGCCTGCCAGGGAGAAGGGGGACATCCAGGTAGACGTCCAGCATATCAGGGGCTTATACATTTTGGTGGCAGTGGACAGATTTAGCAGGTACAGGCTGCTCCAGATTCTGCCAGATATGAAGGGGAATACCCTGCTGCTGGGCTTGCAGACTCTCTTACCAGGCTTTGGGGTGTACAAGACAGTACAGGCTGATATTCAGTTTGAGTGCCTACTGTCACAGCAGGAGCAACTGCCATGCAAGCTGCTGGTCACGCCCAGGGAGAGCCATGGACAGCAAGGTGCTGTGGAGAGATCCATCAGGGAGGTCAAGACCGTAGTGCTGGCAGAACCTAAGGTGCCACTGGTAGCATCTGCTTTGGAGAGGGCAGTGTGGACCAGGCAGGTGGAAGAACAGTTGAACCTCAGAATAAACTACTATTATGACGGGGTGGCTGTCAATCCTGTAGCACTGCAGTTTGGATGCTAGCCCAGGAAGTGGTCCAGGCTTGCTTGAGGAAAGCAGACAGGGTGTTTGCTCAGTTGAGACGCAAGGATAGGGGCTGGAATGTGCTGAGGCCTCAGGTGGGGCTGAAGGTCAGAATGTGGAAGGAGCCATCAATGCAGGGCAAGAGGGGCAAGTGGCAGAACGGGGTGGTGACCTGTGTGGAAGATGCCAATCGTTCCTGCCTTGTGGCCTTGGAGAGTAATCCCAGGCATGTTTACAGGTTGAGCTGGGCCAACGTCAAGGAACGCAAGCCACATGCAATCTGGCCTGCAGACGGGCCTGGACCCCAGTGTTGGCTGGAGGGCCAGGTTAAGGACCAGGTAGTTGATGTGCCTGTCACTGACGTGGGAGGTGGCTATCCCTCTGATGATGATGAGGTGCAGGAGGCAACTGCATCACCTGTGGTGGAGCCAACGGGGGCTGGGCCTGCACCAGGGTCCAAGAGGCCACTCATGGCAGACATTGTCCGGTCGCTCATGTTCAACAAGCACAAGGATCCCAAGGTATCTAAGTTGACTGAATGGGGTTCTTGCTGGGCTGCTACCCTAGAAGTGGATACTAACTCAGAGGTGTCTATCATCAGGGTGGAGGATGCTCAGGGCCTGAAGGTGAATAAGGCTGGCTGCAGGGCAGTGAGTGACTTTACGGGCACTGTAACAATGAAGATCCTAGGGGAAGTGACTGTGCCTATCCTGGGTGTCCCCACTGCGTTCTGTGTGGTGGAAGGGTACCAGGGGCCTGCCATTTTGGGCCAGAATTTCTTGTGCATGCCAGGAGTGACTCTGTCAGCAGATGAGCTTGCACTAGAAGGTCATGGCAGTTTGCCCCTCCAGAGATATCACTACTCCAAGGGTCTAGCTGTGGCAGTCAAGGCTGTGAAGGGGCAGCAGAGTGTGGGGCCTGAAGGCAAGGAGCCCATTGCTGAGGACTTGTTGATCATCCCAACCACCCTAGATCCACGGGACTTGGGGGTGCACAAGTACCAGATTGCTGGTCACAGTCCTATTTCCTGGCACCAGTTGGTAGAGTTGATGCAAAGCCCCAAGATGGCTAAGGCATGGATTCTAGGGTTTGTCTCCAGTGGGCATGACTGGATAGTGTCTAACTGTGCTGAGCCTGTGGATGAGTTGCCCAGGGAGCATCAGTTGCTAAGGCTCTTGTTTGTGCTCAAGCTGAAGGAGATAGACGGTGTGCAGGTGCCACATGTGAGGCCAGTTGTGACTGAGTACCATGGCACGGGGGAGCTGACAGATGAGGAGTTGTATACGCCTGGGATGCTGCATGATACCTGGAGGATTGTTCTGTGTATATATCTGTCTTTCCTGGTCAAGGGCATTGCGTACAGCTCTGTGCTGATTGATTTCAAGAGGGCTTTTCTTAAAGGTGATGTGGAGCAGGCCAAGGAGACGTGGCGTGATATCCCTCCCTTCTTTGTAACAGTGCCCAAGGTGTGGAGAGCAGAGATCAAGTCAAAATATCTCAGAATACTCAAGGGTTTGGAGGGTCTCAGGTCCAGCCCTATCATCTGGAGAAAGAGCCTGGAAAAGTTTCTGAAAACTCACTGTGGCTTTACTGTGTCTCCAGTTGATCCTTGCTTGTTCCAGAGTACTCATGAAGGGTTGCCTGTGTTTGCATCTCTGCATGGAGATGACCTGCACCTTTTAGGGCCTCCTGAGTGGGTGGATTCAGTACTGTCCAAGATCCAGAAGAGGTTTGAGTTAGGAAAGGTCCAGCACATGAAGCAGGATGAGCCCATGGTGTTTTGTGGAATGCAGGCCACGCTGATCAAGAGGGCAGGTACTTGGTTTATCAAGATGGAGGGTGGCAACAACTATCCTCAGCAGATCATTGATGCCCTCCAGCAGCCCATTACCCAGGCCAGGTGTGCCACAATCAGGGGAATGTTGGCTTGGCTAGCTAGCATTTGTGCCCCAGATTTGTTGGTGCTGAGTAGGCTCACAGATGCTCAGCTGGTTGAGGTAGGGGCAGAGCAGGTGGTTGAGTCTGTCAGGAGCTCACCTCCACTCATACTGGCAGCTGTGGACTTGTACAAACCACTCAACATGGTGCTTTTTGTGGACAGTTCCATGGACAGCAGGAAGGTGACGGATGTCAGGGGTAGGGCAGCAGCACTCATTACACTACAACAGGAGCACACTTCTCTGGTCAGCTGGTACAGTAGGTTACAGAACAGGGTGACGCCCAGCAGTGACATTGCTGAGTGCAGGGCAATATGTGAGGGGCTACACACTGCTCTTTACCTCAGGGAGTTATTCTACCAGCTCTGTCAGGTAGCTTCCTGTAGCTTGCAGCTGCACACACTGGTCAAGACAGACAGCATGGGCATGGTGCAGTTTGTGCACAGACAGCTCGCCAGGAGCAGGGATCTGGATTATTTGTTGCTGAAGGAGATGTCTTACCTTGCTCATCTTGAACATGTGCCTGGTGTTGACAACCCAGCAGACGCCCTCACCAAGCTGGAGAGCAAGGCTGAGCTACAATACCCTGTGCTCAAAGGGCTCATGTACCCCTTTTCTGGTGGGACTTGAAGTCCAGCCTTTGCCAGTTGGTGGCTGACCAGTGCTGTTGTCCCCAGGGGGGAGGGCAACAGGTAGCCTACCTGTCACCAAGCAGGTAGAAGGCTCAACAGGAGCAAGCTCTTCCTGTAAAGGATTAGCACAGTGGGATGCCTTTGGCCTCGGGCAGTTAGGCCATGACAGGGCAGGCCATGTTGAGAGTTCTTCCAGGTTGTTTGTATATATCTCTCTTGTTTAGTTTTCTTTAGCTGTGAATAAGTGACAACCTTGGATATTATGGTGTTGTAACCTGACAGTTGGGCCTTGCTGGTGCAGGCTGGTCCACTGGGAACACTCAACATTGGTTTTGGTGGATATTCTATAATAAAACATAATCATGTTGTATGCCAATCTCTCTTGTTGTCTGTCATGTGACCAGGTTAAGTTTAACCTGGGGTTCTGGGGTAGGGTTCGATTCCCTAGTTGAGCCACAGCCTGGTATGTATGACTCCTGGGCTTTAACACCCAGTGATGACATGGGCTCCCCATCAAGCAGTGGCACAGTGGTGTTGAAGTGGTTTCCATTGGTGAACATTTGGATGGATGATGCCTGGAACGCTCGGGGCGGGCGCCATGAAACGGGCGCCAGTGATAACTGGGAAGACCAGGAACTCACTGTAATACGTTTCCTGTAGTCAGGGCCTCTCATTCAGATATCCAGGATATGTTGCCTAAGGAATATTCAATATCCTCCTTTAAGCCCAAGCCAAGGTACAGTTGCAAAAGAAAGGGTTGGGGATGACCTGCAGGTCAAGTTAATGATCAGATGGCAGGGTTGAACCATAGATCCCTAAGAAGGATACCATTAAGGTGGCAAAAGGGGTGCTCATGAGGCTTATTATAAGTCCAGGGTAACCAGGTGTCCATTTCACAAGGCAGCAAGGAATGGGTTGGTCATGGTGTGAAGCTTGCAGCTCCAAAACAAGAAAGGGTTGGAGTTAGCATATTGGTGATGCAATATGCTAAGCATATCATACTTGAAGTGGCCTTTCCAACGCCGTGCTAAACGCCTCATTTGGACAAGGAACTTGAGAGTTATCAAGTCCCGAAGTAATGCCGCCGGACGCTACAGCAGTACCAGGACTAAGGACACGTGAGGGACAGGGCACGTGGCAGTGTTGGGTGAACCATCACACGTTACGTGTCACAGGACCGACTGTCACTAGGAGGTACTGTGGTCAATATTGGTTGATGGTACCAAGAATGTCACAGGACTTCAGGACTGGCAGTCCTGCAGGCCTGGGATGGACGGGTACTTGTCATGACGGATAAATCCAGAGCGTTACTGTCATTCATGGAAGGACAGACGTCCTGGATTGATGCAACCAAGGAAATTGACAGTGGCGGACCTGCCAAGGCGTGCAAGGCCTGGCAGCAATGGTGAGACCTAGAAAGGCTCGGACACAGCAGTGGCCAAGCGTCTTTTCCCAACACCGTCCGTGGGTGCTGCCGCCTCAGGCTAGTGACCACAGGGTAGTGAGGCAACTGTGGTAAAGGTTAAAAGCCGCTGGTTGAAACCATGGCTCCATTCATCACATCTTGGGAAGACCAGAAACTCACTGATCCGCGTTCATCTAAATCGTGGCGCGATTGGTTACTGACCGACGTGCCAGCTCCGTGTTTAAGGCACTCCAGGCGGAGGTGAGGCAGCCCTACCAAACCGAGAGCTACCGACTGGCCAAGAAGAGCGAGATCCAACGCATTTCCCTGCAAGTGTCGAGCGAGACCTGCAACCAGTACTGGCAACGTGGCAAGTTCCTCCGGCAGGACTTGGAGGACGCGGGCGAGGCGATGGACTGGAACGAGTGGCGCGATTGCATGATCAATAGACTACCGCCTGCGTTCCGTGCAGCCATGGCCGCCCGTCGCCTGCCGGGGATGACCCTGGAGCAGATCCACAAGCTGCTCCTGGAGATCTACGACATGCTGGTTTCCAGTGATCAGATTCCTCGACCCGGGGCCAAGACCACCAACACATGCAAGCCACAGGGCCCCGCTGCAACAACTCCAGGCATAGCCTACGCCACAGGGGCTGAGCCTGAGAAGAAGGGCAAGCGCTGCAAGTTCTGTCGGCGACCCGGCCACATCGAGGACGAGTGCTGGCGGAAGAACCCATCCCTACGGCCCAAGGAGCGAGTACACGCCACACAGGAGGCAGAACCTATGCCACCTGGGTTTGTGTTCCACACCACCAGCGGCGACATGGGAGGAGACAACCTGGCGACCGTTCTCTGAGTTATTATACCCCACCTGGGTGGCTACAGGAAACGACGTGTTTGACAACATGTTTGTGTATACAGCACGGGGGTGATTTACCGCAGGACAATCCAGCTGGACCTACTGTACCTGAGACATGTATTACATGCATGCCTGTTGTGCTGAGCTATCCTGGCACGGGGGTGTGTCAGCGTTATAGACACTTATGCCCGAATAGCTAGCTGGATTAAGTGCATGACCAATTATATATATCTTTCAGCCGACGGTTGGGTTGCATCGCTACTTAATTGCACCCATCGTACGCCTAATTTATGGCACACTTAAATTAATAGTTTAGGCTTGGGGCATGTTGTTGTACTGAACCGCGCGGAATATTTTCTACTTTGTTATACGGACGATATGATGGACTAGCTGTGACGTCCGACAGTCGTACCACTTTTCTTTTACTGAGTCTTGATGCACCGCATGGGTACTTTGACATTTTTCCCATGCGTACCAATGTGGCGTTTAGTCCTGGCGTCGCGCCGCGCCGATTGCAGTGACTTGTAATTCTTACAACTAAGTTGAGCCGAGCAGCATGAGCCGCGCCACTAGAAAGAAATCAGATTTTGTCAGAATAACAAAAATTTATTCCTTATAATATCATACGGCAAACTTGCTCATCCTCGAAAATGTTGGCCTCGGCCAGAGAACCAGCTGCTGGAAGCAGTACGAGATAGTGAGAGAGTCCAAATAAAAATGGTCACGTCATTATATACAAATGACGAGCTAGCGGGCAGTAGCAGAGTGTGCATGCCACACGCCACGTGTGTTCACTGCGTGTCCACCACGTGGTCTACACAAGTTATGACCAATCACAACAAAATTGTCCAATTAGCAAGCCAGCTAACACAAGGACTAATTATTTCTTGACGGAAAACTCATTCCGTACAACTCCACAACATCTAGTCTAGTCAGTATCTAAATTCTGCCACAAATGTAAATACTTTGACCAAACTATTTACTTATTCCTGGGCAGGTGTATCGATACTTCTGACACCCCCCTTCGGTACACATGCCATCATGATTGCCATGCCACACTAAGTGCTATTCCTCATAATGCAGCACTCAGCACTCAGACATTACACTGCTGTCCCAGAGTGCCGACTACACCGGTCAACAGGGCAGCACTGACAGATGGCTCATATGCCCATCATCTTGTCCCTGAGCATCACAAAACGTGGCTCAGGAAGTGCCTTGGTAAGCATGTCGGCGATCATGTCCACCCCAGGGAGGTGAATCACCTGGATGGTGCCATCGGACACCTTCTCGCGGATGTAGTGATACTTCACATCGATGTGTTTCGTCCTCTTCGGATGGACGGGGTCACGCGTCAGCGCAACCGCACCAGTGTTGTCAGAGTACACTGGAATTGGCCCAGCAGGAGTCAGATCGCCCAGCTCCCTTGCGATGGTGATCAGGGGGACCACCTGCTGCATGCGTGACCCCCCCCAGGGCCATGTACTCGGCCTCGCAGCTGGACAGGGCCACGGTCTGCTGCTTGCGGCTGTTCCACTCCACAGCAGCACTGCGGTACATGACCACGTTCCCCGTGACCGACCGTCGGTCCACAGGGTCGTTAGCCCAGTCCGCGTCGGAGTAGGCCAGCATCCCCCCCTCACCCTGGTAGAGTAGGCCCAGGCCCTTGGTATGCACCAGGTACTGCAACACCCGGTATGCCAGGGCAAGAAGGGCCTCCGTCGGGTTCTGCATGTGCTGGGCCAGCACGTTGACCACATATGCCAGGTCAGGCCGCGTCCACCGCATTGCGTACATGAATGCCCCGGTGAGGCTTTGGTAAGTGCGTTTGTCATCCGCACTCAACAGCCCCCCCTCGCCACGGGGGGTGTCGGGAGTAATGGGCGTCTGCACCGCCCGAGGGGAGACACCAAAGCGTTCGGCGAGGGCCTCGATGTAGGGGCCCTGATGCAGGAACACCGTGTGCGCCGTCGAGTCGATGTCCATAGAGACCCCGAGGAACAAGGAGGGCGCGTCAGACTCAGTGATCTGGAACCGGTGAGCCACCTGCTGCATCCACTGGGACAGCCACGCCGCAGAGGAGTGAGAGACCTAGAGGTCGTCCACATGCACGAAAGCGAACCCGCCGGTGTACAGGAACAAGCAGGTGTCCGTCTTGCTCTGGATGGCACCCGTCTCCTGCACGAGGTACTCGCGCAGCGTCTGATGCCAGTTCCGTGGCGCCTGCTTGAGGCCATACAGGCTGCGCTTGAGGAGCCAGAGGAGCACTTGCCCGGAGGCATCCCGCTCCTCAAATCCCTTGGGGGGAAGAACGTAGACTTCCTCATCCAGAGGCGCGTACAGGAAGGCGGTGCGGACATCCAGCTGCCAGATTGGATGTCCAGCAGTGCTCGCATGAGCCAAGCCCATGCGTACAGTGCCCGCGCGGACGGTGGGAGCAAAGGTCTCACCGAAGTCCAGCCCCTCGCGTTGCGCAAAGCCCTTGCACACAAAACGAGCCTTGGCACGGCCGTCGGTCTTGCGGGCAAACACCCACTTGGTGGGGAGGACCTTGGCGCCAGGCGGGAGGTCATGCACGGACATGAGCTGATAGACGTTGTGCTCGCGGAGGCTCGTCAACTCACTCTCCATGGCCTGGCGCCATGCCGGCTGCCGAAGGGCGGCGGCGGGAGTGGAGGGAACATCCGCAACCTGGCTGTGGTAGGCGACAACGTCGCACATCTCGCGGAGCGCGGTGTAGTTCGCGAAAAGCCGCGGAGCCTTAGCCGGGGGCTCCAGAGGGTGCGAGCCCGACCCCCAAGTGTACCCATCGGCCCAAGAGGCCAGCTCGAAGCCGTCAGCAGGGGGCCGAAAGGAGGGAGCCTCGAAAGGCGCAGGGTAATCGGCACTGCCCTGAGAGTACGCCGGGGTGGGAAAACCAGGTGCATGGGCGCCCCCCTGAAGACGCGGAGCTGGAAAAGCCAGGCGGGCGAACCCCTGAAGATGCCGAGCCCGAAAAGCCAGGCGGGCGACCCCCTGACGACGCCGAGCCAGAAAAGCCAGGCGGGCGACCCCCTGACGACGCTGAGCCAGAAAAGCCAGGCGGGCGACCCCCTGACGACGCTGAGCCAGAAAAGCCAGGCGGGCGACCCCCTGACGACGCCGAGCCAGAAAAGCCAGGCGGGCGAGACGGGTAACTGTCAGCCGTGCTCGTCAGGTCGGCCGAGGGCGGCGGAGAGCGGACAGGGGTGGCAGGCCCGGCCGCGGCCGTCCGACACAGGCGCAGAGCGCACCGGCGTGGCAGGCCCACTAGGGGCTGAAAGGGACGAAAGGCGCACTGGCGTGTCAGGCCCACTAGCGTCTGAAAGGGACGCAGGGCACACTGGCGTGTAGGACCCACCCTTTCCAGTCACAGTGTGGTGCAAGCCGGTGCCAGGCGCAGCCGGGGAGGCGGCAGAGGCTTCAGCGGGTGAAGCAGGTGGGGTCCGCACTAGAGCCTTGATGGCGGCCGCAGCGGCCGGGGGGAGCACGTAAGGCTCCGGCGTGCCGCCGATGCTAACGGTAGACCCGGACGCCGCCGGCTGAGCCGTCGAGTCCTCCGAAGGGGCAGAGGACAGGAGCAACGGGGCAGCCTGCAGCAGCTCCTCCGGAAAGACATCCGCAGCCAAAAAACGGGCTACGGGTGGCCAAGGCCCCGGCGTGTCGTATGGGGCCACCGGAAGGTACTGCCGGGCCGGCCATGGCCGAGACCGCCACTGCTCGTCAAACCACGCGTGCTTGCGGACGATCACCTTCCGCTGGTCGGGCAGCCAGAAGCGGTATAGCCCGGAGACTCCAGGTGGTAGCCCACAAAGACAGCTAACTCCGTGCGGGGAGACAGCTTCTCTTGGGCCTCCTCCACGAGGACGTGCGCGTGGCAGCCAAATACGCGCAAGTGCGTCAGGCAAGCGTGACGGCCGTTCAGCAGGTAGTAGGGCGTCGCCGAGTCTGCGTTGCTGACACAAGGCAGCCGGTTCAGGAGGAACGTCGCGCACTCAAACGCGAACCCCCAGAACTCCTTGGCAAGCCCGGCATGAGCGAGCAGGCTGATGGCCATGCTGGCCGTAACCCCCCACGAACGCTCAGCGACACCGTTCTGCTGGGGAACGTAGGGCGAGGAAAATTCCTGGTGAACGCCGAACTCGGCACAGACATTGCGCCAAGGACCGCCTTGAAAGACACTGTCGTTATCCGAACGCAGCGTGATGTCGCCCTGGCGGAAAGGCTTGACCTCCCGGGCAAGGAAAGTGCGCAAGCTGGCGGGGGCTGCGTCCTTGGTGGGCAAAAGGTAGGTCCAACGAAACCGGGTGGCCTCGTCCGTTAGGCCGAGGACGTACCGCATGTCGCCGTGAGCAGGCGTCCGCATAGGCCCAAACAGATCGCAGTGCAAGCGACGACGCGGCACGGTTTCACGGGGCCGGTCGCTGGGCGGGAAGCTGCAGCGGCGCATGTGCCCAGCCGGGCAGGAAGGGCAGAGGGGCGCCGCAGGGCCCGCCACAGACATGCCGGAGTCTGGGATGGCTTGCAGGCGGGCGATGCGGTCGCGGCTTACATGACCCAGGCGGAGATGCCGCTTCATCTCCTCTTCAGCCTGGACCTTCGTCGCCAGGACGTAGTCAGCCGGGGCGCACAGGAGGTAGACACCGTCCCTTGCTTCCAGTGGAAAGCTGACAGCACGACCGTGCGCCTGGAAAGTAATGCTGCAGGCCGCAAAATCCACATGATGTCCGGCAGCCAGCAACCCATGAACGGACAGCAATCGCGCGTGAAGGGCCGGGACGTAAAGGGAGTCATACAGCGGGATCACGTGGGATCCCAGCCTCAGGTTCACAGCCCCCCAGCCGTGAGCCGTCATGGTGCCACCTGAGCCAGTAATGGGCAGCTGCGCCTCATGTGACAGACCGGGGCCAAAGTCCTCGAGATGGGGCGTCATGTGGCGACTCGCGCCGCTGTCAATGACCCATTCCTGCGCAGGAGCTGTCGGCGATGCGGCAGCCGGGCAGCGAGACGCCTCTGTGGCACACGCCTGGAGGCCCCCTCCAGGGCGCACAGGCTGGATCGACCGGCCAAGAGGAGAGGACCCGGAGCCAGCGCCTGTTGCATAGGCGTGCGTCGGATCCACCGGAGGAGGCGGAGGAGTATCGGCCGCGGTGTGGTTAGCGCGCGCGGAGTTGCCGTCACGGACGTGGGAGGGACGCAGCCTGGGCAGGGTACTTCGTCCAACACGTGTCGACGGTATGACCCGGCTTATCGCAGACCGGGCAAGGGGGCCTGCGGCCCCGCCCATGGCCCCCCCCCCACTGCCACCACCTCGATCACCAGAGTGAGGGCCAGCGCGCCCCCCGCGCCCCCCACGACCCCTTACAGTGTTGGCGGCATTGCCGTTGCTGTGGTTCGGGCCGGTGCCGTAAGTGCCGTCGCCGTTGCCGCGGCCACCGCGGCCGCCCGCCCGCCCCAGACCGCGCGGCCCCCCGGCCGGAGGTGTGAAAGGCCTGGCCAGAGGCCGGG
This sequence comes from Mesostigma viride, assembly GCA_009746045.1. NCBI lineage: Eukaryota > Viridiplantae > Streptophyta > Mesostigmatophyceae > Mesostigmatales > Mesostigmataceae > Mesostigma > Mesostigma viride. The sequence continues at coordinate 429,664 of RPFO01000744.1, read as the reverse complement.
GCGTCTGGCGCGAGGTATCCCCCGGTGAGGAGGTCCCGTCTACCTCTATAAGACGGTGACGGAGACCTGTGATGGTCGTTTCGGCCCCGAGGCGCAAAGCCACCACGAGGGGCCGGTACTCGGCACGAAGGCCACTTATAATACGCCGGCTAGGAAGACCTCCAACGGGAGGTCGACATGGGCGACTTGGGCCCGTGCGTAGAGAAGCTCCGACCTGGTAACATACGTGTCGACACCCTCGCGTGAAGCTTGGGCAAGCTGCGACAGCTGCTTCCGCAGGGACAACCGCAACGACTCGGTCACCTTTGAATCGCGGTAGCGCAACACCAAATCCGCCATGGCGGCGCTCCCGCGGTGTTGCTCGGGGGCCAGGAGGCGCACGCGCTCCTTTGCGTCTCCCGCCAGGCGGCCCAGCATAGCCACATACAGCAGGCGGTCTAGCGGCGCGTCATGCCGACGGCCCTCGAGTAAATCAAGGAGCCCGGGAAACAGGTCGACGTGCGCGGTAAAATGGTCCAAAAAGGATGGAAAGTGGAGATGATCCCTGCCATCAAACGCAGGAACCGACCGAACGTCGCGCAAAAGAGCTTTACACTCGTCATACGACGCAAAGCCCGGGCCGGCGGCCAGCCGAGCGCCGGGCGGACCCGCACCCGCCTCACCCCGGGGCGGGGACAGCAGAGCATGAGCGCCCAGGTCGCGGGTTGCAGAAGCGAGAGAAGCGGCCAGCTCCTCCTCATAAGCGTTGTTGGCTGTGGCAGCGGCAGCGGCGGCAGCAGCGGCGGCTGCCGTAGCAGATCTGGTGGTTGCCATAGTTGCAGGTCTGCGTCGACCCCAAAGATCCCCTCAAAAAGAGCGGCCAATACCCGCGTAGCCAACGGAGTAAAAAGAAAATCCGGTCCCTGACGGGATTTGAACCCAGGTCTCCGATAGTCGAGGCAGGTAACCTACGACCGAGGCAAAACGTGCCGATAGAAGCGAAATTTGCCAAAATATGCAGTTGCAAAAGTGGAGCAGCACCGGCCAGGTGCGCACCGAAACGGTGTTAACGCAGGTAGAAAGACCGCGAACCGGAAGCGTATGATAAATCCGATACCATGTCAGAATAACAAAAATTTATTCCTTATAATATCATACGGCAAACTTGCTCATCCTCGAAAATGTTGGCCTCGGCCAGAGAACCAGCTGCTGGAAGCAGTACGAGATAGTGAGAGAGTCCAAATAAAAATGGTCACGTCATTATATACAAATGACGAGCTAGCGGGCAGTAGCAGAGTGTGCATGCCACACGCCACGTGTGTTCACTGCGTGTCCACCACGTGGTCTACACAAGTTATGACCAATCACAACAAAATTGTCCAAGTAGCAAGCCAGCTAACACAAGGACTAATTATTTCTTGACGGAAAACTCATTCCGTACAACTCCACAACATCTAGTCTAGTCAGTATCTAAATTCTGCCGCAAATATAAATACTTTGACCAAACTATTTACTTATTCCTGGGCAGGTGTATCGATACTTCTGACAGATTTACATGGTAGAGTATAGTGGCGCCGGCGCTGCAACCTTGGTCCTTTAGCTTGTGCATGCATGTTATGCATGTGCTCTATGCATCCGATGCTCAGCAGTGCGCCGCCAGACATCTAACGGCGGATATTGCTTGTTTCGTGACTTGTGCTTTGTGTGCAACGTAGCATATAGCTGTGACCTCTTGCTCCTTAGTTTTAAGCACTACTTGAGCAGCCATGGCAGCTGGCCTTGTACTAGGGCCGCTAGCCGGGATATTGGGACAATAAAGATGCGAATTATATCATGGAAATCGCCTCATTTTGTTCACCAAGGAGGAAGCTTCAAAAGACCGGAACTCTACTCCGACACCTGCAAAAGTATTAAGGTGGTTGGAAGTATAAATAGGAATCTGGTCAACACATTCTATAGAATATTTTGACAGCGTTCGTCGACGCGCTGGACATCCCGGCCAGCCACGCCCAGCTGTTCGCTGCCGGCCCGGCATCGGCCCTTCGGCACCTCGCTGACAAGCTGCCCGCGGCCGGGGCCCTGCTGCCCCCCCGCCGCCCGCCCCGCTTCACTAGCCTGCACCGGCTCCCCGCCGTCATCCAGGCCCGGCAAGCCCTGCGCGACAACAGCGACCCCGCCCGCTACGCCCGCCTCAAAGCCGATTACCACTCGGCCATCCGGCAGGCGACCAAGGAGCAGGAGGACCTTCATGTCCACGAGTACTTCGCCCACCTCAAGGACCAGCACGGCAAGTACGCCTGGACCCGCCTGCGTCACGCCCAACGGCCCGCCGGCGGCGCGCAGCCGGCGCCGCGGACGCTCTCTGGCTCACCGCAGCAGCAGCTCGACCAGTGGTATTCCTCCCAGTCCCGGCTGCTCGGCGCCCCCCCGCCGCCTCCGCCGCGCTTGGCCCTCTGGCGGCCGCACGCCTGGCAGTAGCGCCTGCGGACGACCCTGCGCCGCCCACGCCGCCCGCCGCTGAGCAGGACTACACGTACCCAGCCCTGACGGAACCCCTGGCCGACCCCAACGAGCTCCCGCCGTTCACCGAGCTCGAGCTGAGCACCGCCGCCAAGCAACTCCGCTTCTACGCCGCCGTTGGACCTGACCAGCTCCCAGCCCCGGTGATTAAGCTGACGGCGCTCACAGGGTTCCTGCTTGATGTCTGCAACCGGATCCTGCTTGCCGACGCGCCGCCGATTCCTGAGTGGCAGCACAGCTATACTGTATTATGCTGTACAAAAACAAAGGTTCCCCTGACGACCCCGCCAACTACAGAGGAGTCTGCATCCAGAGCGCCGCACTCAAGTTGTTCATGCGCATGATCCTCAACCGCCTTCGTTCTGCTCTCAACTGTCACCTTGGGGAAAGTCAAATGGGCTTCCGCCGGTCCTGGGCGCAACACCGTCATGGCCATCTTCGTCGCGCGTCGCCTCTTCGAGGAAATCGCTCTCCTGCAACCTGGTGAGTTTCCCGCCATCCTGATCTTCGTCGACTTCATCAAGGCTTTTGATTCTGTCCTCTGGGACGCTCTATGGGCTGTACTTGCTCGCGCTCGAGTCCCCACTCCCCTGATTACCGTCATCCGCACGCTGTATGAGGGGTCGACCACTTCGGTGCGCACTCAACACGGCATTACCCCGCCCTGCCCACTGCAGACCGGCGTCTGGCAGGGTTGCGTCCTGTCGCCGTACCTGTTTATTATTGTAGTGGATTATGTTATGCGCCAGGCACGTGCTCGCTTTGCTAGCATTGCAGGCCGTGCCCCTGGCCTAGCGATCACGAACGAGCTTGGGGAAGGGGGCCGACTAACAAGCAGAATTTACTAGCTGACCTCATTTATGCCGACGACATCACGCTCATCGAGAAGCCGGAGTCTGCCCAACTTTGGCTGGACTGCCTGGCGCTCGAGGCTCGGGCGGTTGGTCTAGAAATCAGCCCCAAAACGGAGGCCCTGGCCCTCGGCATGGCAGGGCCCCCACCCAGGCACCCACACTCCGCCTCTTAGACGATGCTGAGGTCAACTACCCTCCTTCAGGCCGCTTCAAGCTGCTCGGCAGTTGGCTTCCCGACTGCGAGGACGACATGACGACACGGATCGGCATGGCGTGGGCGCACCTCCATGACCACCGCCGCTGGTGGAGCAACCCCGCCCTACCCCGGATCGTCAAGCGTGACCTCTTCAAGGTCGTCATTCTGACGATCCTGACCTACGGCGCCGAGACCTGGACACTGACGCAGGAGCTGGAGCAACGACTCGACGGCGCCGTCACCAAGATGCTGCGCAAGGCCCTTAACATCCCCTTTGGTTTGCACATTAGTAATTAGGATTTGTACGCTGATTTGCCCTATGTTTCCCACATTATTAGGCACAGGCGCCTGGGCCTAGCCGGGCACCTGGCCCGCACAGATCAGGTAGATACATCAGATAGACTAGCTGGCACCAAGCCCGCCCAGCCTGGGCGATATGTCCTCACCTGGCGTGCCCCCGGCCGCGCCCGGCAGGGCCGCCACCCGTGGACTTTTCGTGATAGATTCGGCATGGACATGTGCTACACTAGACGTGACGGGCTCACCCCCGGGCAGCCTCCTGGTTTGTCTGTAATATGGAGGCAGATGGTGCGCAAGGATAGATGGCAAGTAGTGATGAAGGAGACCACCCCCAAGCCTGTGGGGGCTCCGCGTGTGACCAAGTATGGCATTCATAGCGATTCGGGCCGCGGTGCCCACACCCCTGTAACTAGGACCTAGATAGCTTATACCATCCATTCCATCGCATGTTCCCCTCCCACTGAGGACTTATGCTCACGTGACGCAGTCACGTGTCTATTATTAATTAATTAATTAATCGCAGTCTCCAAACTGCATGCGCATGCATGCGTCACGTGAATATAAAGCTGCCGTTTTTAACCCCTTCGTGTATGTGTGTATGTGATCTCTTTTTTCCTTCTTAGTTATTTTTTTGTTTTTTTTTTCCTATAAACCTTTTTGGTTTGTTACCATTTGTCTGCCTCCATGCAGGCCTTCCTACAGATAGCCATGCGGCTCCCGCGGTCTTCGCGTCTTTCCTCTCAGACAACTACCCTAGTCCTTCCACTGCGTTGGATCGCCATGCATCCAGGAATAGTTGTGTCAAGAAGTGCGTGGTGGGAGTGAGGGAGCGGATGGCCTATCGAATGATTTAATAGTACAACTGCCGGCCAGCGCCGCATAGCCGAAATTACTTGGACAACTATGTTTACCAAATTCCATGTCACACGTGGTGCCCCCACCAAAGCGAAATACAGGGCAGTAGACAACATGATTTTTTTCTGGCGAACCCGCAACCCTCCACCCCCGGGATCGAATCATCCTCGCGATGCCAGGCCTTGCATGATCTGCGTGGAGTGGCTTGGCGTCATGCGCAAACTTGGCGATGTACGCTGATAACCCAGCAGTAACTGAATTAAGTGCAGTTAGCCGTAACAGGCGGCTTCCACAGGCATACCCAGAAATGATGCCCATAAGAACGGTGGGTACGCTTTGAAACTTCCGGTTCGAAAAGGCTCTAGGTTTCAACCAGGCGGCCGGCCGAGGGTGGATAATGGTTGTTTAGCGAAAGGGCCAGACCTAGTAATCGAAACAACCCCATACGAGGTTTCCTTCACAAAAGCTGGAATTCAGTAGTCACACCATGCAGTATAGAAAAAACAGGTTAAATAATAGTATAGAAACAACAATGAAGTAGTATAGAAACACAGGTTATGAGGCAGTTCAGCTTGTGGCTTCTCCTAGATTTAATTCCCAGGCCAAACGTCCATCAGAAGGATCCAATCAATTAAATTGTTGAGGCGAAAGCGCCAGGTCCTCTTCCTTTTCTTTCGAGAGTTCACACCTCCGAGCGGTCCAGAATATAGTGAACACTGCATGGGTTCAGAAACTGCAACCATGTTATCAACCTCGTAGACTTACTACGAACTTTGATTCTGACAGTTTGCTGTAAAAATCACTAACGACAAGCGACAATGATGAGCATTAGTCCTAGTCTCTAGTACGCATTTATTGGTTAATGGTCATATCAACGCCCGCTATTCAGTCTTTGACTTGCAGTTGTCACCGGCCGGATAGGCAAATATGGCCATGACTGAGCGAGGAAGCTATGGGAGAAAATTTCTGTAGCTAATCCGACTTCATACCATCCCGGATGCCTTGAAGAAAACCCGCCAATCCCCAAGATTAAGAAGAACAGATCATCCCAAGTTTCGGTCGTCGCGCAGCCGCTGTTCCGGAGTACACCCGAGATTTTTGGTATCGATTAGGCTTGAGGCCTGCTGTCCTGGCCTGTTATGAGCCTGAGATGAGAGAAAGAAAACTTTGGCTTATCAAAGCATGGCTTTCGGACGACCCAATGACACAGCATTCTTTGCATTTCTGTGCCAAGGGCCATGGATGTTGTCGCGCGTCCCTTCGGTTAGCCATGCGCCATGAATACTGCAAAACTTCTTTGCGGGATTATTTCGGATGAGGCTGACCCGCGTGCCCCGACTCTCGTCCTCTATTAATCCATTTAAGGGGCGTGCTCGACCTCTTCGTGCTGTTCAGGCATTTACTACAGTACGCCGGGCCAACCAGCCATCCGCGAGGAATGGCAGGCCCGCAGTTGTTCGCGCGCTGCGAATCCCTGGTTGGACGGTACTCGAAACGGTTTCGGGGTCGGGAACGGTCTCAGGGACCCGCGTCGGAATTTCTGCTGCCCATGTGCGGCGTGGGCAACAACAACAACAAAAACAGGGACCCGCGCGCGCTAATGCTGCCATTGCGCCGAGTTTTTGTAAACATCAGACACTGATTTCTTCAGACGATGCACAAGGCTGGGCGCGGCGCAGCGTGCGCAAGGCTGGCGTGCGCAAGGCTGGGGAGTGCGCGAGGCTGGGAGTGCGCAAGGCTGGGCGCGGCGCGACTTGACAGCTACCCACTGGTGCGGCGTAAAACTCCAACCGACGTAAAAGTGTGGCTTGCAAAAGGCGCCAAATTTTGAGCAAGCAGGACTTGGGTCAAATTCGCCGATGCGACCTCTGGTGATCATGGCCGCAACTAGCCGACTGCAATCCTCGTGAAGAACGTCGCGGCTTGCGATTTCATTTCATAGGCACTATCATCATGGCTAGGGCCGTGATTCTAGCCGTTATTTATTTAGGACTCATGTTAACGGCATGCAGGGCCTTGTCATATGTGAACATTACAAGCGATGAATGGGTACGTTTTCCCCTTTTGTTATACTTTGATAATTTACGTTCTAGGTATTGTTCTACGTTCTAGGTGTTGTCTAGATATTGTTTACAACTTGGAAAACGCTGCCATAAATCTGCTTATCACGCTCTTGGTTAAAAAAAAAAAATCAATTGAGCAAGATATCTGCAGCTTCGGTTGGCGCTCCTCATGCGTGCAGGATATTGACAGCGGCGCCAAGCCGGACACGATTATGACGCTCTGTATGCGCATAACGCCAGCCATGGCTGCCAAGTGCGTGTTGGAAAACAGCCCACACGCTACTCTTCATTGCAACGTGGCTACGATTGAAGTTTATGTTGAAGGGGGTACCATCCTGGCGGCGTATCAGGTGAGCGTTTGTCAGCTAGCCATATGATGTGTAGCCTGGCCTGCCGAAAAATTCACCGTAGGGCCTGGGTTTGAGGACTAGGATTTCTTTTATTTCATGGACTGTCATACGTACACACTTGTAAAGCATTACAAATGACGCTTGGCAGGGCACGCTCGGTAAAATAAATTGTCATTCCGACATCATGTTAGCGACAGCCCTGCCCAGCGTAATTTGTAAGGCTTTACAACTTGTACTGTACCCTGCTGAGGCCCTTGGACAGTTTTGATGAGCGGAAAGCTCAAGGCCATGGTTTAAAACAGAAAAGGGACCTCGAGCGCAATGCAGGCTTCGTGTATGTGCAGGCTTCGTGTAGTGAATGTATAGAATACTGAACACAAGAGTGGAAGGTAAGGTGCAGTCATGCGTGCGTGCATGAAGGTACAATATCCCTGGGTCCTTGCCCCTTGGCCCTTAACTCGGTATTTGTTGTCTGGTAGAGTATGCCATGTGATCTTTACCGGGTAAACTCAGCATGGCTTCTTCAATGCCTAGCGGGGCTATACAACTGAAAGTGGTAAAATTGTTTATGTGCTTGCTGTACGGGGTCTTTGCCACCTGCATTGTGGTGACTGCGCGTCCTTATTGGTTTGTTTGTTGACTCACACCTTGTGTTATTATATTTCCGCCTAAATAAGACGTACAAAAGACGAGAGCAATAGCTCTGACAAGCCATCAAAACTTTTTCTATCATTTTCCCCCCCTGAAATTCCCGTCCAGCCCATGCAATACGACATTACTCCAATACTCTGCATTATAGGTTTACTGATTTCTTTTACTATTACAACCCACAAATTGCTTAACTTTCTGGTTCTAAATTTTTCTTCTATTGTTTGTCTCCCCCCCTCCCGCCCCTCCCCTCTGCTCCCCCCCGGCATCCTCCCTGTAATGAACCATAAAAAAGGTCGTCGGAACCGGCCAATGGGGTGGAGAGACGTTTGAAGCTTCAGGGGCATCACAGGTGCTCGCTCAGTTATGGGAGATTACTCGGGACACTGCCTTGCATTATGGCGCATGGGTTGGGCCCAAAGGGGCTCTGGTGCTACATGACAGAAGCCTTAAGGCGATGGTGATGGGCGGCATCCTGGCCCACTCAACAGTGCCATTCACGAGCAGTGTGCTTGAGGGCATGGCAAGACACGGCACGACTTATCACAGCGGGAAAGAAGGTTTTAAGGACATGAACGGAGCTGAGTTGTGTCCTCCTGGCCTTGGCGGTGAGGTGAGTGATACAGGGCTGAAATGGGGACGTCGTTTGTAAGAACATTACGCCATCACTGATGTTTCTTTAACCAGGCGGGACGGTTGTTGGCCTGACAAAAGTGAGTGAATACAGTCTAGGGTTTAGAGCAGTAGTGCATAGGGTAAATTAAAGTCCGTGTTATTTTTCCACCCACTAGACCTGTGTGGCATCACTACCACATCCAAGTTCTTCATTCATGCGGTCTCCTGAAAAGGTTACCAAATATTTGCACCCTTGCTTGCATGCGAGCTTTGGTTGTTCTTAATAACAGGAGTGTGCATGGCAATAGATAAGTATCATTGGGTTGGGTAGACCAGCCGGGCCCCCCAATCCGCCAACACCATACTGGCTTCCACACACATGGTTGTTTGTTGGTAGTGCATTTGTTATGATTGTTTTTAGCTTGCAAGTTTTAAGGTGAGTATTTTTTGCTAGAGAAAAAGGATTTAAATGATGTTATGTTTCTTTTCTTTTTTTTTTTTTGCTACTTGTTCTGGTGCAGGCAAAATTGATTTGTTGCTTTGGGGACAAGTTTATCAACCGGTCATATGCACGTTCTTATTGGCGTGCTATGTTCAAGTCCAACCTCGGCAAATGGTGGTTACGTCGTGGTGCCGCTTTCATCAAGGCACAACGAAAAAACGTGTCAAGCCCGCCCTTGCTGCAGGGTGGAAGCAGTTCATGTGGTGGCCATGGCAACGACAGGCGCGGCTCAGATGACCACATCTATAGGGTTCCTGGATACGCTGGCTTACTTCATGGCTTGGTCGCACGGATTATCGGTTTTGGTTGCTTTGTCAGCGGCAGCAGCAGCAGCAGCAGCAGCAGCAACAACAACAACAACAACAACAACAACAACAACAACAACAACAACAACAACAACAACAACAACAACAACAACAACAACAACAACAACAACAACAACAACAACAACAACAACAACAACAACAACAACAACAACAACACACACAACAGCAACAGCAACAGCAACAGCAACAGCAACAGCAACAGCAACAGCAACAGCAACAGCAACAGCAACAGCAACAGCAACAGCAACAGCAACAGCAACAGCAACAGCAACAGCAACAGCAACAGCAACAGCAACAGCAACAGCAACAGCAACAGCAACAGCAACAGCAACAGCAACAGCAACAGCAACAGCAACAGCAACAGCAACAGCAACAGCAACAGCAACAGCAACAGCAACAGCAACAGCAACAGCAACAGCAACAGCAACAGCAACAGCAACAGCAACAGCAACAACAACAACAACAACAACAACAACAACAACAACAACAACAACAACAACAACAACAACAACAACAACAACAACAACAACAACAACAACAACAACAACAACAGCCGCCACCACGATGACGTTGACGAGGAGGAGGAGCAGCAGCAGGAGGAGGGGGACGAGGAGGAGGACAAGGTCCAAGCTAGGAACAAGGACCACGACAATGATGATGGCGATGGCAAAGTCGAAGGACAAGATGGCATGGTCGACGACGTGGTGGATGATGCGGCAACGAAGGAGCGCATATATGCCACCAGGGGCAGGGACAATTGCAAAGGAGGTGAAGAGCAAGCTGCTGTGCTGGTTGATGCGCCGCTGACTCAGGTATGCCGTATTTATCCGCTCGTTGTACTAGGGTGTATTGCACTTGTGGCCACAAATTTGCACCTTTTCATGTGGCACCGTTCCTCTGCGGACTTGCGTTTAACCAGTTGGGCTACAATATAGTTAAGTACATTTGTTTTGGCCCCCCTCCGAGGTTACCTTTTTTTTTTTTTTTTCCTGGTCCCCCTTTGAGGACAAAGTGTTGCGCTTAATTCATGATCTTGTATGTGTATGGATCTATGTGTCTTCTTCGGTGCACGCGGGGGCCGGGCAGTGCGAGATCGATGACCACCAGCAAGCCACTCCGACTCCAGCTCCAAGTGCGAATCATGGGCATCCATCTTCCTCTTCGCCGCCATCCCCACAAGCTCGACCAGTGGTCGTGAAATGCATGGGTCGAACGAACAAACGATGGTGCACCAAGCGGGGTCTAACTCAAGTAGACAACTCGGCGCCATCAAGACTTGTGCTGGAAAGCATACAAGGGAAGTACTACTGCCCAGATTGTGCCAAGACACGGCGCCACGGCTTCAAGGCGAAAGGGAAAACCAGGTAATGAAAGGCAGTGATGGCTCGGTTTTTTATGGATTTGACCAAGCAAATTTTTTTCGCATTACTATGAGCCTAACTCCTGAACCTCGTGCTAGTGTAAAGGTGTTACGCGACTCGATCATTCTGTCTGCGGCACTGCGAGCTCTCTTATGCGGATCAAACCTGCGTCATTTGCCTGCGCCGCGCCATCCCTGCTCAACAGCGGCGGCTTTGCGAGCTGCCCCGGTCCCAACAGCGGGGTTGGCGTCGTGCCCGCGCCTGGGCTCAGCCCCCCCCAACGGCCGCCTTACTGACTGACCCGTGCGCAAGGTAATTGCTTGTTAGAAGAGACAGCCCCCTTGGGCCACGCGGCATGCCAACCTGACATCATTATGTTCATCGTGTGATGATGCGTGGCGTTAGGTATGGAGTAAGGCACTTGGCTTTCGGACTAAGGCACCCATGTGGACCAAACCTGCGTCGTTTGCGTGCCTTTGCCTGCAGCGCACTGTCCCCGCTCAGCAGCGAGCCTGGCACATCCGTGCCCGGCGCTGACAATCGCATCCCTGGCAGCCGCACCACCGGCAGCGGCTTTGCGAGCTGCCCCGGTCCCAACAGCGGGGCTGGCGTCGCGCCCGCGCCTGGGCTCAGCCCCCCCCAACGGCCGCCTTACCGACTGTCCCGTGCGCAAGGTAATTGCTTGTTAGAAGAGACAGCCCCCTTGGGCCACGCGGCATGCCAACCTGACATCATTATGTTCATCGTGTGATGATGCGTGGCGTTAGGTATGGAGTAAAGCACTTGGCTTTCGGACTAAGGCACCCATGTGGACCAAACCTGCGTCGTTTGCGTGCCTTTGCCTGCAGCGCACTGTCCCCGCTCAGCAGCGAGCCTGGCACATCCGTGCCCGGCGCTGACAATCGCATCCCTGGCAGCCGCACCAGCGGCAGCGGCTTTGCGAGCTGCCCCGGTCCCAACAGCGGGGCTGGCGTCGCGCCCGCGCCGGGGCTCAGCCCCCCCCAACGGCCGCCTTACTGACTGCCCCGTGCGCAAGGTAATTGCTTGTTAGAAGAATGCGCGCATCATGTGTTGATGCGCCTCTCGATTACATGACCCCATGAAATTAGTTTGGTGTATAAATATACATATAATTTAATGTTGTATGCATCAAATAAGGGGTTAGTTAGCCTCTCACCGTCTCAAGTAACCCAGTGGGTGAACGGTTAATGGGTCGGCTACGGTTATTGGGTTGTTTTATAGGGTCCCGAGGTTAAGGTTGATAAACGTTGCTCGAACTCATTCCATGTTGTTTGCTGTCTCACTTAGTCTTGTTCACACACTACACTTGCTATTGTGTCTCATTGCACAGGGACGCTCCACGGGACATAGGAGGGGATTGCGATCTTGCCAAGAATATGCCGACGGGGCCTTGGGAATCCTGGGTCGCCGCTCGTGCCGCAATTCAATCATGGGCTGATCATGGTGAGCATGGAGCCTTCGCGTTATGCGCCCGCTACGTGGCTCAGAGCAGAACAGAGCGCCGGGAATTCTGGTGCGATGGTTGCGGTGTAGCTAATCATCAAGGCAAAAAACAGACAACATCCAAGAAGACGAATTGTGAGTGGCGAGTTGTGATTGCAAAGCGGAAGGATGGGATGTTTTATGTCACAAAATACCCATTGCCCGTGACAAGCCTAAAGCCAGGGCACCTTCCCACTGGCCACAATCATGAGCTAAGACGTCCCGGGACCATTGCTGCTCTCTTGGACCCCATGCTTCGAAAGCTGCCTGATGAGGTGAAGGCAAGGATATTGTTGTGCAGGAAGAGCGGGGTCGACCTGCCAACAATCCTGACAATGATCGATAAGGAATTTGGGGAAAACCGCACGTGGATTGATAGCGATGTCAGGAATTTCCTGCGGCGGTCTCCTGAAGATAACTTGTCGTCTGCGTCGAAGTTGGTCTCCTGGTGCTATGCCCAGCAAGATGCCGATCCTCGTTTCTACTGGAAGCATGCTGTTGATGGCAACAACCGGCTCAACCTTCTTTTCTACGCGACGGGGGACATGAGGGAGCGTTATGCCATGGCTTGTGATTCCCAGGCGGTTTCTGTTGACGCGACCCACGGCACGAATAATCATGGCATGAAGCTAATCTTCTTCACGGGTGTGTCTCCTTACGGGAAAAATGACATTTATGGAGTTGCCCTAACAGTGTCGGAGCACGAGCAGGCATTTGGCTGGATATGGGACCAGTTCGCTGAGTGCATGCATGGGCACTTGCCGAAGGTTGCCATCACCGACGAAGACCAGGCCATGGCATTGGCGATTACAAAGCGAGGAATCACTCATCATCTTTGTATATTCCACCTCTTCATCATGAATGTGACAAAGAACATGAGGCGTTGCTTCGGTGACGAAGCTGCGTGGGAGAAGTTTTACCTGGCATTGTGGCGGCTACGCAACCAAACCGATCTTCGCAGCCGTGAGCACTTTGACAGAGATTTTTTGCAGGTCCTTCTTCTCCTTCCCCAGAAGTATTGGGGCCCCAAATGCCGCACGTTGGCCCATTGGTCCAACCTGCCCTACCTCCAGGCTGGTCATGTCCCTCGTCATCCTCGCATGTTGAATGCGCACGTTGAAAAGGATGACATGTTGCGCCTCGGACGTTTGACAGCCAGCCTGCTTGCCGCCGTCTTGGGTATGTTTGAAAGCGATGTCGCTGGCCACTTTGGTTTCAAATGCGGACACGCTCGTGTGATAGAAGCATTGCGGCACCTGCGCCGCGAGTCTGCTAGCTGTACAGAAGATCTGATTACTCGTGTGCGTTTGTGCTACGGCATCATGCACGAGTCAACTGCCAAGTCAGATTTTCTGGACAGCTTCCCGGATGCTACCATGACATCATGCCCCACGGCGGTCTCACAAGACGACAGTCGGTTTGCAGCGACGACGGATGGCTTGGTGCAGGGTTGGGTTA
>RPFO01000744.1:387500-395671 GCA_009746045.1 Mesostigma viride | reverse complement strand
CATCATCATCATCATCATCATCATCATCATTCATCATCATCATCATCATCATCATCATCTCATCATCATCATCATCATCACATCATCATCATCATCATCATCATCATCATCATCATCATCATCATCATCATCATCATCATCATCATCATCATCATCATCATCATCATCATCATCATCATCATCATCATCATCATCATCATCATCATCATCATCATCATCATCATCATCATCATCATCATCATCATCATCATCATCATCATCATCATCATCATCATCATCATCATCATCATCATCATCATCATCATCATCATCATCATCATCATCATCATCATCATCATCATCATCATCATCATCATCATCATCATCATCATCATCATCATCATCATCATCATCATCATCATCATCATCATCATCATCATCATCATCATCATCATCATCATCATCATCATCATCATCATCATCATCATCATCATCATCATCATCATCATCATCATCATCATCATCATCATCATCATCATCATCATCATCATCATCATCATCATCATCATCATCATCATCATCATCATCATCATCATCATCATCATCATCATCATCATCATCATCATCATCATCATCATCATCATCATCATCATCATCATCATCATCATCATCATCATCATCATCATCATCATCATCATCATCATCATCATCATCATCATCATCATCATCATCATCATCATCATCATCATCATCATCATCATCATCATCATCATCATCATCATCATCATCATCATCATCATCATCATCATCATCATCATCATCATCATCATCATCATCATCATCATCATCATCATCATCATCATCATCATCATCATCATCATCATCATCATCATCATCATCATCATCATCATCATCATCATCATCATCATCATCATCATCATCATCATCATCATCATCATCATCATCATCATCATCATCATCATCATCATCATCATCATCATCATCATCATCATCATCATCATCATCATCATCATCATCATCATCATCATCATCATCATCATCATCATCATCATCATCATCATCATCATCATCATCATCATCATCATCATCATCATCATCATCATCATCATCATCATCATCATCATCATCATCATCATCATCATCATCATCATCATCATCATCATCATCATCATCATCATCATCATCATCATCATCATCATCATCATCATCATCATCATCATCATCATCATCATCATCATCATCATCATCAATCATCATCATCATCATCATCATCATCATCATCATCATCATCATCATCATCATCATCATCATCATCATCATCATCATCATCATCATCATCATCATCATCATCATCATCATCATCATCATCATCATCATCATCATCATCATCATCATCATCATCATCATCATCATCATCATCATCATCATCATCATCATCATCATCATCATCATCATCATCATCATCATCATCATCATCATCATCATCATCATCATCATCATCATCATCATCATCATCATCATCATCATCATCATCATCATCATCATCATCATCATCATCATCATCATCATCATCATCATCATCATCATCATCATCATCATCATCATCATCATCATCATCATCATCATCATCATCATCATCATCATCATCATCATCATCATCATCATCATCATCATCATCATCATCATCATCATCATCATCATCATCATCATCATCATCATCATCATCATCATCATCATCATCATCATCATCATCATCATCATCATCATCATCATCATCATCATCATCATCATCATCATCATCATCATCATCATCATCATCATCATCATCATCATCATCATCATCATCATCATCATCATCATCATCATCATCATCATCATCATCATCATCATCATCATCATCATCATCATCATCATCATCATCATCATCATCATCATCATCATCATCATCATCATCATCATCATCATCATCATCATCATCATCATCATCATCATCATCATCATCATCATCATCATCATCATCATCATCATCATCATCATCATCATCATCATCATCATCATCATCATCATCATCATCATCATCATCATCATCATCATCATCATCATCATCATCATCATCATCATCATCATCATCATCATCATCATCATCACATCATCATCATCATCATCATCATCATCATCATCATCATCATCATCATCATCATCATCATCATCATCATCATCATCATCATCATCATCATCATCATCATCATCATCATCACATCATCATCATCATCATCATCATCATCATCATCATCATCATCATCATCATCATCATCATCATCATCATCATCATCATCATCATCATCATCATCATCATCATCATCATCATCATCATCATCATCATCATCATCATCATCATCATCATCATCATCATCATCATCATCATCATCATCATCATCATCATCATCATCATCATCATCATCATCATCATCATCATCATCATCATCATCATCATCATCATCATCATCATCATCATCATCATCATCATCATCATCATCATCATCATCATCATCATCATCATCATCATCATCATCATCATCATCATCATCATCATCATCATCATCATCATCATCATCATCATCATCATCATCATCATCATCATCATCATCATCATCATCATCATCATCATCATCATCATCATCATCATCATCATCATCATCATCATCATCATCATCATCATCATCATCATCATCATCATCATCATCATCATCATCATCATCATCATCATCATCATCATCATCATCATCATCATCATCATCATCATCATCATCATCATCATCATCATCATCATCATCATCATCATCATCATCATCATCATCATCATCATCATCATCATCATCATCATCATCATCATCATCATCATCATCATCATCATCATCATCATCATCATCATCATCATCATCATCATCATCATCATCATCATCATCATCATCATCATCATCATCATCATCATCATCATCATCATCATCATCATCATCATCATCATCATCATCATCATCATCATCATCATCATCATCATCATCATCATCATCATCATCATCATCATCATCATCATCATCATCATCATCATCATCATTCATCATCATCATCATCATCATCATCATCATCATCATCATCATCATCATCATCATCAATCATCATCATCATCATCATCATCATCATCATCATCATCATCATCATCATCATCATCATCATCATCAATCATCATCATCATCATCATCATCATCATCATCATCATCATCATCATCATCATCATCATCATCATCATATCATCATCATCTCATCATCATCATCATCATCATCATCATCATCATCATCATCATCATCATCATCATCATCATCATCATCATCATCATCATCATCATCATCATCATCATCATCATCATCATCATCATCATCATCATCATCAATCATCATCATCATCATCATCATCATCATCATCATCATCATCATCATCATCATCATCATCATCATCATCATCATCATCATCATCATCATCATCATCATCATCATCATCATCATCATCATCATCATCATCATCATCATCATCATCATCATCATCATCATCATCATCATCATCTCATCATCATCATATCATCATCATCATCATCATCATCATCATCATCATCATCATCATCATCATCATCATCATCATCATCATCATCATCATCATCATCATCATCATCATCATCATCATCATCATCATCATCATCATCATCATCATCATCATCATCATCATCATCATCATCATCATCATCATCATCATCATCATTCATATCATCATCATCATCATCATCATCATCATCATCATCATCATCATCATCATCATCATCATCATCATCATCATCATCATCATCATCATCATCATCATCATCATCATCATCATCATCATCATCATCATTCATCATCATCATCATCATCATCATCATCATCATCATCATCATCATCATCACATCATCATCATCATCATCATCATCATCATCATCATCATCATCATCATCATCATCATCATCATCATCATCATCATCATCATCATCATCATCATCATCATCATCATCATCATCATCATCATCATCATCATCATCATCATCATCATCATCATCATCATCATCATCATCATCATCATCATCATCATCATCATCATCATCATCACATCATCATCATCATCATCATCATCATCATCATCATCATCATCATCATCATCATCATCATCATCATCAATCATCATCATCATCATCATCATCATCATCATCATCATCATCATCATCATCATCATCATCATCATCATCATCATCATCATCATCATCATCATCATCATCATCATCATCATCATCATCATCATCATCATCATCATCATCATCATCATCATCATCATCATCATCATCATCATCATCATCATCATCATCATCATCATCATCATCATCATCATCATCATCATCATCATCATCATCATCATCATCATCATCATCATCATCATCATCATCATCATCATCATCATCATCATCATCATCATCATCATCATCATCATCATCATCATCATCATCATCATCATCATCATCATCATCATCATCATCATCATCATCATCATCATCATCATCATCATCATCATCATCATCATCATCATCATCATCATCATCATCATCATCATCATCATCATCATCATCATCATCATCATCATCATCATCATCATCATCATCATCATCATCATCATCATCATCATCATCATCATCATCATCATCATCATCATCATCATCATCATCATCATCATCATCATCATCATCATCATCATCATCATCATCATCATCATCATCATCATCATCATCATCATCATCATCATCATCATCATCATCATCATCATCATCATCATCATCATCATCATCATCATCATCATCATCATCATCATCATCATCATCATCATCATCATCATCATCATCATCATCATCATCATCATCATCATCATCATCATCATCATCATCATCATCATCATCATCATCATCATCATCATCATCATCATCATCATCATCATCATCATCATCATCATCATCATCATCATCATCATCATCATCATCATCATCATCATCATCATCATCATCATCATCATCATCATCATCATCATCATCATCATCATCATCATCATCATCATCATCATCATCATCATCATCATCATCATCATCATCATCATCATCATCATCATCATCATCATCATCATCATCATCATCATCATCATCATCATCATCATCATCATCATCATCATCATCATCATCATCATCATCATCATCATCATCATCATCATCATCATCATCATCATCATCATCATCATCATCATCATCATCATCATCATCATCATCATCATCATCATCATCATCATCATCATCATCATCATCATCATCATCATCATCATCATCATCATCATCATCATCATCATCATCATCATCATCATCATCATCATCATCATCATCATCATCATCATCATCATCATCATCATCATCATCATCATCATCATCATCATCATCATCATCATCATCATCATCATCATCATCATCATCATCATCATCATCATCATCATCATCATCATCATCATCATCATCATCATCATCATCATCATCATCATCATCATCATCATCATCATCATCATCATCATCATCATCATCATCATCATCATCATCATCATCATCATCATCATCATCATCATCATCATCATCATCATCATCATCATCATCATCATCATCATCATCATCATCATCATCATCATCATCATCATCATCATCATCATCATCATCATCATCATCATCATCATCATCATCATCATCATCATCATCATCATCATCATCATCATCATCATCATCATCATCATCATCATCATCATCATCATCATCATCATCATCATCATCATCATCATCATCATCATCATCATCATCATCATCATCATCATCATCATCATCATCATCATCATCATCATCATCATCATCATCATCATCATCATCATCATCATCATCATCATCATCATCATCATCATCATCATCATCATCATCATCATCATCATCATCATCATCATCATCATCATCATCATCATCATCATCATCATCATCATCATCATCATCATCATCATCATCATCATCATCATCATCATCATCATCATCATCATCATCATCATCATCATCATCATCATCATCATCATCATCATCATCATCATCATCATCATCATCATCATCATCATCATCATCATCATCATCATCATCATCATCATCATCATCATCATCATCATCATCATCATCATCATCATCATCATCATCATCATCATCATCATCATCATCATCATCATCATCATCATCATCATCATCATCATCATCATCATCATCATCATCATCATCATCATCATCATCATCATCATCATCATCATCATCATCATCATCATCATCATCATCATCATCATCATCATCATCATCATCATCATCATCATCATCATCATCATCATCATCATCATCATCATCATCATCATCATCATCATCATCATCATCATCATCATCATCATCATCATCATCATCATCATCATCATCATCATCATCATCATCATCATCATCATCATCATCATCATCATCATCATCATCATCATCATCATCATCATCATCATCATCATCATCATCATCATCATCATCATCATCATCATCATCATCATCATCATCATCATCATCATCATCATCATCATCATCATCATCATCATCATCATCATCATCATCATCATCATCATCATCATCATCATCATCATCATCATCATCATCATCATCATCATCATCATCATCATCATCATCATCATCATCATCATCATCATCATCATCATCATCATCATCATCATCATCATCATCATCATCATCATCATCATCATCATCATCATCATCATCATCATCATCATCATCATCATCATCATCATCATCATCATCATCATCATCATCATCATCATCATCATCATCATCATCATCATCATCATCATCATCATCATCATCATCATCATCATCATCATCATCATCATCATCATCATCATCATCATCATCATCATCATCATCATCATCATCATCATCATCATCATCATCATCATCATCATCATCATCATCATCATCATCATCATCATCATCATCATCATCATCATCATCATCATCATCATCATCATCATCATCATCATCATCATCATCATCATCATCATCATCATCATCATCATCATCATCATCATCATCATCATCATCATCATCATCATCATCATCATCATCATCATCATCATCATCATCATCATCATCATCATCATCATCATCATCATCATCATCATCATCATCATCATCATCATCATCATCATCATCATCATCATCATCATCATCATCATCATCATCATCATCATCATCATCATCATCATCATCATCATCATCATCATCATCATCATCATCATCATCATCATCATCATCATCATCATCATCATCATCATCATCATCATCATCATCATCATCATCATCATCATCATCATCATCATCATCATCATCATCATCATCATCATCATCATCATCATCATCATCATCATCATCATCATCATCATCATCATCATCATCATCATCATCATCATCATCATCATCATCATCATCATCATCATCATCATCATCATCATCATCATCATCATCATCATCATCATCATCATCATCATCATCATCATCATCATCATCATCATCATCATCATCATCATCATCATCATCATCATCATCATCATCATCATCATCATCATCATCATCATCATCATCATCATCATCATCATCATCATCATCATCATCATCATCATCATCATCATCATCATCATCATCATCATCATCATCATCATCATCATCATCATCATCATCATCATCATCATCATCATCATCATCATCATCATCATCATCATCATCATCATCATCATCATCATCATCATCATCATCATCATCATCATCATCATCATCATCATCATCATCATCATCATCATCATCATCATCATCATCATCATCATCATCATCATCATCATCATCATCATCATCATCATCATCATCATCATCATCATCATCATCATCATCATCATCATCATCATCATCATCATCATCATCATCATCATCATCATCATCATC
>RPFO01000744.1:267500-385000 GCA_009746045.1 Mesostigma viride | reverse complement strand
TATATATGGCTGCCTACAGCACCGCGCATGGTGTCCAAGTAAAATTATGGCGCTGCCAAGGCTGCGTACCTGCCGTTATCGCCTTGGTCTTTGTCACGGTGGCGTTCTCCAATTCACGTGCAACGTCCACTTCCTGTGCCATCTCTGGCGCGGCGCGTGCCCTTCGGGCTGAATTTCAAATTTCCGCGTGCAGTCCGTTGGAGAGGGGCGCTGCGTCCGGAGTCCGGACTTGGGAATTCGGAGGCTGCTGGTCGCACAAAAGATCGTTGTTGGCTGTTGAGTGATGTCCGACTGGCACGATGGAGAGGGCTCCATCACATTAGCGACCTCACCAGTGGCCCACATGTACCGACGAGACCTGCATCTCGAGCTTGTCGGCCCTCACGCTGCAGCTGTCGCCATGCGAGACGCCCTGAGACTCTCGGCATGATTTTTCCCGTGCAATATCACGCCCTCGATTCGCAGCAAGGCCCGTCTGCTCCAATATGGCCGACTGCGGGCTGTGCCGTAACAGGAAATGTCCGGGTGATGGCAGGCAGTGCCTACCCATCCCACCGCACGCACCGCGTCAAGCAATATTTCCACTTCCGCTGCTGCTGGGCACCGGGCTACTGCCTACATTTCTTCAATCGCTCCATCGCCTCCTCCATGGTGCCTCGCTCCCTGCGGCCCCTCCGCCACGCCGGATATCCATGGCAATCAAGCCTACCGGCTACCACCATACCGGCCACGAGCCCTTGCTGCACCAAACGAAGTGTGCGGCCCCGAATTAAGTGAAGTACACGGCAGGACTGGGAACCACCTGAAATTACATCGGGGTCTCCAGTGGACTTGGCGTCACATCTTGCTAACGTTGTCACTGTCGGCAGTTGTCAGTTGCTGTTGGTTGTTGGATGCTGAGGGTTGCAGATGTTCTAGGAACAGCTGGTCCAATGTTGCTATGCATGCAGTTACTCTTGCCATTACGTGTGTCCGTGTGCCTCCAACCATCCCGCCACAATGCCAGCACCCTCCACCCCGCTAACTCCCACTCGCCCCACTCCCCTGCCTGTTCCATACCCGCCCCACCCACAAATATACGTCACAGACATCCACATGCCGTTATCCATCCCCACCTGACTACGGACTACTCTCGCCCCCACGCTGAGGTCCCCCACAACACCGTAACACCGCCCTCCTCCCCCAAACCATCCGATGACCCACCCGACCATCCACCTTGAGTCCCCCCAAACCAACCTATCTGACTACCACCCTTCCGTATTACATACACCACCTTCCACACCAACATAACAAACCACCAACTAAACAAACCTACCGCCCCACAACGAGGTTCCCCTACACCACTGCACCCCGCCCACCCCGCCCCCCGCTGCCCCAACATACGATGACTCCACCCCACCATCCACGTGAAGCATAACCATCCACCCCGGCCTCCGGGGCAACCAATCAGCTGTCCACTCAACCATAACTGACACTGCTGCACCGACCACCGGCAAGCCCGCCTACGTACCATACCCAAGCCACCCACGCAACCCAAGCATCCCCAACCCTCACACGAACCTGTGACCTACGCACGAGCTACCTACAACTGCGACTCACAACTACTACATAATCAACCCATAACAATGTCCCCCATGACCCCCGCCAAAGGGGGGGGTCCCCCCAATAGTCCAACACACACACACACACACACACACTCTACAATACCCAGGACCACGAGTACCCACCCAATTCACCTCCCACAACGGTATCACCCACGAGTCCAGTGCCCCACCCATGTCCACAGCGACACCCCGGAGACTTCACCACGCCCACCGACTGCACGCACGCACACCTAGCTGCACACTCCCACGCACCTACCCTCGCACGCACGCATGCACGCAGCCATCAACCCACCCACCAAGGCACGCCTGCACAAACGCGCACATGCACAATTGCACGCACACGCACACATAGCTGCACACTCTCACGCACCCACTCACGCACGCACGCCTGCACACAGCCATCAACCCACCCGCCAAGGCACGCCTGCACAAACGCACTCATGCACAACTGCACGCACTCGCCCACGCACGCACACCTAGCTGTACGCCTGCACGCAGTCACGCAATGCATGGCAGCATGCCCGCCTTCTATATCATTCTTGGAATATCATGTTGCATATGGCATTATTATCATGTTTGTAAATTTAACTCCTTGCTTTCTGTATGCTTTCTTTCTTTGGGGGATGACTTGATGCAGATCGTGGAGCATACAAGCTCGACGAGAAGACGTACACATCAATATTGAGTGAAACCACCGTTGCTGGGCTCTGGCATGCCAGCTGTTATATGGCCATGAGCCATCAGCTAGCAATCCAGAAATAGGATGAGAGCAGTTTTGAGTCGATGTTTTATATTTTGATGGTATTGAAATGATGAGTCACAGAATGCCACAATGAAACATAAGTTCATTACTATCAAACAGCGTGATGCCATGAATGCCACGCCTAATACCACAAGATGTGCTAATAACGTATTTAATTCATTAATGAATTGTTGGATTTATTGCATGATGGTGTTATGCTTGTTAGAATACACATTTAATTCTGGCAACATTTTTGGCATGCCTGAGAAAATGCCCTGAGATTTTCAGCGCCTGAGAAAATGCCCTGAGATTTTCAGCCTGAGAAAAAAAAATCTCAGTGTCCACGTAAAATCTCAGTTTCCACTTAGCCCTGAGATTTCCTGAGATTTCCTGAGATTTCCTGAGAAAAAGCCAATTTTCTCAGGCCAATCTCAGGAAATCTCAGGTCACTTTCTCAGGAAATCTCAGGAAATCTCAGGAAAATCTCAGGAAATCTCAGGAAATCTCAGGACATCTCAGGAAATCTCAGGAAATCTCAGTTTTTTTCTCAGGAAATCTCAGGAAATCTCAGGAAATCTCAGTTTTCTCAGTAGCGAGTTCCTAGTGAAGGGCTCAAGGCAGATGGCACAGGCCTGTATGATCTTTAGGACGTATAAAATCAATATCCTAAGTTTGGTCAGAAAATTCGAACGAAAACGTAAATGCCATGCGTGGGCGCAAGCCGCCATGGCCAGGTCGTCGTTTTCGCCCCCCAACGCGCCTGCCGTCCGGCACTTTGAAGCCCGCCGGTGCTATAATTCCTATCGTCCACGCATGTTTTCCCCTGCCTCAAACCGCACGTTGCATTTAAATCTGGAGCCCAAAATTCACTGAAAACGTGTGCCAGCCGGTAGCAAACTGGGCCAAGCTGCCACGGAATGGTGGTACCGCCTGCCGTCCGGCACTTTGAAGCCCGCCGGTGCTATAATTCCTATCGTCCACGCATGTTTTCCCCTGCCTCAAACCGCACGTTGCATTTAAATCTGGAGCCCAAAATTCACTGAAAACGTGTGCCAGCCGGTAGCAAACTGGGCCAAGCTGCCACGGAATGGTGGTACCGCCTGCCGTCCGGCACTTTGAAGCCCGCCGGTGCGGTAGGAATATATATTAAAAATATAATTACTTACAGCAGAGTGAAATCACTCAAACCAAAGCAAACGCCCAGCTATAAACCTATATACAGAGCCATGTCAAAGCTCTATACTACGATAAGACCAATGGAAACGCCTAACGGGAGGAACCTAATAGCCCTGCTGCACCGCAAAATCAGCCCGCGTACGGCGGAGCATGATGTCAGCCATGGCCCGAGTCAGCGCCACCGACAAGCGCTGACGCCAATATGACGTCCAGGTCCGCGCCGACCATGGGGCCCGCTGGCCCTCTAGGTCCAGCCGGTCCTCCCGGAGCCGGCAACACTCCTTGAAGAAGGCGGAGGTCAGGGGCCCCATGGCCCCAAACTCCTCCAGGACAAAGGGCACCACACGATGGTGCCCGACGTCGCCGTAGGCCAGGAGCTTGGCCCGCTCCGCCCGGTCCGCCGTGTAACCTGCCGTGAGGGAGGCCCCAGCCACGTGGCTAAGAGCCAAGGGCCGCGCCACCGAAACGTCAATAAGCAGATGCCGGCCACCCCCCTCAAAGTCCAGCACCACGATGTCAGGCCGGTGGTTGGGGGAATAGAAGGCAGCGCCATCCGCATCCTCGGACCGGATGTTCGCGTGGGGGAAAACCGACCGAATCATGGCGAGCACCACCGTCAGGAGGACAGTGTGCAAATACAAATACCAATTCTGATTCTGTTGGCCCCCCATGCAGGCAAGGTAGTGAGTCCCCGTGGGATCCAGCGGCTGCCCACAGCTACCACAAGGCCGCCCGGCCGGAACAAGAGGCTGCGGGGCAAATAGCTGGTGCCGGAGCGCCACCGAGTAGTGGCTGGGAGCCAAGGCGAATGGGGGGGCCATGGGAAGAGCACGAAGGTACGCCGAGCCCACACTCCGCAAGGAAAGCGAGAACAGCCACGCACGTCCCTGGGCGTTGAGGTCCGCGAAAAGAGCAATCCAATCAGCCGTGTGCAGAATACCCGCGTAGGTTTTCTGGTGTTTATCGATGACGCGAGCAGGGAATGCGGCGGGAGATTGAACGGAGGCGACCGAGGGAGTGCCGCGAGGGAGGTGGCGCTGTACCGCCTGAGCGGCACGGACGGGAGAACAGGCCTGCTGGATCTCAGCATAGGCCTCCTGGATGGCGGTGACGAAGGGCAAAGGGCTGCTGGGGTCCAGGAGGTCAGGCGCTGCCGTTGCCAAAAGGGGCAGGAGCCGGCAGCTTTCCGCCCACGACTGAGCGACGGAGCCCAAAAATGCTGCTGGGGCCAGCCGGGCGGCACGAGTCAGACCGCAGCCACCCATCCGTGCAGGCAGGGAGGCAATGCGAATAGCATGTGGCGGGAGGTCGGGGCCCGGGACCAGCTGCGCCAAGGCCGACTGGATGCGTTCGTCGTGGCCCTCGGCGGCCAGCCGGACCTGAGCCGGAAGAGCGCCCCGGAGCCAGTGAACGACGCGAGGGTGAGCGCAAAACCACAGAAGCAGACCCTTGGTCTGCGAATCATGAAGGCGCGCAATCAAGGGCAGTACCTCAGTGCGTGCCTCGAGGGCGGCCCGCAGAGAGAGGAATATATATACCAGTAGTGTAGATTAGTAAGGCTTAGCCTAGCATGTGGCCCACGCGCATGTGCGCCCATAATGGCCCCCATGGATGACGCCTTCACCATTTAGCCACGCTATGTCTATAATGGGACCCCCATGGATGTTGCATTAAGTTCTAATTTAGCCATGCTATGCCTATGCAGAGAGATGCTCTCGGTCGAGAAGCCATGCCCTAGCCCTTGTATAGCCATGATGATCTTCCTCCCCCGTGCCAGGATCCCCCCCTTAGGCGGGTTGAACCTGAGACAGCATGGTGGTGCCGGTGCCCTGGTGCACCTAGAGCAAGGGTAGCTTACATTCCCACCCTTGCATGAAGTAGCCTAGGATGTATTAAAAGCCATATGCCCCTTCTCAGGGATATGTGCTACATTGACTCCCAACGGAGTGATGTTCCTAATTAATTAATTAATTAATTAATTAATTAACTAAGGAGACAACCAGCGCATGCCAGAAATTGGGAGAATCCGGACCATGGTAGCTTGAGCCTGCCAAATGTTATCTTGTCCGCGTGTTCGAGTCGTTCAGGATGATGAATATGAATGGTGATGGAAATGTGTAGCCTCAAGTGTGCATTGAATTTATGGCTGGCTTACGTGTAGAGCGACTAGATGACCTAGACGGTGGGGTCGGAAACAGCTTGCTTGATCAGGGCGTGTGTTTTGAGCCGAACTGCGGGCCGGGAGTGTCTAGTGGTGAGCACCATTGCTGCGATCGCTCTACCACCATTTACGAGGAAATACCCGAAAATGGAAAACCACTGAAAAGGTCTAGCTAGTCAGTCATTACGTTAGCCATGGCATGATTCCAAACGTCCAAGAACTGCACACGGTGCAAAGGCAAAAATCCGGATCGAGGGCAGCACTTTCAAGTGTGCGGCGGGAACCAAATTAAAGCCCGCGTATGCCAGAAAACATCGTGTTGCTGCAGAGACGCGACGTACGATGTGGACAACGAATCCAGTGCCAAGCTCGGAACGGCCGCAAAGGAGATCTTGCATCACACGGTTCAGATGTGCGGAGATACTACGCGATCCAGCCGGTCCACGACCTGTTTGTAGAGCTTGTGCCAAGGGGCAGCACCGAACAGATGTGGGTGACGTTGCAAAAAACTGTGTGGTATACTATAGGCAAAATGAACATGCAAAACTTTAATCAAGGAGACAACCAGCGCAAGCCCAAGGCTAATTACGCCATGTTACAAGTCCATGGCTTCCTGGGGCACACATATGAGTAGTAAATTACAACCTTCACGATTGGCGCCATGACATGCGCATGTGGTGCATCCATCTTGTGAACATGGTCATTGTCTCGAGCTTGGCTAAGATGAGAAATCACGCATGACTGCGGCACGCAGCCAGAGCAACAATCCTCTATGAATGTATTATGGTAGACGACGAAAAGGCCTGTATATATCTTCTGAGAATAGTGGTGGTGGTGGTGGTGGTGGTGGTGGTGGTGGTGGTGGGTGGTGGTGGTGGTGGTGGTGGTGGTGGTGGTGGTGGTGGTTGTGGTCGGGGGTGGTGGTGGTGGTGGTGGTGGTGGTGGTGGTGGTGGTGGTGTGGTGGTGGTGGTGGTGGTGGTGGTGGTGGTGGTGGTGGTGGTGGTGGTGGTGGTGGTGGTGGTGGTGGTGGTGGTGTGGTGGTGGTGGTGGTGGTGGTGGTGGTGGTGGTGGTGGTGGTGGTGGTGGTGGTGGTGGTGGTGGTGGTGGTGGTGGTGGTGGTGGTGGTGTGGTGGTGGTGGTGGTGGTGGTGGTGGTGGTGGTGGTGGTGGTGGTGGTGGTGGTGGTGGTGGTGGTGGTGGTGGTGGGTGGTGGTGGTGGTGGTGGTGGTGGTGGTGGTGGTGGTGGTGGTGGTGGTGGTGTGGTGGTGTGGTGGTGGTGGTGGTGGTGGTGGTGGTGGTGGTGGTGGTGGTGGTGGTGGTGGTGGTGGTGTGGTGGTGGTGGTGGTGGTGGTGGTGGTGGTGGTGGTGGTGGTGGTGGTGGTGGTGGTGGTGGTGGTGGTGGTGGTGGTGGTGGTGGTGGTGGTGGTGGTGGTGGTGGTGGTGGTGGTGGTGGTGGTGGTGGTGGTGGTGGTGGTGGTGGTGGTGGTGGTGGTGGTGGTGGTGGTGGTGGTGGTGGTGGTGGTGGTGGTGGTGGTGGTGGTGGTGGTGGTGGTGGTGGTGGTGGTGGTGGTGGTGGTGGTGGTTTGATGTGCTGCAATACGGATGGGCCAGCTCATTGCGCAGTTGACAGCAGCAAGCAAGGTAAGCAACAGATATATGCAGAACAGAGAGTATATACAGAACGGATGGTACTGCGTGGCCAGCGCGACGTGTTGTGTTCTTCTTCGAATTCCCGGGGGGGTTAGAGGCAAGCAGGCGCGGGCCTTTGCAAAGCGCGGAAAATTCATAATGGCTGGATGATAATGATAGTCCAAATGGTATGTATAAATGATAATGAACATCATTTACAACGTCATATACAACCTCCAGTGTTAGCACCTTCCATGCGAAGTATGGGTTCTGCCAAGCACGGTTAGCATATCTGCTAAAAGCACCAAGATTGCTCATGGAACACGAGTGTAAAAACTCCGAAGCCCTAGTGGCATTAGTCCGAATGAATACCGTGTATTTATGTTATTGTCCAACCATGACAGACGTTTCAGCGTGTCTTGTGGGTGACGAAGGCACACACAAGATGTCAGTGTAAAACCGCACGCTCGTATACTGTACTGTATATGCGAGTACTGAATAATCTTAGCATGTACTATATCAATAGACTCAACCGGACTGTGGATCAGATGCCAAGCCGATACGCGTGATTGATGTCTGAAACGAGCGATCCAAAATGTGAGTTCATAAACATGCCCACAGGATTCTTGTTACAGGCTTCAACGCCATTATGCCGGCGCCGAAGCTGCTTTCCAATTGCACGTTTCTCATCCCACTCAGCGCCGCTTTGGCTGAAAGCCTCCAACAGTGTTGTTGCAACTGAGTCAGCAAAAACTAGTTAACGGACGCCGCTTCCCGTCAGCTGTAGGAAATGCCGCGAAATACCGGGAATACACCATGTAGACGCAGTGCATTATGTAGAACAACCTGCAGACGGTGCTGGCTGCCCTCCCACAGCAAAATTTGTTGCAAAGTTATATAAATTGCTTTGAACGCATGTATCCAAGCGGGCTGTTGGGCGCAATGCACAGGTTAAGAGTCAGTCGGCTCCTCGCACTATGCCATGGTGCATGCAGGCGACGTCGCGTGATGGCAAACTTGGAGGGCTGGCAATACATTTTGTCCTACATTATTATGTCATAGCGTTAGGCATGATATGTCGGCTTTCAGGTTTGACATTCTTCTAGTGCATTATAATTATTTTCGGCGAGGTTTTCTACCTACGGTAGATCTTGTGCCCCGATATAAGGCGCACGAGCTTACGAGCTAACTTGCTGTCATATCATTCCGAAATGGAAGTTGTTACAGGAATACGATGTGGCTACAGGAATACATAATTAAGGATTAGTGGCAGACCGTTGAGCCTCAATCATAGTAATTTAGTATCTTATATATAAGGGCTGCCTCATGCCTAGTAGGGTACTAAATGGTAAATAGCCGGTTTGGGGTATTCACTATTCCCCATTCCGGTAGGCCTGGCCTCAGGCGGTCAGGCCTGAGTGGTCAAGGTCTTTTCTGACTTGGTGTCCTGGTCTGGCCGTCTGGCCTGCGTTGTCGCCACTCGAGACCCACCTGCAGATAATAACCCTGTCGGACCACCGGCGCGGGAAAAACTCTCAAACTCAACTCAACTGGCAGATATTTTGGTGTTTCGCGCGCAATCACGATAAAAAATAGTTATTGGCGCTCCTTTGGAAAACTTACTACTGTTGCAAGGTGATGACGAGCACAGTCGACGGTAACTCGCCTGGCAACATTTGCTCCGCCTGGCAACATAACAACTAGGCAATATCACTCTTCGAAGTGAAGCTAAATTGGCAAATGCAGCAATCCAAAGGAACAGTCGATAGTAATGCCGACCCTTGATTTACTGGATTGGACCAGTCGTCCACGACAAACACTGTCAAGCTCTGGAGAAAATCCATGATAAAATGCCTTATCTATCGAATTGCAATTAATGATAACTTGCATGCTTAGCAACAAGGCGTCTTGTTCCACAGCGCCACAGGCACGTGGCCGCCCCCTCCCACCTCCGGTGGCTTGCGCCACCTTTACCCCAGTCAACCCGTCGCCCCTCGGGTTGGGGACAACGCCTCCACCATCCGACGGCCCCAATCCCTCGCGTCGCGTCTATGCGGTTGGGGCCGAAGGCCGTTTGTTTTCCGTAGTTTGCTTGTTTTGTATTGGTTGTTTGGTGATTTAGTATTTGTACGGACGACCCGAGCCGCTAACTTAGCGGGTTTATCGCGTCCGTTGGATCCATCATCGGACGCTCCAGATTGTCGGCGGCTA
The DNA here is from genome assembly GCA_009746045.1 of Mesostigma viride. Taxonomy (NCBI): domain Eukaryota; kingdom Viridiplantae; phylum Streptophyta; class Mesostigmatophyceae; order Mesostigmatales; family Mesostigmataceae; genus Mesostigma; species Mesostigma viride. Next base: position 375,477 of record RPFO01000744.1, on the reverse strand, counting down.
ACGTTTTAACTTTTTTCATTTTGCCTTCGTATATGGATCAACGGTGTTCGACTGTTTTCACAGTACTTCAAATTCTTAGGGTCAGGGAAGGGTCGGAATTCGGAACTTCATATTCGCGCGTGGGCTATAGCTAGCGAGGGCGTGAAGGAGGATATCGAAGATGCAGGACAACACTGAGCACTGACAGGCAAACGAGCAGCCATCGAATGCGATTTGCCGCAAGCTAAAAAAATAGAATAACGTCTTTACGCAAGCATATATTTCTACGTATGCGGTATGCTGAGAGATTTTAAGAACTTGCGCGGATAGCCGGGATCGCACTCATCACAGTGGGGGCCGAGGTGAGCTCTTGAAGGGGAACGTATCGTACCCATGCACATGGTAGGAAAGCTGCTCCGGGCCTGAAGACGAGCACGGACAAAACACTTAGCAGTCATCATACCAAAAGCAGCAAAGAGCTGCTATTTGACCCATCCACCTTCAATCTCCGACCCAAGTGCCAGACCCCGCCATTGCCGAGACACTAAGACAGAGATCACCGCCGACGCGGAAGCGTCCCACTTGCCCGGCTTTGCACGGTGCGTATCGACTCTAACCATGCTGACTCGTTCCGCCCTCAAGGTGACTCTGGAACAGGTCATGGCCGTCCCCGGCGTTGGCGCCCAGGTGATGGCCTCACTCCCCGTCTCCGACCGCGTGCGGCTGCGGCTCACGTGCCGCTCCTTTCGAGCCGCGGCGGACGAATCCCTCCTCCACTTGACCGATCTGTTCGGCGAGGACATTGCGGGGAGCCGGACGGGGAAGCCTGTCGAGGCCGCGCTGACCTGGCTGCTGACCAAGTGCCCTAACTTGACCACGCTGAGCGTGGCATCTCGGGCATATCCCGGTGCACCCTGGCAGATGAGGGACCGCTGGCTCCGTTCCAGGCTGTGGTCCGAACACGAGGAAAACACCAAGGGAATGCCGCCCCTGGAGATCATCGCAGCCAGATACCGTGGACTCACGTGCCTTGACGTGTCGGCATGTGTAACTGTTACGGATGCCGGTTTGATTGCGATTGCCCAAACCTGCTGCCAGCTCATCGCCCTTGACGTGTCAGGTTGTGACGTGGGGGATGCCAGCATCACGTCCTTGGCTGCATCCTGCCCAGGGCTGTTGCGTGTGGCAGTGTTTTACTGCAGACGGGTGACAGATGCCAGTCTGGCATCCCTGGGCCGCCACTGCCATCAGCTAGAGGAGCTGGACGTGGGCTACACGCAAGTGACGGATGATGGGTTAACGCAGGTGGCGGCGCATTGCCACCGCCTGCGGCGGCTGTGCCTCTCCAACTGCGATCGTGTCACAAACGTCGGCATCAGACAGATTGGAGAGGGCTGCCCCCGCCTCCGATGGGTGGATTTGCCGCTGTTTTCTACCAGGGTGTGGGATCGAGGAATTCGCTCGCTCGTGGAACATTGCGGGAATCTCCGCAGGCTGAACCTGGCGGGGTTGACCGAAATCACGGACGATTCTGTGCTGACGGCCGCGCACTACTGCCCGCAGCTCGAGTTCCTGGACGTGGCGCGCTGCACGATCGTCTCCGATGAAGGCATCGAAGCGGTGGCAGACAAGTGCCCGCGGTTGCGCCACCTGTCGGTCGCGGAATGCTTCCAAGTGACAGACGCCAGCATCTCCAAGGTGGCCAAGCAATGCCGGAGGCTGAGGGAGCTCGTGCTCCGGCGATCGGGCATTACGGCGGCCAGCATTGATGCCATTGCCGCCAGCTGTCGCGAGCTCCGATACTTGGACATGGGCCGGGAGATCGACTCTACGCCCTTGTACAGCGCTTGGGGCCGTCCACGTCCCTGGAATCACCCAGACATTGATGGGAGCCTGGCAGCGCTCGCCCAGGGATGCCCGCAGTTGGAGTACTTGAACGTGACGTCGTTTTTAACTGAGATGAGGGCAGCCATGGCGGCTCTCGGCCGGTACAGCGTGAGGCTGCGCGTGTTGAAGGCGGGTGGCAACTTTGTGAGGGATGGGGATGTCTCAAGACTCGTCCAGAAGAGAGGGCACCAGTTCCAGTCACTAGGCTTTAGTAATACGCTGGTCACGGAAAAGGCGGTGGTGCAGGTGGCTCGCAAATGCGCTCAGTTGGTCAGCCTGTCACTGAGGAATTGCCAAGTGGCGGAGGAGGGCATTTCTGTTCTCAGGCAGCAAGGTTTTGGGTGGTGTGAAACCACCCAGAGTGCATTTAAAGACTAGGTGGTGGATGAAACGTCTAGTTATTTAGTCAAGTGCCACCGCATACTGATATTCTGTATATCCTCGTAAATGGTGGGAGAGTTATCGCAGCAATTGTGCTCACCACTAGACACTCCCGGCCAATTAGGCTCGAAACACACACCCTGATCAAGCAAGCTGTTTCCGGCCCCACCGTCTAGGTCGTCTAGTCGCTCTTCACGTAAGCCAGCCATAATTTCAATGAACGATGCTACACATTTCCATCTCCATTCATATTCATCATCCTGAACGACTCGAAAACACGGAAGAGATGACGGCAGGCTCGAGGACAACGCCATCCCCATCGAGGTCCTGCAAAACACCGCAGGCCTCATGCACCGCCCAGGCGGTGAAGGACATTGCCGCCAAGCCAGCCCCCGCTGGCCCAACCGGCGATGTCCTCCCTGGCACCCAGACCTGGGCGGACCTGCTCACTTGAGCACCACGCCAACTCCACCACCTCCACCATCGCGGCACAGCTTTATAAGCAACAAGCCCTCGACCTCCGCGAGGAGGCCGACCGCACCCAGCGCAGCCACAATGTCATCGTCAAGCACTTCGACCAGCCGGCAGACGAGACCTCGACGACTCTTCTCACGGCACTTAAGGGGACTCGGCGCGGCGAATATTTTCCGCGCCAAAAAATTTCCGCGGTACCCCTCCGGACCGTGAAAAGTGGGTGCACGGTGCGCGCAACCCTTGCGGAAGTGGCCATGGCGACTGCTTTTACACGAAACGTGACAAATTGGCACGCGGAAGGCAGAAAACCTGCTCGATTGTTGGAGACGATTAGTTACTGATTCCACTTTATGGTGGGATGGTTGCGATCTGTAATGTCGCGGGCTTTTTTTCTTTACCATCGGCAGGGGGGGTCCGATCTGAATTTCTGTCGGGATGAATTAAGTATAATGGATGCCTGCGCGTGTGATTGTCGATTGTTACCAGCTTTGATGGTCGTAATGGAAGCTAGTTTAATGATGTTTCTAAATCCGTAAATTTCCCGCTGCTTCTATTTACCTTTCCCGTCATTTTGCGGTACGATAACATTAGGCCTGCGCGATGCGCGCCCGACCTCTCCATGAAAGGCTGACCTTTCTTGTGCGCCTGGGCACGAATAAACGCCCGTTATGGTGCGTTCTTGTATAAAACGTCTATAGCTAGCGTTTTCCTGCTTTCTTGGCTCGTTAGACGTAAGCTTTTCGCCTTCTTTCCGGCCAGATGCTGCCATGAAGTTGCGGGTCCTGGCGCTGCATCGTTAGAATCCTGGATGCTTTTTAGCCAGTTCGTCTGTGACGCGGCTGGCTTGCTGCAGCGCGTGGCCCACAACCTGTCGGGAAGGTGTCGTGCTTTTGTTTCCATGCTTCTCTGAAATATCTTTTGCGGTATAGACAGTTGTGTTCGAGGAAATTCACGCGGTCTTCCTAAGCAGCGGCATCAATATTGTCCCCAGACACTGACGAGCTGGCACCTGTCTCCTAAAGAAGTGGCTCGTGCTTGCTAGAAAGGAGGCAGTGTGCATTTTGCTGGACACAATGCGTTGGTGGCACATGCGTCAGGTAGGTTGTTCCAATGTTCTCTTCACCTTTCCCACTGAGTAAATGATAGCCTTTGTAATGCTAGCCACAGCAGCTAGCCACGGGTTGCTGGATAAGAACTCAGCTTATTTTCTCTTTATATACTGCGTGTGTGGTCCTCCATGTGTCCGGCTTGTTGGGCATTTTGGAAGAGGGTTTTTAATGTATTGTTGGGTGGAACAACTTGGTTGTTGGCACAAAAGCACACATTATCAGCCTGAGATAGGCATTGCATATGCTGCTCAGGCGTGTCGTCCTACCAGCCTTGTTGTTAAAGGTAGACTCGCAAGGTTGGCTGTGCCGATGGCGGGGTGGGGCGTATGACGCACCGGGCATCCTCCTCACATTCCGTGATCAAAGTGGGCATGTTTTTGGGTGTCTAGGGTGGCAAAACACATGTCATTTTGGCTCAGCACTAGCTCAATTCTCTTTTAGCGTCTACTCAGGTGGCATCACAGGAAAATCAATAACTTGAGCTACGCTTGTCAGAATGAGCTCAAACTTTGGGGTTGTGTTTCCCCCCACTCAGTGGAATTTCGAATGTATGGATGATCCAATTCGATGTGTTGATGATTTGATTTATTTTTTTTTGGCTCAAAAAAGTACCCATTTTGCGGGGAAATTAATAACTCAAAATGTGATTATTTTGGCCATGTGAATAGATAGCCCAGATTTTTTAGAAGTGGGGGAACTTTGCAGGAATGTATGGGCATGTCATTTGGATAAGTTCTGACCTGTCCTGGCCTGGTGCACATTCCCCAAAGGGTAGGGAAACATGTCACGAACTACGTACAGGTGTTGCTGGATGACCTACTGGTCCCAGCCCAGTTTGAATACCGCATCCACTCTCTCTCCCTTCTTTGGACTGCCATGCAGAACAAGACGCGGTGGCAGAAGATTGTCAACTGGCTCACACGCCCGACCCTGTGGGCAAGCCACCTCTGCCCAAGCAGAGGAGGCGTTTTGACGAGTAGGGCAGTTAGGATTTTTCTAGACTAGGTAGCTTAGCGTTAGGATAGTTAGATTACGCGGCTCTCTCCTTTCCACCACCCATCAAGGAATATATGTGCTACATGACCCCCCAACGGAGGCATGTTATAATTTAATTTTTTAATTTAATTCAATTTGGATAAGTGGTTTGTCTTGGGCAAAATATCTCATAAGTAGCGTCTTTTTCTATTTTTAGCTCGCCACCGGTGCGTGGTTGGGGGTAGTACTCCCAACAAGTGGTGGTATGAATGTCCAAACATAATATTTATGGTACTCGATCATCATTAGATGGTTCCCAAGTGCATTGGAATTGATATTCATTAAAGTCAGTTTTTCAGGCTTTTGGACGTGCGAGTCCCCTTAAGCGCGACATTCTTGCCCCCATGCAACTCACTGGTGAGCTGCGGATGTCGGCTGCCCGCCTAATTCCCCGGGTGCGGGGTAAGGCTGGCCCCGCTCCCCTGCTCCTCACCTTGTACATGGCGGACAAGCTGTTGTTTAATTAAGAATTTAGCCACGCCCTGCCTATAATGGGACCCCCATGGATGATGCATTAAGAATTTAGCTCAGCCCTGCCTATCAAGAGAGTCACTCTCTGATGATCGAAGCCATGCCCTAGCTCTTGTATAGCCATGATGATCTCCCCCCCACGACGGGCCCCCCTAATTAGTTGGGTTGAGCTCCGAGACATCATGGTGGTGCAGGTGCCCTTGGTGCACCTAGAGCAAACTTGTCGTTTACATTCCCACCCTTGCAGGAAGTAGTTTAGAATGTATATTAAAAGCCATATGGCCCCTTCTCAGGGATATGTGCTACATACACTCCCAACGGAGTTATCAAGGAGACAACGGAGTTATGCTCCTAATTAGTTAATTAATATACCCCTTTAATTAATTAATTAGGAACATAACTCCGTTGGGAGTATATGTAGCACATAGCCTAGAGAAGGGGCATATGGCCTATAATACATTCTAAGCTACTTCCTGCAAGGGTGGGAATGTAAACGACACTTGCTCTAGGTGCACCAGGGCACCTGCATCCCCATGCATGATCTATCAAGCTATGCCCAGCGAAGGGGGAGCCTGTCATGGGGGGGAAGATCATCATAGCTATACAAGGGCGAGGGCATGGCTTCTCAACAGAGAGCATCTCTCTGCATATAGGCATAGCATCAAGGAGACAACCAGGCATAGCATGGCTAAATTCTTAATGCAATTAACACCCATGGGGGTCCCAAGTGAGGATTCTCTAGACTAGATAGCTTAGAGTTAGGATAGTTCGATTACGCGGCTTCCTCCACCCCATCCATCATGGAATATGTGCTACATGATCTCCCCACGGAGGCATGTTATAATATAATTTTAACTGCATGATCATCTGGAGTGTGGCACATCATAGGCACACATGTACATTAAATTAAATTAAATTAATTAAATTATAACATGCCTCCGTTGGGAGATCATGTAGCACATATTCCTTGATGGGTGGTGGAAAGGGGAGAGCCGCGTAATCTAACTATCCTAACTGCCCTACTCGTCAAAACGCCTCCTCCTCTTGGGGGGAGGGGGCTTGCCCACAGGGTCGGGCGTGTGAGCCGGCCTTGACAATCTTCTGCCACCGCGTCTTGTTCTGCATGGCAGTCCAAAGAAGGGAGAGAGAGTGGATGCGGTATTCAAACTGGGCTGGGACCAGTAGGTCATCCAGCAACATCTGTTGTACGTAGTTCGTGACATGTTTCCCTACCCTTTTGGGAATGTCCTTGGGGCCAGGCCAGGTCAGAATGTGCCGCCCTGGCTGGCCAAGCCGCTGGGGGCCGGCGAGACCAAGGGCGGTGTCGACCTGCCTAGTGCGAGCAAGGTGTCCTACAAATGATATCCTACGCTGTCTAATCTCGTCCGAAATACGAGGCATGCCCTGATACAAAGACACTGATGATGGGCGCTTGGAAAACCCTACGTTCAGGACCTGTCGGAGCATCCTGTAGACTGTGCCGTCTAGCCTAGCTGCCAGTGTGGGTGTGATTGTCCACGCCTCGGCGCCATACGTGAGCACCGTGAGGACGAGGACCTTGAAGAGCATGCGCTTGCGGTGGTCGCCCAGGCCCTTGGAGCGCCAGTAGGTGTTGAGCGAACGAAGCCGAGCCCAGGCCAGGCCGATGCGGGTGTCCACATCGTCGGCGGTGTCAGGGAGCCAGCTCCCTAACAGCTTGAAGCGATCGCGGAACGGGACCGTCGTCCCATCGAGCAGGCGCGGCAGCGGCGGTGTACTGGAGGCCCCAATCACCATCGCCTCAGTTTTGACACTAATCTCACAACCCCACCGCCCTCGCCTCCAGGCCCAGACAGTCCAGCCAGGTCTGAATGTGCTCGGGGCGCGCGATGAGGGTGGTGTCATCCGCATAAATTAGGTCGGCCAGGCGGTAGCCATGGGTCTAACCCCGCCATGCTCTTTCCATGTCCAAGCCTGGCTCGAACCCCTTAACCCCTAAATGGTCTGGCTGCCGATTTTCCGCCTAAAACTGAGTTACAGCCGACACGTCGGCCCCTTCTCGGGGGACCAAATGCCGCGAAAACTATTGAGAATTAGGAAAAGTTTAGCTGAGAAGATCGAAAGTTTATAATTTTCCTCACAGCATGGTACTAGGGTTTGCATACTTCTGACAAAGTTATAGAGGTGTTCTGGTCGGTCAAAGTACAAGGGGTCAGGGTACTTTTTCGCGTACAACGTGCATTCCGGAAAACGACGACCTGGCCATGGCGGCTTGCGCCCACGCATGGCATTTACGTTTTCGTTCGAATTTTCTGACCAAACTCAGGAAATTGATTTTATACGTCCTAAAGATGATACAGGCCAATTTTTGGTTCGCGGGAATGCCATTTGATAGGTGTCGGCAGCGTTCTTGCTGGAAAAAACTGCGATCAGGCCGGACGATAGAAACGTTGACAGCAATACCTTTCCGGCGTATTTTAAAGGATATATTGGTTTCTTTGTACTTTTTATGATACATAGTAGTCGTAAACGTGCAAGGGTGGCCAGAAATCGCCGAATCCAGCGACCATGCTGCACAACTTTGGCGTGCCGAAATGCGCCATTTTGCGGCCACCGCCTGGGCCAAGGTAACGCCATCCATGCCTGGTAAAGCTTAAGCATCGTTTTCCTATCGATGTTTGACGTTCATATATACGTTCTAGCTTGTGTAGCACATTCTTTTTGCATTATTCATGCTCTTTCTTGACCCTGGCCTGGCCCCTTTCTAAAACACCCTTCTTAGATGCTTCCATCAGTCAGTTGACCTGCCACAGGGTGATGGTGATAAGTTTTAGAGTCTGTATGGGTTTGAATACCTCCATATATGTTTGTTATACATTTCCCACACACATATTGCATGAGTGTGAGGCAGTTGGCTGGTCTCTGTGGCATCATCAAGCATGTAACCGGTGAGTAGAAGCTTCCCATTGTCAGCATGTGCCACCAGGTGTGCTGACCATCACCTGTCAAGCTATAGCAGCTTAGGCCTAGTTTATCCTTGCTAGGGCAGGCTGAAATAGGCTTAAAATCACTAGTTTGTTGGTGGCTGCCTCCTAGAATGCATGCCTTGCGTAGGGTATCCGTACCACGTTACCTACGTGCATGGACAAGGTGGCACCTGCACATAGGTGCCATGTAAGGGCAGTGTGATGATGCAGTTATGTTTCCCCATCATTGTGGAAGGGAAATGTATTGTGTGGCATGGTTGGGGGCCATATTAGTAGGTATTAGTAGGTAGTATGCCCACCCCTACCCCCTTGGTTGCTTTTTACCACCGGTACCCCTATGGGCTGTACTGGGTGTAACTGCTGGTATACCCACCCAAATGATGACCCCAATGGCTCAAACTGTTCAGCAACTAATTGTTTATCATCCCTGAAGTGGTAGGTGCCTAGCTCTTATAACATAATTCACAATGCACATTCTACCAAAAATGAAAACGCTCGTCTTGACCCCCCTGACTTTGACGGCAGTTATACATGGCCTACCCTGCATATATGTAAGGTTGTGATATACCAACCCGAAGGGCAACTCATGGACATGCTTGGCCCCCAAGGACAGCCATTGGATATGGGTGGGTTGGATGGCATCTGGTTTGCAAAATTGTGAAGTTACAGCCGATGCATCGGCAGTATTTCTGCCCATTTAGGGGTTAAGAGCAGTAAAGCGCGCACGTGCTCGACGCATGACGTGATCCACGACAATAATGAACAGGTATGGGGACAGGACACAACCTTGCCACACCCCGTGGTGAAGGGGGAATGGTGGGGTGGTGCCTTCCGCACGGTCCGCACTACTGCCTGTGAGCCCTCATACAGTCGGCGAATGTCAGCAATAAACGCAGGTGGCACTCGATCCAAAGCTAGGATGGCCCAAAGAGCCTCCCAGCTCTAGGACCGTGTCAAAGGCCTTGATATAGTCAACAAAAATGAAGACCAGCGGCAAACTGTCAGGGGGAAGGCGACGCACCTCCTCCATCAACCGGCGCGCGACAAACACAGCCATGACAGTGCTACGACCACGACGGACATGTACATGGCTAAATAATGCTTGTGAATCAGCTGGTGTAGTGCCGGCCGGGCCCACTTCAAATGTTCCGAAAAGTGTGACACTTTTTGTCGTTTTTTTTACTTTTTCGACGATCGTCACTCTGCAGAGTGATTCGTCGTGCGAAATCGTGCGAAATTGTGCGAAATTTGCTGAAATCGTGTGAAATTTGCTGAAATCGTGCGAATTTGTGCGAAATTTGCTGAAATCGTACGAAATTTCATGTGAAAAATGTCGACGGTAAAAAATTTTGATGTGCACAACGTGTGTGAATTCATGCGAAATTTTGTCAAACGTCACTCCCCAAAACGACCCTTGGTTGAAATCCATGCGAAATCGTGCGAAATCATGCAAAATTGTGCGAAATCGTGCGGAATCGTGCGAAAATGTGTGAAAATTTTGCGAAAATCACGCGAAAATCACGCGAACTCGTGCGAAATTTTATTTTTTTTTTGCGAAAATAGCGAAAAAGTGTCACACACTTGGCTTGGACGGCGGAACATTTGAAGTGGGCCCGGCCTGCCTGTAGGAGGCGTACATATGTACATCCATGGCCACGGTCTATCTATATTCTACACTACTACTGCTGTATTCCCCTAAGCTGGGGCGTCTGGAGTCGCTGGGGCCGCGGGGGTCGCATGCCAGGGCTTGTGGCCGATGTAGATGGCCGCCCCCTTCCAGTACACCGGCTGCCCCGCCTTGGTCTGCCGGAGCTGGAGGTAGGTCGGCCATAGCTCCCGTCGCCGTTGTTGCTGCGCCAGGGTCAAGTCGTCGTCAAGGGTGAAGTGAGTCTTCTCGAGCCGCTTGCGGCGTCTGAGAAAAGAAATCTTGTCCGCCGGGTGAGAAGGAGCGGGGGCGCCCATGCCTTACCCCGCGCGCGGGGAAGGCGGTGAGTGACCAGCTCAATCGGGCGTGAGATCAACAAGGCCCATGCGACCAAGGATTTCTCTCTCACACGCACGCGTACGTACTCTGAAGCTTCTCGGAATTCTCAACTTCCTCCATTTTGAAGTTCTTGACGATGACGTTGAGGATCCCTGCGCAATAGAATAGCAATAGCCCTAGCTTGTAACCATTGGAGTCACTGTCGCTAAGGCAGCCATGCCTAGAATGTTTGCCTAGCTGTGCCAACAAACCTAGTCACGTGCCGCCAACGCACGGTACACAACCAGCCATAGCCTTAGCCTAGTTCTAGTACAGCCATGCTACGCCCTGGCTATGTTCAGATTACTTGCCCACGCTCCTTGCTATGACATGCTCACATGGGTCTTATTGCACCCACAGTTTGCCGGATCGTTAGCCTGTCCTTTTAGCTAGCCGCGCCCGATTGCAGCTGTGGCATGCCTTTGGCATGAAGGAGACTGGGGGTCTCTGCCCTTTCTCCTGTAGTGCACACACAGGGATTAAAAGCACTTCGGTGCTCCGTGACTCCCCAACGGGAGCACGAGTTTAATTAATTAATTAATTAATCCCTGCGCTTGGCGAGCTCGGCCACCTCGCGGAGGTCGAGCTTCTGTTGCTGGAGCTGTGCTGCGACGGCGGAGGTGGTGGAGGTGGCGTGCTCCGCTTACGCATGTCCGCCCAGGTCGGGATGGGAGGAGCATCGCCAACCAGGCCAGCTGGGGCTGGCTTGGCGGCAATGTCCTTCACCGCCTGGGCGGTGAGGCCTGCGGTGTTTTGCAGGACCTCGATGGCGATGGTCAATGTCACGGAGCTGGGCGGTGATGGAGTCGGTGGAGGCGGCCGGGCCGGGGGGGGGTGGAGGCGAGCTCGCCTCCACCCCCCCCGGATAGGAGGGTGGCGGTGGCGGTGGGGATGGTGCATGGGGAGCTCAGCAGCCAGCGTGCGACCCACATGCAGCTGCCACATCTGCAGCTAGGGGCGTCACGTGCTGTGAGAGGGCTTCGTTGAGGTGGAGGAGGAGGGTGGATTCGGTCACTTGAGGGGATGGGTCGCCTGAGGTCCGCGGAAGCGCGATGAAGGATGGAAAAGAGGGCGGCGAGCTGAAGGCGCGGTCGCGACCAGCCAGACAGGTCAGGTGCGCGGGGCTGAAACTGGCCGTCAGACTGGCTGCGGAAGCATTTATGGCGTTGGAGGCGCTGGCACGTAGGTCGAAAAGGGAGGCATACGACCCATAAAACAAAATTAATTAATTAATTAATTAGACTCGTGCTCCCGTTGGGGAGTCACGGAGCATAAAACAAAAGCTCCAGGATCCGGATGGGTGGCCAGTCGAAACAGCCGGGTCTGTTGACGTCGAAGGTGGAAAACAACCCGTCAACGTCAAAGTCGTACTCAGACCAGCTAGGTTCGGTTGGGCGGCTGCGTTTGGGCTCAGGCGAGGCTGAAGGCGAGGCATGAAGCCCGGGAGGGTGCGGGGCGACCACCAGTGCGCAACTAGTGTCACCGCTGCCTGCCGGGCTTGAGGGCGAAGCTGCAGACGTATTTTCATGGCCTATCTCACCTCCGTAATCTATCATTCTCAATGAATCTATATATAGCGGGTCGACTTTGTCGCGACCCATGCGGTCTAGATCCCTTCCAGGCCTGCATGGTGGGCCGGCAGCGCTGTTGCTGCGTGTAGTTTTGTGATGTATAGTTAGTTGTACCTTGTGCAGCTGGCGTGATCCTTGGATGTCTGTGTCAGATTACTATTAATTTCTTCAGGGTTATTCTCCCAGTTATCGGGTTTTTCCTTATGTTGCATGCCTATCTCACCTCCGTAATCTATCATTCTCAATGAATATATATTAAAAATATAATTACTTACAGCAGAGTGAAATCACTCAAACCAAAGCAAACGCCCAGCTATGAACCTATATACAGAGCCATGTCAAAGCTCTATACTACGATAAGACCAATGGAAACGCCTAACGGGAGGAACCTAATAGCCCTGCTGCACCGCAAAATCAGCCCGCGTACGGCGGAGCATGATGTCAGCCATGGCCCGAGTCAGCGCCACCGACAAGCGCTGACGCCAATATGACGTCCAGGTCCGCGCCGACCATGGGGCCCGCTGGCCCTCCAGGTCCAGCCGGTCCTCCCGGAGCCGGCAACACTCCTTGAAGAAGGCGGAGGTCAGGGGCCCCATGGCCCCAAACTCCTCCAGGACAAAGGGCACCACACGATGGTGCCCGACGTCGCTGTAGGCCAGGAGCTTGGCCCGCTCCGCCCGGTCCGCCGTGTAACCTGCCGTGAGGGAGGCCCCAGCCACGTGGCTAAGAGCCAAGGGCCGCGCCACCGAAACGTCAATAAGCAGATGCCGGCCACCCCCCTCAAAGTCCAGCACCACGATGTCAGGCCGGTGGTTGGGGGAATAGAAGGCAGCGCCATCCGCATCCTCGGACCGGATGTTCGCGTGGGGGAAAACCGACCGAATCATGGCGAGCACCACCGTCAGGAGGACAGTGTGCAAATACAAATACCAATTCTGATTCTGTTGGCCCCCCATGCAGGCAAGGTAGTGAGTCCCCGTGGGATCCAGCGGCTGCCCACAGCTACCACAAGGCCGCCCGGCCGGAACAAGAGGCTGCGGGGCAAATAGCTGGTGCCGGAGCGCCACCGAGTAGTGGCTGGGAGCCAAGGCGAATGGGGGGGCCATGGGAAGAGCACGAAGGTACGCCGAGCCCACACTCCGCAAGGAAAGCGAGAACAGCCACGCACGTCCCTGGGCGTTGAGGTCCGCGAAAAGAGCAATCCAATCAGCCGTGTGCAGAATACCCGCGTAGGTTTTCTGGTGTTTATCGATGACGCGAGCAGGGAATGCGGCGGGAGATTGAACGGAGGCGACCGAGGGAGTGCCGCGAGGGAGGTGGCGCTGTACCGCCTGAGCGGCACGGACGGGAGAACAGGCCTGCTGGATCTCAGCATAGGCCTCCTGGATGGCGGTGACGAAGGGCAAAGGGCTGCTGGGGTCCAGGAGGTCAGGCGCTGCCGTTGCCAAAAGGGGCAGGAGCCGGCAGCTTTCCGCCCACGACTGAGCGACGGAGCCCAAAAAGGCTGCTGGGGCCAGCCGGGCGGCACGAGTCAGACCGCAGCCACCCATCCGTGCAGGCAGGGAGGCAATGCGAATAGCATGTGGCGGGAGGTCGGGGCCCGGGACCAGCTGCGCCAAGGCCGACTGGATGCGTTCGTCGTGGCCCTCGGCGGCCAGCCGGACCTGAGACGGAAGAGCGCCCCGGAGCCAGTGAACGACGCGAGGGTGAGCGCAAAACCACAGAAGCAGACCCTTGGTCTGCGAATCATGAAGGCGCGCAATCAAGGGCAGTACCTCAGTGCGTGCCTCGAGGGCGGCCCGCAGAGCATCGATGACAAACGCGGGGTCGCCAACCGGAACGCCGAGGACATCCAACCCATGGAGGCGCTCGTCCCGGCCCAAGAGCTGGGGCGGAAAGCCGGAGCAATCACCTTGGGGCGAGTACACCGCGCACTTGGCAAGGGTCAACTGGAGGTTGATGTCGGCCACCGCGGTCTGCAGTGCCAGCAGAGCCGCGGTGGTGTCCGGCACAGGGCCCAGAAGGTAGATATCATCCAAGTAGGCCTGAATAGCGACCGCCGGGTGGGCAGCATGGACCGCTTGGAGGCAACCCTGGAGGGGGGCGGCAAAGTACAGGGGTCCCAGGGGGTCCCCTTGCTGGGTGCCCGACCGCGACAGCAGGCCGCCGCGAGTGCCGTCCTCCATGATGTGAACCAGTTGGCCGGGCTGGCCGTAGCACACGGCTGTCCAAGCGTACAAGTCCTCGAAGGACTCCATGACGGCCGCAAACATGCTGGCGCGGGACAGACTGTTGAACGCGTTGTGGCAGTCGACCTTGACGACAGCGTGGGTGGGGTGGGCCTCTACTGAATATATATAGCGCAGCCGCCAGGCTGCGTTGCGTCGAGGAGCGTTTGCTCGTCATATATTGCGTAATAGCTTCGGAAAATTATATCAGCGTCTTATATTCTGATATCAGGCACTCCGCAAAGGTGAAAACCATTTGCGTTCAGTGCCGGGCCGCGGAAAACGCGGAAAAACGCGATCTGCAAATGAATCCGACCGGAATCGAACTGGGGACCTCGCGCACCAATTTTGCTGACTATAGGACGGACGTCTCCGGTTACCATGGCATCGCCAAGACGCCAACTTACACCTACAGTCATCCGCAAAAGTTCTCCTGTCCGGGGAGTGATGCAAGCCTTTCGGATTTGGTACTAGATAAATCACTCGAGATCTGTGTGTAGGAGTACTACACACGTGTCTGCACGCGAGACTTGTTCAGTCTCGCACCGTGAGACGGGCTGAACACGGCTGAATCCTTCTTTTTAGTAGAACCTTGGGGGCGTAGCCGGTACTATCGAAATCAGCCAAGCGTATATTCTGATCAGGCACTCCGCAAAGGTGAAAACCATTTGCGTTCAGTGCCGGGCCGCGGAAAACGCGGAAAAACGCGATCTGCAAATGGATCCGACCGGAATCGAACTGGGGACCTCTCGCACCAATTTTGCTGACTATATAGGACGGACGTCTCCGGTTACCATGGCATCGCCAACTTACACCTACAGTCATCCGCAAAAGTTCTCCTGTCCGGGGAGTGATGCAAGCCTTTCGGATTTGGTACTAGATAAATCACTCGAGATCTGTGTGTAGGAGTACTACGCACGTGTCTGCACGCGAGACTTGTTCAGTCTCGCACCGTGAGACGGGCTGAACACGGCTGAATCCTTCTTTTTAGTAGAAGGGGGCGTAGCCGGTACAATCGAAATCAGCCAAGCGTATATTCTGATCAGGCACTCCGCAAAGGTGAAAACCATTTGCGTTCAGTGCCGGGCCGCGGAAAACGCGGAAAACCGCGATCTGCAAATGAATCCGACCGGAATCGAACTGGGGACCTCTCGCACCAATTTTGCTGACTATAGGACGGACGTCTCCGGTTACCATCATCGTCTTATATGTGCGTCTTAGAAAGACGAAGCGATTGTGATATTCACAGCCGAATTCGGTGCTCAAACGTGAAAGTTATGAGCTCCGCCGTCAGCCATGGCCACCTCGTGGCTCGTGGCTCATGGCCGGGAGGCATTGAATTGAATTGAATTGAATTGTAACATAACTCCGTTGGGAGTATATGTATAGCACATAGCCCAGAGAAGGGGCATATGGCCTATCATACATTCTAAGCTACTTCCTGCAAGGGTGGGAATGTAAACAACACTTGCTCTAGGTGCACTAGGGCACCTGCACCACCCAGAGTTTCAGGCAACACCCAGCGAAGGGGAGCCTGTCATAGGTGGGGAAGATCATCATGGCTATACAAGGGCTAGGACATGGCTTCTCTACAGACCCTCCACCCCATATGTCATGCAGGCCTTCTAGGCCCTCTCCTCAAGCCCCCCCTGGGTGCCTGTGCTTGATAAGGAGGCATGAACCATCATGGCGGTGCAGGTGCACCTTGTGCACCCAGAGCAGGTGACAGTTGTACATCCTCCACCTGCAGGTTGTAGCCCTGATTGTATTACAAACCCATAGATGCCCCTTTCTCAGGGCTATGTGTTACATATGCTCCCAACGGAGCTATGATTTTAATTAATTAATTAATTCTCTACAGAGAGCATCTCTCTGCATGGCATAGCATGGCGAAATTCTTAATGCAACATCCATGGGTCCCGTTATAGGCAGGGCTTGGCTAAATTCTCTAGACAACATCCATGGGGGCCATTATGGGCGCACATGCGCGTGGGCCACATGCTAGGCTAAGCCTGACTAATCTACACTACTGGTATGAATTCCCTAGTCTGTGGTGGCAGGAGGGGGCTGCCAGGGCTTGTGGTCAACGTGGATGACCGCCCCCCTCCAGTATACCGGCTTCCCCCCTGCGCTGTGCCGGAGCTGAAGGTAGGTCGGCCATAGCTCGCGTCGCCGCTGTTGCTGGGCCAGGGTCAAGTCGTCGTCCAGCGTGAAGCGAGTCCTCGAGAGCTTCTTGCGGCATTTAAGGAACGACAGCTTGTCCGCCATGTACTTAAAGGTGAGGAGCACGGGTGCCGGGCCAGCCTTCCCCCGCGCGCGGGGGAGGCGGACAGCGGACATGTCCAGCTCACCAGTGAGCACTACAATACGCTTCCGCGGACACCTTTTTCAGCGGGGAAAGTGCCCCCGGGCTTCCGGGGCAAATTCAGCAAGCGCTGCGGAACTTAGATACTAAAATTTCGTTTTTGGTTCGTACCGTACAGCCAATCATTTTGCGCCCGGATCAAATTGTGATCTGGGCACTGAACACGAAAATTTCAGCGGAACGTACGAAACATCAACGCAACTACAGAAAATTTTCAGTGACGAAACTGTAGTACCGTGTACCCAAGCAAAATGTAGTAGGACTTCGCTAAATTCACGTTCGGAATTTTTCCCCGCAAGATTCCCCCGCAAGATTCCCCCGCACGATTCCCCCCGCTAGGTTCAGGCTCCAGTCGATGCTCGCCAAATGGCGCAAAAAAAGAAACATATGTTAAAATCAACGGTGCGAATCCTCGTTACCGCTCGGGTAACATTCTCACTCATTTCGCGTCTCCTACGAACCGTATTGTAGTGAGTAGCATGGGGGCAAGAATGTCGCGCTTAAATGCCTCAAGAAGGCTCGTGGAGGTCTCACCTGCCGGCTGGTCGAAGTGCTTGACGATGACATTGTGGCTGCGCCGGGCGATGTCGGCTTCCTCGCAAAGGTCGAGGGCTTGTTGCTTGAGTTGTGCCGAGATGGTGGAGGTGTCGGAGGTGGTGTGCTGCTTAAGCAATTCCGCCCAGGTGGAGGGAGCATCGCCGGCCGAGCCAGTGAGACGCCGGCTGGGCGGCGATGTCCTTTACCGCCTGGGCGGTGAGGCCGGCGGTGTCATGCAAGCTCTCAAGGGCGTTGGCGGTGGCTTGAAGGCGGTGGTCGAGGTCGAGGAGCTGGGCTTTGATGTCGGCAGTGGAGGCGGAAATGGCAGTGGAGGTGGAGGCGGCGGCGGTGGAAATGTGAGGAAGTTCAGCAGTCAGCGTGCCGCCGATTGCTGCTATGTCGGCAGCAAGGGGGGTCACGTGCTGCTGAAAGGCTTCCGTGAGGATGGAGCGGAGGGTGGGGGCGGAAAGGGGTGAAGCCCAGATCTCGGCGTCAGAGCGCTGGAGAAGGGAGTTGAGGATGGCGTGCTGGAGACGGGGGCGGTAGCCGCCGACCAGATGGTAGACGTTGCCCACGCGGCTGCCGTGCGGGGCGAGGAGGCGGTTGGTGGAGAAGAGATGGAGGCACAGGTCGTTAAGCGAAGCGTAATCCCCGAAGAAGATGCAGCGCATAGCATCGGTCGGAGAAATGGTGGCCCAGTCGTAATCTGCGACCTTGAAAGGCCGGGGACGAAAGCTCGGTTCTGGGTATAAAGAGCCTTCTGTGGCGTCGGCTGGGCGGGTGCGCTTGGGGTCAGGCGATGCAGATGGCGAGGCGTTAAGCCCGGGGGGTTGCTGGACGACCACCAGTGCACGACTAGTGTCATCGCCGCCTGCCGGACCTGATGGCGAAGCTGCAGCCGGAGCTGCAGGCGTATTGTCATTGCCGAGCGCAGCCGCCAGGCTGCGTTGCGTCGAGGCGCGTTTGGTCGCCATATATTGCGTTTTAGATTCGGAAAATTATATCAGCATGTGCGTCTTAGAAAGACGAAGCGATAGTGATATTCACGGCTGAATTCGGTGCTCAAACGTGAAAGTTATGAGCTCCGACAGCCATGGCTACCTCGTGGCCGGAATTTCGCGTGCCATTAATTGCATGTTGTATATTGCCGGGAGGCATCTATGCATATACCCCTTTCAGTGCCCGGTATTACGCAAAAACGGACTAATTAAAGATCGCGCTACTTTAGGGGCATATCCCCTAGGACAATGGGGGCAAAGTTACTCATGTTTCAATATATTTCCATGTACTATCGTATAAACTGAGGTTGCCTACCTAATTGGAGCCCCTGAATGTTGAGCATCAGGTTGAATGCGCCGCCAGCGCCGGGCACGTGCGCGCTTTACTGCTCTTAAGGGGTTCGAGCCCGGCTTGGACATCCTTAACGAGCGCGCGCACGGCGGGGTTGGCACAGGCTACCGCATGGCCGACCTGATTTATGCAGACGACACCACCCTCATCACGCGCCCCTACTACAACTTAGTAGCACATTCAGACCTGGCTGGACTGTCTGGGCTTGGAGGCGAGGCGCCCGGTGGGGTTGGAGCCTTAGTGTCAAAACTGAGGCGATGGTGATTGGGGCCGCTGCCGCGCCTGGTTGACGGGACAGGGAGTTGCCATGACATCTCCGTGGATATGCCATCTGTCTACTCAGGTGGTTGTACTAAAGACGACGATGACAGCGCAATTTGCATGCTTCTGCTGCAGTAACAGATTTTTAGTCGCACAGCGGCAGGGACGCCAGGGAGTCCTCCAGCTGCTGCTGCACACGACCCAGCTCATTCCGCTTCTCCTGGATCATCAGCGAGGCCAGCTTGCCATCCTGAAGGCAAAGGGCAGAGAGCGAGGGGAACCAAGGAGGGTAATTGTAATCTCATCATTAGGTAATCAAACTGGTTATCAAAACTAGGTGAACAGCCCCGAGCTTTTCAAACACACAGAGACAGTGGGTTTCACACAAGTGATAAAAGCCACAGATAAAACCTCCCAAGCACGCGTTCCTGGTGCTGATATAAGGTGTCCAAGCACCCTCGGCACTATTCTCAGCCACTGCACTAACTTATTTATCCCTATGTTGCAGCATTCACAGTGCCACTCCCGACAGTATCCTCTCACCTATAAACCTCTACTACCCATAGATAACCATCCATAATGCTTGATGTACAATGCCACACATTTCCATCCTACATTCCATTCATCTCCATCATCCTGGACGAGATTTCCATTTCCATCCCACTGAGGACTTATGCTCACGTGCCGCAATCTACGTGTAAATTAATTAATAACCCAATTGATTAATTAATCCTGGGTGAGTCGTCACCCGCGGATGAGATATAGGCAACAGTGCCCAGCTGAGTGCCAGCCCCGCCGGCAATGCCCGGCGGCGAGGTGCCGGCCCAGGCAGGCCAGGAAAGTTGCGGAGCGGGGCCGGCGCGCCGGCAGGCCCTTTACTTGCCGGGCCGGAGAACTTGTGTGTCCCGGCCCAACCTCGGCCCTGTGGCTCGCGCAGCCGCATGCTCGACCCGCCCAGGAACAGCCCGGCATTCGCCGGACGCTGGCTGCACGAATTTTCGCCGGGGCGGCGCCGGCACCGCAACCCCCCTTAAAATGAGCACTGATAGGCAAGTTCGCAATCCCATGGTCCGGGACTACCAGATGTCAAGCCTGTATTGGGTGTCTGGACCGCTTCCCATTGGACTGCAGAGTCAACCTCATGCAAAGGATGCGGCATGCCACATCTAACAATGCTGGCCTCTCACTTACACTGGTAATGCACATGGTCACACAACTAGGCATGCGTGGCTACACTTGCACAACCAATGTACCAAGGGGCGACGGTCATACAACCAGGGATGGGTGACGGAACTAACCAATGCGTTTACTGAAGAAAAAAGATTAAGGGGACGGTCCCGGCGGGAATTTTTTGGCGCCGAAAAAATTCCCGGTGTCTGTACTTACGTACCGTGAAGAAGTGGTGCACATTGCGCGCACACCTACCGGAGCTGGCCATGCCGACGTAAGTAAGTACTTGCGTGTCATGCGCATGGGCATGCCACGGAGTACTATGCTAATCTCATTAGAAAAATAATCACACGAAAGTTACAAATATCGTCTGCATCATGCCCCAACCATATAGTCACTCGAGGGGGATATAAGCCTCATCTGAGCTGTCCTCTACTGTCTATCTGAGCTGTAATGGCAGACGAGGCGGTCGTGCAGCGGCTATCCTCAGGGGCAATAGCCTCCACCTGAGGACTTCTACCCAGCATTCTACCAATGGGCCGCAGCAAAGGGAGAAAATGACGACGTGTTTTCAGGAAAACTAGACAAAGATAGCACACGGAATGCAGAGACATTGCGCGAATCTTAAAGATGATTAGTTTATGATGTTATCACATAGCGGAGTTTGTGCGTTTGGGAATGTCGATTAATTTTTTTACCACCATCGCCACAGGGGTCCAATCTGAAATTTGAGTCGCAAGGAATAAATTAGAATGCACGCTAGCGGCAGCGATTGTCAGGTATTATGGGCTTCGATGAGCGTCAAGGATGCGTTTACATTGCATTCAGTAAAGCTTAAAAAGATTTGCTGGGTTTTGGCAAGATTTCCGTCATTATTGCTAAAACACTCTCAAGGCCCGCGGAATGCGCGTATTATCTTTCCATGGAAGGTTGGTCTTTCTTGCGCCGCTGGGCGAAGGACAATGCCGGTGATGGTACGATCGTGTGATAAGCGTCACCTTATAAATGTTTCGCGTTATTAAAGGGTTATCAACGCAAGTTTTCTGCTTCTTTTCTTGTACTTAGCGCCAGGTACGGCATGCCCTTCCGCGCTGCGCATCGCCAGATTCCTGGCAGCTTTCAGTGATTTTATCTACGTTGCATGGATGGGACGTACCAAACCGTGAGCCGTGGCATGTCGGCACGTTGTCAGGGATTTGTTGCGTGGTTTCTTGGAAGGAGTTTGCGAACAGCACTCAATTTTATGCGAATATTGACGCAGCGTTTCTTAGCAGCGGCTTCAGTGTGCTTAGCGGCTCACAAGCTCGAGGTTGTTCCTAAGCAAGCAATTGTGCTGGAAAGAAAGGCGATAGTGGGTGTTCTGAGGGGCATACTGCATGGGTGGAACTGCATGTAGGTTGGGATTATCATTGTTTGCTGGCCTCTCTCCCACTTAATTCAGGGAGAGCCCTATCATATGCTAGCAAGGCAAGCTGACCATGGTTACAAGCCCTGGCACGCAGCACGTATGATTAGTATGCTTTCTCTGTGGACTGTCTGTTGCTCCCCTTGGTTGGGCAATCACGGGATATGGCTTTCTATGGTGTATGTGCATTGAACAGCTTGGTTTTGGTATGGTGCTCACACCATAAACCTGGGATATGCTTTTGAAGTGTTGGCTAGCCATGTAGAGCTATCTGACTCATTGCTATGCACACACACATACGGTTGCCTGTGCCGAGGTAAGGTAAGGGCACATGAGGTGCCCAGCCACCTCCTTGCATGTTGTGGTCACATTGGGCACGGATGGATGCCGTAGGAAGTGTTCATGTGCCTTAGTACTCACTATTGCCTTCCTTAGCGCCTGCACAGGTGGCCAACTGCCAAACGCTACTCCTCCCACGTTTGTAGTCAGAATGAGCTCAAACTTTGTGGGATGATGTTTGCCTTTGCCTAGTATTTGTCTATGACTCCCTGGCCATTATCATGTGTGACTGATTTGATATATTTTTCCAGCCCCAAAAAGGACCCTTTGGGGGGGGAAATAGTAACTTACTGAATACTCATGAATTCATAGTTCCAGTTAGGTAGAAGTTTTGCCAATTCAGGCATTTATTTGGGAATGACTTTTGGGGGCAAAATGATGCCCCAGTTGTCCTAGGCAGAATGCGTCATAGATGGCGTCTTTTGCTATGTTTAGCACAATAGCGGCGTCTAAACAGTGTGTACCACCCTCCACAAGTGGTGGGATGACCCCGCACACATCCCATTTACATGTCAAAATAATCTTTTGGGTACCCCCAGGTCAGCCCTGCATGTTATTCCATGATATGGTTTTAGAGGGTCTGGCATAGGACCCTCACCTTAAACAACAACCAGAAAACAAACAAGATTAGAGAAAAACGAAATTCCCAGTTGATAAAGAATAGCCCACCAGTTCTTAGGTCCCTGCAGGGCAGCAGCAAACTACATGAAAACTAGATGGATAGAAAACGAGATATCCACCCACCGGCGGTAGATCCTTATAGGACAGCCGCTGCGCCTGCAGCGACGCGACCGATGCTTCCAGCGTGGCGAGCCGCGATGCCATCTCGGTGAGGGCGCTGTGGCGCGCGTGCGGCTGGTAGCCGCTCATCTGTAGCATCCTCTGCTGACAGACGCCACATCACGTGCGCAGGGTTAGGTGGTTAGGTGAGCGCGTGGTAGCATACTCGTAGGGAGCATTCTCTGCATGTCAATCACAGTGAAACACAGCACGCAATGGGTGGGTGGGTGGGTGGGTGGGTGGGTGGGTGGGTGGGTGGGTGGGTGGGTGGGTGGGTGGGTGGGTGGGTGGGTGGGTGGGTGGGTGGGTGGGTGGGTGGGTGGGTGGGTGGGTGGGTGGGTGGGTGGGTGGGTGGGTGGGTGAGTGGGTGGGTGGGTGGGTGGGTGGGTGGGTGGTGGAGGGGTGGGTAGGTGGGTGGGTGGGTGGGTGGGTGGGTGGGTGGGTGGGTGGGTGGGTGGGTGGGTGGGTGGGTGGGTGGGTGGGTGGGTGGGTGGGTGGGTGGGTGGGTGGGTGGGTGGGTGGGTGGGTGGGTGGGTGGGTGGGTGGGTGGTGGAGGGGTGGGTAGGTGGGTGGGTGGGTGGGTGGGCGGGTGGGTGGGTGGGTGGGTGGGCGGGCGGGCGGGTGGGTGGGTACCGTCTTCATCCTCGGCTCACGCATGGCACAAGGGCGTTGGGCACGACTGTTTAGTCCCACCATCAAACAAGGAGTTCAGTCCCACCATAAAACAAGGAATCCCAACACCAGGTATCGCATGGGCAGGACAACGCTGCCATGTGTGTGTGTGTGTGTGTGTGTGTGATGGGTGCTGTGTGTGATGGCACCCTCATGTGGAGGATCCTTTGCATGTCGCTTGAAGCAGATGTACAACAAGCGATGGATGTGAAGCATACGCAGCACGCGCACATCGGGTCCTCTTGCCTGGAGCATTCGCTGCTGGCGCATGGCACGTGGATAACGAGATGCCCCAACAAGCAACGTTTTAAACCATTAACTGCCGCAATGACGAGCCAGGGTTTTCATCAGCACGAGGGGGCCCAAACCTGCGATAGAGTCCTGCTGTGGTTAATAAGGCAAGTCAACCTGCTGTAGTAAGTAAGGTTCGAGGGTCACCTTGATACCGGGTGACCAGCTCTTGTAGAGCAGCTCATGCAGCGAGCCTTGCTGGTACTGTGCAGTGTGTAGGGTCTTCTAAACCAACTCAATAGTTTGGCACGATTGCCACTGTTGTAGGTGATAAGGCCAGCTCCTCCTCACACCAAGTCTGAGCCGCCCTTGGTGGTAGTGTTGCAGGCAGGGTGTATTCTAATAACATAGCGACAAAGTGTGGTCGGTGTTTGGGGGTGGGTGTATGGCGTTTGGGGAACCACCCAACTTGAAGTGGAGCAGATCCTGCGCCTGCTGTTTTCGGGTGTAGGGTCTGTTGCAGTAACAAAGCGCCAAAGTCTATTTGTGTCTTTATTGGGGGGGGGCATGTATGGTGTTTAGGGAATCACCCACCTTGAAGTTGAGCAGCTCCTGCTGATACTGGGAATCCTTGTCTGCCAGCGTGCGCAGGTTGCTCTTCTTGTACAGCAGCTGCGACTCTGCGGCGGCAGCATCCATCTCGCAGGCAGCTGCCACCCGCTTGAGCTCCCCCAGCTGGGTGATGGCGGATCGGGTGCCTGCCAGGGACGCGCGCGAGGCCTGCTGGGAGGCCAGGTGGCGGTCCTCCGCCTCATGCGTCCTGGAGGAAAAGAGACCAGAGGAAAAAGAAACCATGAAAAGGAGGGACGGTGGGGGTATGTGTGTGTGGGGGGGTGGGGGGTTGAAGAGAAAGATTCCGACAATAACTCACGGGAGAGACCTATGTTTGTTACTACAGAGTTAGAGACCTATGTTTGTTACTAAAGAGTTAGAGACCTATGTTTGTTACTACAGAGATAGAGACCTATGTTTGTTACTACAGAGTTAGAGACCTATGTTTGTTACTACAGAGTTAGAGACCTATGTTTGTTACTAAAGAGTTAGAGACCTATGTTTCTGAAGTGGTACTTGAAATCCTGACAAAGGCATGCGATACTGATGAAGGCATGCTACTGGGAGGAAATTTGGGAAGGGGGTGTCAAAAGGATGGGAAGGGGTGGCAAAAGAATCGGGAAGGGGTGGCAAAAGAATCATCAGAGACATCCAATGGGGGGAAACATTTGCCTGCGGACAAACAAGTGGGAGTGTGCCTCGCTAGGCAAAGCATAGCTCTTGCAACTCATATACTTCGGGCGACGGGGCTTGGAACAACCTAACCAGACCCCCCACCAGAGCATAACTGGCCAATACTCCTGTGGTACAACCCTCAGTGTTACAGATATAACGTCAGTGCTACAGGTACACACCTCAGTGTTGTGTCTGCCAGTGCAAGCGCAAAGCTCGCCTCATCCGTGGCCCTCAGGTCCAGCGCGTCCGCCCCCCCCGCGATGGTCGCCACGCTGGCGCGGCCGGAGCGCGACAGCTGGCACGGCTCGATCCCGACCAACCGCAGCAGCTCATTCAGGCGGGCGGCTGCGCGGGCGGGTGCAGAGATCCACAGATGGAGCCGCAATCGGTGGATCAAGGAAAGGACTCATCAAACCCTAGACTCATCAAACCCTGTCACTGCTCAAAGCGAAGAAAGATCACGTTGGACCAAGGGCTTCCGTAGACTGTCATGGGGACATTCGGACAAGAAACTCAACGCACGATGGTTGACTGAAGAGATGTTTAAAGGGCGGTTAAACAGACGGCGAATTGCATAGGCAAAACCGACGTGTCGACCTCTAGAATCCGATGAGGAGGGGGGGCACCTCCCAGGCATGTCTCCCCACCAGGGGGCCAGGCCGCAGCGTGCTCTGTCTGCAAGCGCAGATTTGGAGGCGCGGCTGTTATTTCTTTTTATAAAAAAGAAAGTTTTGTTTTCCTTGTTTTAAGGGAAGCTGCAGGTGCCAGAAGAACACATGTTGACGTGGCTGTGGCGGACGCAGGACGACTGGTCCCCTCCGCTAAATAAACTAGGGCGTCTCACATAGCATAAGCGAGCGCGATCCCAGTTACCACTAGGGTGCATACGGTGTCTCCCGCAGCATGCGGCACGCCCCCCCCTTGCTTGGACACAAACAAGGTGTTCCACATAACCTATGCGAGGGTCACCCCACCCTCTGCTCGACCACAGCTATTGGGCACACGGGGCACATGGATCATCATGGTCTTTTCTATAGCCAAGAAAAAGGGGAGAGAAGAAGGGGCGATTGGGAGCTTGAAGGAGGGAGGGAGGGAGGGGAGGGGGGGGGGAGGGGCTATGCGGGAATTAGAAATGTGGCGACACGAGCAGATAGGTGAGCGAAAGATATGGAGCAATCGTGACGAAAATAGGGAATTTACTCCTCCTATAGGATTTCGTGCCCGTATGTTGTTCTTGACATGCGGGTAAAAGGAACCTAGCTACATGCACAGCTAAGCAAAGCCGTGAGGCGTGCGCGCGGGGCTTTGGTAGGTCGAGGATCGGTTTCGGCAAGTTCGCGTGGCAGAAGTAGACGTTGGCGAACCTAGTGGAAAGGAGTAACATGCAACGGGCCAAAATATACTTACTCTCGCAGCGGTACTCTGCCGTCCTGTCCCGCATTTCCTCGGCAAGCAGTTTGGCGGTGCGCGTGCGGGCGCGGCTGCTTGTGGCCAGGTCATGAAGGTGACTTACCGTTCTGCGCGTGCACTCAAAGCCAGGCACTACCTTCGCTCCTGATTCTCGAAAAGCGTCTTGCAGCCACAGTTTAACGTATTCGAGCTTTTGGCTATCGGGCTCCATAGTCTAATCACATACGCAAGAGGAGAACCTGCCGCATGGCCGGGGACACTGAAGAAGCATCTTACAGTATGCCTAGAAATCCGCCAGCCTCAATTAACCAAGCAGGGATGCACGCAATGGACCGTGGCGCCAGGTAATGGAGACCTATGGCGGTGGGGGGGGGAATCTGCAGCATTTTACAATACAATAAACCTTGTTCATTCGGCTCCAGTGTCCAGAGCCGGCACCCTAATAAACTTCAGTTGGCTGTCGTCATCGGCTTGGATTCACCGTCTAGGAATATGTATCTTTTTGCAATTTTCTTGTTTGCAGTTTTGCACTGGCGGAGCAATTTCGAAGAATTTGCGAAGCCAATTTTCCCCGGAGTAATGGGTGTTGTTTATTTCCATTGATAATTATCCGGGGATAGTCTACTGTAGAGTTTGCGAAGAGTCAGCGAAGCCAATTTTCCAGGTAAATAGGTGTACGTTTATTCCAAATATAGCCAGTAGTTAATCCCTGCTAAGCCCCAGCGAAGCCAATTTATTTGGACAGCGCTTGAAGAGGGGACGCAATGTTAGCATTTCCATTGGCTTCTACTAAACGAGCGGTGGATCTTGGCGCAAAACACCTGACTCTGTGGTTAGGATGGTACGACAATAACAGGGTTGAAGGACCTCGGGGAAACCGTACGTTAAACTGTAACCCATGCATCCAGAATCCACCGAATTTGCGCATATTCGCAACCATAAGGATGGCCTGCGAAATCAGAAATGTCCTCCGCCACTCGGCCGCACTAGGCTCCACCCTTCTCCCCCTTGCTTGCTAGCGAATCTAGAAAGTCGTCGGGCTCATACGGCATGACCGGCGTGGGATTACACGTGAAATAGTTTCGAACACAGCACGTGTGCAGAACCTACCAATCATGTGCCTGCTTTTGCCTGCTGGTTCAGTGCTGGTCAAGGGTTCAAACAGCCAGCGGGGCCAGGGCGGGGCCAAGGCGGGGCATCAAATTTTGTAAAGAGCCAGTTCAGTCATCAATCAGTCAGTTACTCCTTTTGGGAACGTACAACAAGCGTGCATGGCGTAATAAGGACGGATACAATATTCCCCTCAACTTGGCGAGAATCTCCTGGGATCTTCGTTTATGGCCGCCGTGGTTGTCCATATTTGCGCCTCCGCAGTCAGCACGCCGTCCAACCGCCGCTTCTTCGGTTATAGTGCGGCGTGGTTATTATGCGGCTGGTACCTCTGAGTACTGACTGACAGGCTGACGTGCCATATGTACCGGTTGCAAAGTAGTAACCGCTCTACCTACTGCTGGGTTCCCAACTCCAAAGTATAATATATTCCAACCGGGCGGCATGGAGGTGGTAATTATGCCTGCAGGCTGCCAGGCCATTAAACATTGCTTGATGACCATTGGTTACTAGCCCGCAACCTGCTGGATTATATTGCCCGAATCATTAACAGAACCTGCCTGAACAAAGCATTTCTTCATTCTTCCATCAAGTCCCAAAAAGTGCAGTACTAGTGCCACTTGTTCCGCGCATAGCTAGCGCCCGCCCCACACCTGTTCATTGTCATAAATGCGCACGAAAGGCTGCACCCAGAAACGGGCAAATTGCTGAGAAAGCCAGTTGCCGGCGAATATATCTAGAGATCCCACACGCGATGGACGACGGCATGGGCCAGCTACTTGTAAAATTTAGGCGACATTTTCTTGTCGGACGCAGTTTGATCATCAGAGCTGTTAGCTGTCAACGTAGCGTCCGCCGCCATAGCCACATTTGTAAAGACACGGCAGAAATGACGTTTGCCCAGAAGTGGCATGCTTTTTAGAACATGGCCGTTGGTTTGCAAGTGGCTTAAGGTTGCCGCGGGCCAGGGATAATTTAGTGAGAAAAGGCCGCCGATCTGTGGATGCGATGGACACGCAGTGAACTTGGCGAACGGGTTCGTTGTTTGTAATGTTGGGTGTACGACATGGTTGGTTGAGCTTGCAAGCATGATGCTTGTGCTGGTTGTCTCCTTGATGATGCTTGTGGGCGGGCGTGAATGTCGTGGCCATGTGCCCGGTAGGGTCTCGTTCGTTCCCGGGCTTGGATTTTCTGGGGGAAATGCGGAGTCTGTGTGTCTCAGAAGCCCAATGTGTCAACGAGATCTTCTTTTCCTGGCCCTATCATCCCCTGTATAGAACTCCCTTCCTTGAAGGTCACAGGCTTCCGCGACTGCGGATAAGTATTCGTTGATATTACAATTATGGCTAAGCCTGCTTCACTAGTTATCCTAGAGACACGGCCGGATGAGTTTACGCCAACTACGGGTGGACAAGGGCCGGAAGAGATTGCAAGTCAAGAGAAAGCGCACCGCCCTCGGAAGGCCCCCACGCTTTTCTCTCTTAGGATATCGATTTCACGTCGCCTGGTAATGATCAAAGCCCGCCTGATCCTCCTGCTGGTCATCTGCGCGGTGATCATGCTTACGGCAATCATGACGTGGATGATCTCCGTGAATGCCACGAACGAGTCTTTTGATGACATGTCGGCGGAGCTGCGGAATGACGAGATGTCGACATTATTAAACGAAGTAAAGGCAAGTGCATTATTCCAGCCTTTTTGGCCGCGTGAGGCCACCGCTGCCTATGCGAAACCTAGTAACCTACATTCTACATAGATTAATCAACATTTAACTTCACAAGCTCGTTGGGGCGTTGGGGAAGTTGTATCTTCTTTCGGGTATCTGGTTTCCGAACCAAGGTGAACACTGGGTTTCTTTAAAGGCCAAGGAGGGGGAGGTACAGCACGGTTTGAAGATCTCATAGTGACGGTAGCTAGAGAATATCTTTGAGCAAGAGGATCTAAGTATGTGTGTTCGGCAAGTAGCAGCCTGTGGGCCTTGATCGATCGCCCATCTCCAAGCAGAAGCAGGTGGAGGCATCCCAGGGTCTCCCCTATTCCTGTGTGTGACTGGCGTCCGTGTCCCGTTTGGTGGCTTTTATTGATGTTTTTGTTTGGTGGCTGCTTTTCATGTTTCGTTTTGTGGCTGTGACACAATATATGCTTTTTTTGTGTGATTTTTCGTGTTACATTTGGTGGCTGTTCAATGTATGCTACTCCCAGCTATACGTCACCTGGTCACCGTGCATGCCGCTTAGCAAGGCAACCTGTCATACACGATGGCCGGCTGCCAAATATCTAGGCCATACCTTCGGCATGGCGCTCTCAGTAGTGTAGTTGTATTTATGTAAAGTCATGATATGTGGATGTTCTTCCATGTTTCCCTGGTTAGTCTCTTTGCCTGCATTGTTTTGATGAATTGCGAAAGTATCAATAATTTTCTATTGTATAAATAGTACATATTTGAGAATTCGTTATTGATTAATACAAATATCAAAATATCATCAACAACTTTAGTGGGCCTGTCCTTGTATCCATATGCCGGCTTCCCTTCGCTCCTTTGGTTGCCTTTATCCTTTGATATCCCGCTTCACGGCACGCACCAGACTCCCCCACGCCCACCCCACCCCCTGCCTCTTTCATCCCTTTTGCCTTCCTTCGGCAGGACTTTCTCACCACCCGTGGCCAGTCTACCTGCTCGGTCGAAACTGTCTCTCATCTTTTTCTATCATTAAAAGTGGCACTCCCACTAGGCTTCCCCTCCCCCTCCCTCTTAATACCTCTGTCTTCTTTCCACCCCTACTCTATCATTGGCTTCCCACAACTTACGCCTTTCCTTCTTTCCACCCCGAACTCCCTCTTCCTCATCGCTCTTCCTCCATGTCGTGCAGGATTTCCTCACCGCACTCTCCTTTGGCATGACCAGCCTTACGACCATGCTGGGAGGCCTCGCGCACGACTACACGCGCAAGGGGCTGGGCGGGCCCGTGCTCACCTCGCTCTGGGCCACCTTCTCGACCTTCAAGGAGATAACCACGCTCCACGTGGTCACGGCCGACGAGTTGGTGGCGGGATACCGGCGGGGCGGTCCCGCCGCCGCCATGTTAGGACAGCCCTTGGTGGTCGCGATTACTAGCCCCGAGAACGACACGACGAGCGTGATTGATGTGTATGTCCCAGACCCAGAGACGGGGGCCCCCCTAGCAGAAGGGCCCCTGGTCAAGCTGTGCCGGGTGTCCATGTGTCCAGACAACGCGACAAATGCCACCAGCCCGGGGAGAAACGTGTACCCGCCCGCCCCGTTGTATCTTCCGTCAACCGTGCCGGACGCCCAGCGGGCGCTTTGGGCGTCCGTGGGGCATCTCCCCAAGGGGGTTATTCGGTGGAGCGTCGTCACGGGTACGTCAACGTGGCCGTGGGAGGCCTTGCAATGTCTATAGGGCCCCTCCAGCGGGCCACAGCGCTGGTGCCTGCCTTTAGTTGCTTTTTGTGTATTTTCTGGTGCTGTTATTCGTTTATTTCTGTCTTGTGCTTTAATTGTGTTGCATGTTTCATTCCCGTAATTCGCCATCGACCCCCACTTCCTTTACCTCCCTCCACTTTGCCCCTTCACCCCCTTCTACTTTGCCCCCCCCCCTCTCTGACCAACCAATCTTCAACCATCATATCCCCACTTCTGGCCTGCGCTGGTTGTCTCCTTGATATCCCCACTTCCCCCCCCACCCACACACACAGGAAGCGAGCTGGAGACCAGCCAGCCGTCCTTCTTCATGGCGTCGGCCCTCCGCGACCCGACGACCAACGTGACGCTCGCTGTGCTCTCGATCACGAGCACCGCGCTGCGCCTCATCCGCCTCGTCCAGTCAGCCTCCCTCGTCCAGCTGTACGGCGGCCGCGTGTTCGTGACGTCTGATGCCAACTACATGATCGTGGCCGCGTCCAACGGGTCCGTGGTCACCCCGCCCGAGGTCCCTGGGGGCGTGCCCACGCGGCTCTCGGCGATGAACTCGAGCGACGACATGATACGCCATGCCGCGTGGTGAGTCTATTCTCGTACTACGGGCTCGCAAGGCAGCCCCTGATGATAACGGGTTGGCTTGCGATAATTGTGTATGTGGACGGTTTCTCGTGTGTGTATGTGTGTTCGTGTGTTCCTGGTGATGGCGTACGGGAGTAGTGCCCATAGAACCACCCCTTGGCGTTGAACTTGAGCACCTGATGGCGCAGACCACAGTCTCGCTAGTTCAGTGCCGAGAGGTGAATTGCTGCGTGATGAGTTGCTGACCACATAGTTTTCCTGCTAGTGGCTCGTCCGCGCTGCCGACGAGCAGCATGAAATAGTAGCACGTCTCGCAACGCCGCGTGGTGCGTAGGGATGCCCTCTGCGTGCGCGCCCGCGCGTGTGGGTGGTTTTAGTCTTGGTGGTCACGGACTTCTGTGGCGCGTAGGACCATGTCTTTGCGACGAGCCCGAGCGACGAATGGATCTGCCACGCCGGGTGGTGAATGGCGTGCTCTGTTTTCAGCCATGGTATATCCATCGTGGTATATCCCCATGAGAGCAACACGGGTATGTCCCCATCTCAAGACACTGGGGATACACCACGTAGGTACTATAAATATACGGGTATGTCCCCATCTCAAGACACTGGGGATACACCACGTAGGTACTATAAATACAGTAATACGCGGGTATGTCCCGATCATAGCACTTAAAAGAACCCATTTCTATTCCCAAGCATAGGATGCACACTTTAGCATAGGCTCGATAGCACACGTTTACCAGTCTCTTTCTGCTTATGAGTATGTTTACTAGTATCTTTGCCTGTGCGTATGTTTTCTAGTGTCCTTTTGCTTGCTTTTCCCATCTCATCCACTCTTCCCTCCCCTCCCCTCCCCTCCCTCCCCTCCCCTCCCCTCCCCTCCCCTCCCTCCCTCCCCTCCCCCCCTCCCCTCCCTCCCCTCCCCTCCCTCCCTCCCCTCCCCTCCCCTCCCCTCCCCTCCCCTCCCCTCCCTCCCTCCCCTCCCCTCCCTCCCCTCCCTCCCCTCCCCTCCCCTCCCTCCCTCCCCTCCCTCCCCTCCCCTCCCCTCCCCTCCCCTCCCTCCCCTCCCCTCCCTCCCCTCCCTCCCTCCCCTCCCCTCCCCTCCCTCCCCTCCCCTCCCCTCCCCTCCCCTCCCTCCCCTCCCCTCCCCTCCCCTCCCTCCCCTCCCCTCCCTCCCCTCCCCTCCCCCTCCCCTCCCCTCCCCTCCCCTCCCTCCCCTCCCCTCCCCTCCCCTCCCCTCCCTCCCTCCCCTCCCCTCCCCTCCCCACCCTCTGTCCTAGACCTACAAACTTCATATCCTCTTAACCTCGCCCACTCACTCACCCACTACCCACCCCTGTTTCCGCTCTCTGCTGCCCACGGCCACCCACAACCCCTACCCCAATGCCCCACATCCCTCACAACCCCTGCCCACATGCCCAAACATCATACCATCTCCCCGCCCCCCCCGCCACTCTACCCCACCTATGCGAGCCCAGGCACCTCTTCTCCGCCTATGGAAGCCGTGTCCTCTCGGAGCCCTTCACCATCAGCCCCCGGCTCGGCTCCTCGGGTGGCACCCACTACGTACACACGGCGCCCCTCCCCTATGGCGAAATGACCCTCGTCATCACCCTCGTGGTGCCCCGCGCGAGCTTTCGCGGCGACATTGAGGAGTCGCGCCGCCGCGGCCTCCTGGTGGCGATGATGATCGTCATCCTCCTGTTCCTCCTGGGGGGCGTCGCCATGTGCCTGTCGACCGCATCTGTCAGCCGCCAGCTCACCACGCAGGAAAAGGGGCTCGATGACGCGGCCGCCGCCAACGTGGTGCGTATGCTGCTAGTAATGTTTTGATTTGATTTGATCTGGTGACGGGTGGTGGTAGGAGAAGGGGCTGTATGACACAGCAGCCGCCAATGTGGTGCGTGTGTTGGCAGCTATTTTTTCGAGTTTGGCCATTTGACGGGTGGAGGTAGGAAATGGGAGGGATGACGATGCGAATTTTGTGTGTGTGTGTGTGTGTGTGTGTGTGTGTGTGTGTGTGTGTGTGTGTGTGTGTGTGTGTATGCTAGTGGCAAGTTCTTGCATGTTGATTGTGTGACGGGCACAAAGTAAGAAGAGGGGCTGGATGAGGCAGCCGCCGACGACGTGGTGCGTGTGCTAGTAGCAGTATATCTTATTTTGATTGTGTGACAGGTGGAGGTATTCCAACGGGCCCCATGTTGCGTCCCCTGCCCCTGCCCGGACATGATGTCACATGCCCCCCCCTCATGCATCGCGCCCCATCATGCCCTCCCGCATACCTCTCCTGTGTCTATCCTGTCTGTGGTAGCTTCCTCCCGCGCCCCCGTTTGTCCGTGACATGACTCGACATGCACACGCCATGCGGTTCCTTTGAAATGACCCGCCCTGCCTTTTTGCCCTTTTTGCTTGCAGCTCAACTACTTTTTTCCTACCCCGCTTCCCCCCCCCCCCTCTCCCCCCGGTGACATCACGCAGATGCTTACGCGGCGGCTCCAACGCGCGCTCACCATCTCGAAGCCCGTGCCCCAGATGCCTGTCGTCGACATGTCCACCCCCCTGGGCAAGCTGACCGACCTGCTCAAGAACCTGCCTGCGGGGGTGGCGCTCACCGATGACCAAATCCGGCAGATGCAGACGCTCATCACGGCCGACGACCTGCACAAGCCGCAGTTCCTCACCGCGATCCACAACAGCGCGGTCGACCGGGAGAACAGGAACCGGGCCGGCGGGGGCGGGAACAGGTCGGGTGGGCGCAACGGGTCGAACGCGCAGCCCTGGGACGCGCAATCCACGGGCGTGGTCGACGCGGAGACCGGGGTCTGGCTCGAGCTGTTCGCGACCGGGCGGCGCGTCTCCACGAGCCAGCTCATGGACCGGGGCCACCGCGGGGGCGCGAATCATCAGAACGTGCTCGGGAACTCGGGCAGCGCGGGGCCCACGCGGCTGATCCACCATACTTCAGACATCAGCACGATCGTGGCCGATAGCCTCCCCCTGGCGTGCCGCCCTGGGTCTGACGATGGTTGTGACTCGGGGCCGGTGACGATGGTTGTGACCGGTAGCCCCCGTGCGGGCGGGTCGAATGGGCAAGTTAGCCCCGTGAGTGGGTCGGGTAGCCCCAACGGCGCGTCAGATGGGTCCAAGCTCCTGAAGAGCCTCTCAATGGAGCGAGGGCGGCACCCGAAGGCCATCCAGTTGGTAGACCGCCGTGTGGGGCGTGTGCAAGTAGACGTCCTCGAGATGCTGCGAGACATCGCGGGGGTCGCGGCCGGGTCGCTGCCGAATTCGCCGACGGCAGGCAGCCGGGGCGCGGACAGGAACGGCGACAAACATAACGCGGGGGGAGGGGGCCAGGACCGCGGCGGGGAGGAGGGTGGCGACAGGAGGAAAGGCCGGCGGGGCCATCAGACGGTGGGCGGGGTCTTCAAGTTCATGCGGCACCCAGGCAAGAAGCTTCGGCAGCAGTCGGTCAGTGGGAACTCGCTCTTCCCCATCCCCATGGACCGTTGGATGCCCGCCACGAACGCGCAGCACCGCCAGGTGGAGCTCCTGCGGCGGATCGGGAAGTGGGATTTTGACGCGCTGGCGCTGGCGGAGGAGGCCCCCGCGCACGTGGTCCAGCTGGTCGGCTTCACGCTGTTCCGCAAGATGGGGCTCGTGGATGAGTTTGGCATCAGCGAGCAGAAGCTGGCAAACTTCTTGCAGGAGGTTGCGCGGTATGTGGTTTGCATATGTCGCAGGGGCTTCCAGGAGTTTGTTGCGTCATGTTCACACGCTGGCACCTGGCACCTACAGTCATCATGTCAGTCATCATGATAAAGTCATTCTGAGAATAACATGATGACTGACGTGCTCTCCCCTCCCCGTACCTGCATATGACTGGCAGGGCAATGGGCATCCCATTCCCAACCCGCTATCCCAACGCGGCACCCATCTGACCCGTATACTCACATGTGGCGAGTCTTCTCTTGCTGGCAAACCACGTGGCTACTCCTCCCCCCTGTGGCAGCGGCATGCTCCCCAACCCATACCACAACGCGGCGCACATCGCGGATGTGTCGGGGAGCCTCTACCACCTCCTGCATGCGACCAGCGTGGGCGAGCACGTGCGGGCGATCGACCGGCTCGCCGCGGTGGTGGCCGCCCTCATCCACGACTACAAGCACCCGGGTGAGTTTTTCGCTTTGATAGTACCGGTCACTGCAATATAGAGGCGACCAACTGTAATAGTCATCATGGGTGGTGACTGTGCTTCACTGGTGGCTGCGCTGGTGGCCACGCTGGTTCATCACTACAAGCACCGAGGTGGGTATCATGTAATCCTGGTCATATATACTAACACAGCTATGTGATGATGGGTGGCGATCCTCATATGATCATTGTTTTGTCTATAATAATTTTTGTCTATATCAATTGTTTTCCATAGTTTGTACCACGTGCTGGGGCTTTGTCCCTTTAAATTCACATTATCGAGTTTGAATTCATGTGCCTTCACCTAATCACAATCAATTATGTGTCTGGTTGTTTGTGTGCGTGTGGTCTTGCTGCTGGTGCGTACCCCTTGGGGCTTCAACGACGACTTCCAAGCGCACACTATCTCATCTTCAGTGATGTGCCTTGTGGCGTGTGCGTGGTGGTTGCTGGCGCACATCCCCCCCCCCCCCCCCACAGGCTTCAACAACGACTTCCTCCAGCGCACCAGGGAGGAGTTGGCCACCATCTACAACGACCAGTCGCCCCTGGAGAACTACCATCTGGCCGAAACATTCCAGCTCCTCTACTCCAACGAGCACTGCAACTTCCTGGAGGTGGGTGCCTTGCTAGCAATTGCTGACATTGTCTGGTGGCATCGACATGCCATGCTTCCTCCCGCTGCTCTACTCCAGTGAAGACTGCAACATTCTGGAGGTGGTACTTTGCTAGCAGTTGCTAACATTGATTGGCTAGTGTTGGTTGGTATTATCACAATTCGGCCCTGTTTCCTGCAATCTCCACTCCTCTCCTCTCCTCCCCTCTCTTCTCTTCTCCCCCTATCCTATCCCCAAACACCCTCTGCCAACACCCTAACACCCTTGGCTCATTACCCACCCACACTCACCCAGTCACCCATGAGCCACCCGCCTCTTTCCCGCTCTCTCCCAAACAACCCTCGTCTAGCAGCCCTCCCCGCTACCTTCTGAATTTTCCTCCCCAAGCAACCCTTCCCACCAGTTCTTCCTGAATGACCCTCCCCGCTCAACCCTCCCATCACTTTCTGAACAACCCTCCCCGAACAATCATTTCCCCTCTTTCCTCCCTCCTCCCCCCTGTTTCCCGAACCGCCCTGCCAGGTGCTGTCGGATGCCGAGTTCACGGAGGTGCGCCGCGTTGTGATCCAGATGGTGCTTGCCTCCGACATCAAGCGCCACTTCGGCATCCTGGACGCGTTCAAGGCGCGTGTCTCGCAGGAGACGCCCTGGGACCTGGAGAAGGACAGTGACCGCCTGCTGCTGCTGCAGCTCGCGCTCAAGGTGGCAGACATCGGGTATGTGTGTTAGAAGCATTAGCTGTTCGTTGCTGTTGTTGTTCTCACCCTCGTGACCATGATGGAGCTCTAGGTGGCCGACATCGGGTACGTGGAGTAGAGAAAAGATTATAATAATAACTAGTTTGGTCGTTGCCGTTTAGAATATACTAATAGCTTATTTGGTCATCGATTGCCTGGCAAATGGGGATCTTGCTTGTCCTACAGTCGCAGTGCAGCTGGCACGCAAGGTGGCCAGTGACCGGTGTTTGAGTCCATTGGTGGATGGTTTCCCCGAACACTTGATGCTGGTAGTCCTGTCCGACAAGTGGCGAGACTGGTGGAGCCTTCTGTTGAATGATGACAGTGCCTTCTAGTAAGGTACAAGTCAATGCAATTCAACAAGTTTGTGCTGCCGCGCGCGCTATAGGAGAACAGTAGATATCATACTTAGATAGGCATGGCAGCAATTCTGATTTGTTGTGCATGCGGAGGATGGATTTTTGTATGGTCACATGCCTGATTCCCCCCGCTTGCCTCCCCTTCAAACCCCATGCACCCCCGCCCCCGCTTTCTCACCATCCCCCCCCCCCTTCTCCCCCGCCCCCCCTCTCTTCCCCTTCCCCCCCGCACCATCCCGCCACATCAGCCACGCCGCCAAGCCGCTTGCCATCCACCAGGAGTGGTCTCGCCGCGTCAACGAGGAGTTCTACCTGCAAGGAGGTGAGAAATCAAACTGAGTATTAATTACAGGGATTCTAGATTCATTATCATCCTAGGGCGCGCTGGTCAACGAGGAGTTCTACCCAAGAAAGTGGGGCTACAGGCTAGACGGTTTATTATAGTGATACTATAGTTATTACAGTGATACTGTAGTTACAGTTTATTACAGTGATACTAAAGTTATTATAGTGATACTATAGTTACCGTCTATTACAGGGATACTGTAGTTTTTGTTTAAAACAGAGATACTATAGTTACAGTTCATTACAGGGATACTATCGTTACAGTTTATTACAGGGATACTATAGTTTTAGTTTATTACAGTGATACTAAAGCTATCACAGTGATACTTTAGTTACAGTTTATTACAGTGATACCATAGTTACTATGTCAAAGGGTTGCGCCATGTCATCGGGGGGGGTAATCTGTAAGGAGGTAAGCGTGGGGCGTAGCAGCAGGCAGGCTGGCAGGGTTGCCTGCTTAAATAGGAGGCATTCACCAGCAGCGGGCCGCCATGAACAAGGAAACCAGTTCTATTCGCAGTGAGTTAAATGGGGCTTCAGCCGGGAGAGCTGGTTTGGTGATTTGAAGGTGTTAATGAGGGGAGACTTGTACCTGCGAAAGGTTGAGTTCAGAACAAGTTAATATGAAAAAGGAGGCGACAAAGCTTTCGGGACGCTGCACTAGCAGGGAGCTGAAGCTGGCACGTGGCGTGGTCACCCCAGGAACAAAACCTGATCTGGAAGGAATACTTGAATTGCGATTGCCACCAGTGCTGTCCCCCCATCTTTATGTTCCCCCCCACCCCCCCACACTCACAACTCCCCTCCCCCCCAATCACGACTTTCCGCTTCTACATCCCTCATCCCTGTAACCTGCTCCATTCTCCTGACCCATTAGCTACGTTCCTCTCTCTCCCTCTCTCTCTCTCTCTCTCTCTCTCTCTCTCTCTCTCTCTCTCTCTCTCTCTCTCTCTCTCTCTCTCTCTCTCTCTCTCTCTCTCTCATCCCCTCTGCACCGCTAAGTACAACTACTTACCACCATCCTCCACGTGTTGCACTACTTCCCCCCTCGGAACCACTACGTACAACAATGCATGACCACCATCCTCCCCGTTTTGTCCCCATTCGCCCCTGCAGATGCGGAGCGTGCGGCTGGCTTACTGGTGTCCCCCTTCATGGACCGCTACCACAACAACGTGCCAAAGTCACAGGTGCGCCCTTCATGCACGTATCGCTACTGGAACTGTTGTTGTCATCCTCCGTACATCTGAGCAAAGCCACCCATGTCGCGACAAGAACGTTTTCCCAGGTCACAGGCATACCCTGCACGAAGATATCAACGTACTGCACACAAAGTTCACCTGGTCACCTCTCAATCGACGGTGCGCCTGACCCCAAACAAAGTGCAGCTGGTCAACTCAATCGATGGTGCTCCTGGCCCACAGGCTCAGCAAAGACTGCTTAGAAACAGCATAGCTCTCTCTCCTTGGCTGTTTGTAAGGGAACTTGGCATGGGAGCATACGTATGGGCACTTTTTGAAGCACTAGCTTTGAGCGTGGTGTCAAAGTTACTGTCTATCATTACTCTGAATATTATTTAGCAAGAGTTCTATTATGTGCCTAGTATGTAACAGGAGTTCTCCCATGCGCCTAGTATAAAAAATTCTTCCATGCGCCTTCCAGCCTTGCCTGTCCATCCCCTCTGTCAATTGTTAATGTAGTTATCTGTTCACTGCTATTATAGTTATCAGTGTTTTTTATTGTTTGACTGATTGCCTTGCCAAGCGAGCAGGCATCATGCGCACGCCGGTCATGGACTGCTGTTGATGTGTGATGCGATTTGAGAGCCACGGAGCTCTGGCGCTCATTGCTTTGTTGAAAAGCAATCTAGTAAATTCAATCCATCGCGGATACTGAACATGCATGCCCTCCCTCACGGCCTTTCCTTGCCAAAACTCTCGGCCTCTCCTGGGCAACGTTTTCCTGGTGGCGTGGCGGGTGGCGGAATCGGGGACTTCTCCATGTGGCGCTTCCCGCTGGGCATCCTGGCGCTCTCCCCTGATGGTGCCTTTTCTCCTCTTGTTGTGTGCGGTGACGGGGCATCCTTTGACAACAGCTCGGTGAGTTTGGACATCGTTTATAGGATGGAACTGTTGGGCGTAGAACTGGCACGGGTGCATGGGGCTCCACTTTTTAGCCCTTGCGGGGGTGATCATGCGCTCGTTCTAGTGCGTGTTGATGTCTCCAGTCTCTTGTTGATGTCTGGATGGGTCCCTTGTGTCTGGCGCCACCTGTCGGTGCGTCATTCGGGCTGCATGCGGCTTCCTGTCATGGAGCCACAGCTTGATTTTGGCTCAGCTTGGCAGTGTTGTTTTGGCTTGCTTTACTCATGCAAGTTTCTGTAGGCCTGTGAAGCTTGCTTACCTTGTCGGTTACTGTGTTGCTTTCCGTGCTGGCTTACCTTGCAGCTTAAATTCTGGCTTTCTTGCGGCGATTCGTGCGCGCATGTGTGCTTCTTGCTCGGATCATCTCCCTTTTCATCCCCCCACCCCCACCCCCAGGCTTCTTCCAATTCCTCGCACTGCCCCTCTTCGAGTCCTGGGTCACGGTATGTGTGCGCTGGCCACGGCCCAAACTTGGGATGCGTTGGTTCCATAGCCGGTTATACCTGATGCATCGATGTGACGTCCATATAGCAGTAGGTATAGAATAGCGCTAGCATAGCACTAGTATAGCACTAGTATAGTACCAGCATAGCACTAGTATAGCACAGGTAGTATAGCACTAGCTTAGCACTAGTATAGCACTAGTATAGTGTTGCTTATCAAAATGTCCAGGTTGTCTTAGTGAGTTGAAGGGGGCTGATCACAGTGAGTGAAGGGGGCTGGTCACAGTCCGCGGCAGTCTGCTCCCGGCCGCCTTGTCCCATCAATGGTTGCCTGGGATGGGGATGCGGATGCGGATGCGGATGCGGATGCGGATGCGGATGCGGATGCGGATGCGGATGCGGATGCGGATGCGGATGCGGATGCGGATGCGGATGCGGATGCGGTTGCGGTTGCGGTTGCGGTTGCGGTTGCGGATGCGGATGCGGTTGGGGATGCGGTTGGGGATGCGGTTGGGGATGCGCTTGCGCGGCCGCGGCCGCGGCCGCGTGCGCGTGGGGGGGGGGGGGGGGGGGGGGGAGGGGGAAGTGGGGAGTGGGTTGGGGTCCTCTGGTGCTTACAGTCGCGCCCATTTGTGCTCTCCTGCGTTATTCTGTGGGGTACCTTCTGCTGCCCTCCCACCTTCAGGCGTTCCCCAAGTCGCGCGACCTTCTGACCAACCTCTCGGCCAACATCGAGTGGTGGAAGCAAGAGCTGAAGGAGCAGGCCAAGCCACGCCCGCCGCAGCAGGTCTGAGGGGCCTTGACCGCAGCAGCAGGTCGAAGGGGCCTTCACCGCCGGGGCAGGTTCAAAGAGGCCGTACCTGCCAGTATACAGGCACCTAGCGACCCCGCAGGTCGAATTTAAGCGGCAGCTACTGTATCGCTTGGCCAAGCAACCCCTGTTTCCAATGCTCCAGCCGCGAGTGGGTCGAGTCTACCGCGTCTGCCGACGGGGTGTTTGACTGGCTGGTACCCCCTGCTGCTGGGTAGTTGACTAGAACCCGCTGCTGCTGCACATTGTCTAGCAGCTTCTATGAGAGCGATGCTCTGGGTCAACCTACTGCTCAAACACTACTATCCCCATGTAGCGCATTGGCCGTGGGTCAGAGGAGTCCAAGAAGGTCATGATTCGGGCCACTCTTGCCCGTGCTGTGTGGTGCTCCCTTTTCTACGGTTTGAGAGCGGATCTTGCGGCGGCTCTGCGTATTTTTATGCGAGTGCACCTGGGCGTGGATCCAGGTGGCTTGACACGGCGCAAGGCAGCGTGTTGAGTGTGAGGGAGCGCAGTTTGAGGCGCACTTCACGGCCGGGCAAGTCAGGTAAAGTCTGGGCTGAGGAGCCAAATTAAAGGTTTTACATGGTTGTGGCGAGACATGTGCGGAGGAGGCGAAATTGAAGGCCAGACATGTTGGGGGCGATCCTTCGTCGGATCGAGAATTCTAGCCCCTGCCTGAGGAATGAGTGGTGCAGCCCGCGACTACGGCTGCGTATGGGTGCACATCCTAAACACGTGCATGATGCTGCTGTGGTTCCATGGTACAGTACTCGGACCAAAGGGCACTCGAGTGTGCGACATCTGACGAGGCGGCAGGGACCGCGGCAGCTGTGACAGTAAGTGGTGTGCGAATCGACAGACTGGCTGACTGGCTGACTAACTGTTGACGGTGCTTACGAGCACGCCCAGCTGAATCATCACAACGGCTGTACTGCGAACAGCTGTGTCATGAGCGGCGGTACTATGAGCTATAACGGCGGTGATAGCAGTCACCGCGGCTATCGGCCAGGCACATGACCTGGCGTACCTTTGGGGATGGCCTTCATCCTCAAGGGTATGATTCACACGCTCGTTATTTCGAGTTCCAAGTGGCGGTGGCCGCCGCTGCATTTTGAAAGAGATGGGGTTGCAAGAAGAGGGCCCCCCCCCTCAGTAGGAAAATCTTTCGTCAAGTGGAACAATAGGCTTTCCTGTGTATACATACAACGGGCGACCTGGGCGAGTCGTGTCGCCGCGACTTGTCATGGGCACCTTGTTTGTCAAAAGCTGACCTACGCTCGGAGAATGGCTCTGTGTGAACTAGGATGTTCTTCTGTTTTATTGTGATTTGTCTCGCTAGCGGTTTTGTGATTTTCTGCCTGGCGGGGCTTGCCGCGGGCTGTTGAGGCTTTGGGTGGGCTTTCCGAGGCTCCTTGAAGGCCTTTTGTGGCTTACAGCCTCGTTTCACCACACGAGTATCCATTAAAGGGCGGCATGGTTGTGTCCTGGAGTCATGTACATGTGTGCTCATGACGCGCCACACACCAGATGATGCCTAGCTTTATTATGTAGTTATGCTGTGACTACGCAGAGAGCCACTCTGCTGAGAAACCATGCCTTAGCTTTTGTATAACCATGTAGATCTTCCCTCCCCATGACAGGCTCCTTAGCTCATGGGGGTGCAGGTGCCCTGGTGCACCTCGAGAAGTCGTTTAATAACTTCCCACCCTTGCAGGAAGTAGCTTAGAATGTACATTAAAAGCCATATGCCCTTCTCTGGGATATGTGCTACACTTACTCCCAACGGAGTTATGTTCCTAATCAATTAATTAATTAATTAATTAATTAATTAATTAATTAGTTAATGGTTGTGTCCGGCAGTGGTGCCCACACCCCTTTTCATACCTGTGGTCCCAGGGACCCTAGTCAGCAAGCCGTGGCTTGCGCTGCCTTTGTGAGAATGGATACGCGGGGAAGAGCCCTCGCATTCTTGGGGGCAGCGCCATGGGCAGCTGGGGTCCCTGGGCGCTGTTGGCGTCCAGCGTTACGATTGCAGGGGGCACTAGAGGAGAAAGAAAAGGAGACTGGAGAAAAAAGCAATGCTGCTAGTAGCCCGGCGGTGGGACTCGCCCAGCGAGCGGTCATCGCAGCTGTGCACATGGCAGGGCTACTACCTGGTCTGTACCTGAATTGAATTGAATTGAATTATAACATAACTCCGTTGGGAGTATATGTAGCACATAGCCCTTGACCCTGTGGGCAAGCCACCTCCCCCCAAGCGGAGGAGGCGTTTTGATGAGTAGTGCAGTTAGGATTTTCTAGATAGAGTTAGGTCGATCACGCGGCTTCCCATCCATCATGAAATATGTGCTACATGACCTCCCCACGGAGGCATGTTATAATTTAATTTAATTTTAATTTTTTAATAGCCCTTGATGACGCCGCAAGCGGCTCGAGAAGACTCTCTTCACCCTTGATGACGACTTGACCCTGGCGCAGCAACAACGGCGACGGGAGCTATGGCCGACCTACCTCCAGCTCCGGCAGACCAAGGCGGGGCAGCCGGTGTACTGGAAGGGGGCGGCCATCTACGTCGGCCACAAGCCCTGGCAGGCGACCCCCGCGGCCCCATGAGCGACTCCAGACGCCCCAGCTTAGGGGAATACAGCAGTAGTAGTGTAGCATAGATAGACCGTGGCCATGTACGACTCGAAAACGCGGAAAAGATAACGGCAGGCTCGAGCTACCATGGTCCGGATTCTCCCGATTTCTGGCCTGCGCTGGTTGTCTCTTTGATGTACACGTACGCCTCCTAGAGGCCCTATCCCAGCTAAGCCACGCGCTTTATTTAATCATGTACATGTGTGCCTATGATGAGCCACACTCCAGACGATGCCTAGTTTTATTTAGTAATGCTGTGCCCATGCAGAGAGCTGCTCTCTGCTGAGATGCCACGCTCTAGTTTTTGTATAGCCATGATGATCTTCCCCCTCACAGGCATGCTCCCCCCTTACCCGGGCATAGCGTGATAGACCATGAGGGTGCGGGTGCCCTGGTGCACCTAGAGCAGGGGTAGCTTACATTCCCACCCTTGCATGAAGTAGCCTAGAATTGAAGCCATATGCCCCTTCTCAGGGCTATGTGCTACATCTACTCCCAACGGAGTGA
Organism: Mesostigma viride; assembly: GCA_009746045.1. NCBI lineage: Eukaryota > Viridiplantae > Streptophyta > Mesostigmatophyceae > Mesostigmatales > Mesostigmataceae > Mesostigma > Mesostigma viride. The sequence goes on along the minus strand of RPFO01000744.1, from coordinate 331,615 downwards.
TGTTGATAATTAATTAATTAATTAATAGCCCTTGAGAGGGGGCATATGGCCTATCATACATCCTAAGCTACTTCCTGCAAGGGTGGGGATGTAAAGGACCCTTGCTCTAGGTGCACCAGGGCACTTGCATCCCCATGATCTTCAAGCTATGCCCAGCGAATGGGGAGCCTGTCATGGGGGGGAAGATCAGCATAGCTATACAAAAGCTAGGGCATGGCGTCTCAGCAGAGAGTTACTCCCTGCATGGGCACAACATAACTAAATAAAGCTAGGCATCATCTGGAGTGTGGCTCATCATAGGCACACACGTACATGATTAAATAAAGCGCATGGCTTAGCTGGGATAGTGCCTCTAGGAGGCGTACATGTACATTGAATTGAATTGAATTGTAACATAACTCCGTTGGGAGTATATGTAGCACATAGCCCAGAGAAGGGGCATATGGCCTATCATACATTCTAAGCTACTTCCTGCAAGGGTGGGAATGTAAACAACACTTGCTCTAGGTGCACTAGGGCACCTGCATCACCCAGCTCTAGTTTCAGGCAACACCCAGCTAAGGGGAGCCTGTCATAGGTGGGGAAGATCAGCGCAGCTATACAATGGCTAGGGCATGGCTTCTCAGCAGGGAGTGACCCCCTGCATGGGCACGGCATACCGCATAATTAAATAAAGCTAGGTATCATCTGGAGGGTGGCTCATCATAGGCACACATGTACATGACTAAAAAGGCTAGGCCTCAGCTGGTATAGTGCCTGTAGTAGGCGGGCATGTACAAGGCCACTGTCTAACTATTCTACACTACTGCTGTATTCCCCTAGGCTGGGGCTGGAGTTGCTGGGGCCGCGGTGGTCGAGGGGGTCGCTTGCCAGGGCTTGTGGCCGACGTAGATGGCCGCCCCCTTCCAGTACACCGGCTGGCCCGCCTTGGTCTGCCGGAGCTGGAGGTAGGTCGGCCATAGCTCCCGTCGCCGTTGTTGCTGTGCCAGGGTCAAGTCGTCGTCCACGGTGAAGTGAGTATTCTCGGGCCGCTTGCGGCGTCTGAGGAACGAAATCTTGTCCGCTGGGCTATCAAAGATGAGAAGAAGCGGAGGCGCCCCTGCCTTACCCCGCGCGCGGGGGAGGCGGTGGGCGGTCAGCTTGATCTCACCAAGAAGGCCCATGCGTGCAAGGATTTTGCTCTCAAACGCACGTGCAAGCTTCTCGGAATTCTCACCTGCTTCCATGTCGAAGTTCTTGAGTATGGCGTTGAGGCTGCGCTTGGCGAGCTCGGCCTCCTCGCGGAGGTCAAGCGTCTGCCGCTGGAGCTGGGCTGCGACGGCGGAGGTGGTGGAGGTGGTATGTTGCTTAAGCATGTCCGCCCAGGTCGTGATGGGAGGAGCATCGCCGGCCAGGCCAGCCGGGGCTGGCTTGGCGGCAATGTCCTTCACTGCCTGGGCGGTGAGGCCTGCTGCATGCAGAGTTCCATTATACGTAATACGCGGTTATACGCGCGGGGTCCGTATAATATATAATACGGTATAATACGGTATTATACGCGATTATACGCTACCAGTCTACCACTGGATTTCGTCGTTTTTGGGGCTGTTTCATGCATTTTGATATATCATTTCAAGCAGTCCACATGTTTCTGACACTAAATTACACATGATACATGGGTTGCCACTGCTCAGCAGTGCTTGGGAACACTGGACGTGTAAACAGGGGTTCACGAGGAGCTAGATTACAGGTCTACTACTATGCATTCTACCCTAAAAACAACGCCAAATGAAATGGAAAGATGAAAAAAGCAAAAGAAGTAAGATGGCTATGCTTCCATGCAAGCAGGTCCTGGGCATCTCCATGTTTCTTGTATGTATGCATGAGGAGCACACAAGAAGAAGGCTGACTTTGGCGAGCAAAACAAGAAATAGTGGCTAGATCTGGCCAGAAAACCACTTGTTTTGAGATATTTTTAGCAAGAAAAAACATCGCGTTATCAAGCTTATCATATTTATAAACAATGCCAGGCACTACGTCAATGCTTAATTCGATGAAGCATAAGCTAATAGCAGACAAATCTGGTCCAAAATCTGCATGTCGCAGTGGTATTCCCCAACCATCACAAGCCAACAATGCGTAGAGGCAGTAAAGCAACCAAAAGACAAGGAGAAAACCTCCTGATTACAGGTCAGTACGATTATTTTACATTAATTAATCCACCCAACAACTTGATACAGTACAATGAACACGTGAACAGGATAGCACGTACCAGATCAAAACCGCATATTACCTTTCTTGACGGAGCCAGCATGCCCACCTGATGGACGTAGCTGCGAGCCTTTCCTGGCCGTCGTCGCTTATTATAAATCATGTAAGGAATAACGTGAAACACCTATCAGTTTTCAAATGTAGGGGCATATTTCCCGCCTATCAATAGTTAGCACATGCACGGTCGCCACCTGGTTGCTGAAACGAGGTTGCCGCATCGAGCAGAAGGTCGAGACATATCTGCGCACATCCAAACGTTGCCTGGCCAAGGATATAAGCTTTTCAAGACCTAAGGATCATGCCTACAAAATTTCAGTTGAAAATGTAAAGCGGCCATGCTCTCGTACCAGTCAGTTTTCTGTATGACTTCAATATTCGGTGCATGCATGGCTGCCCGAGAGGCAAGGGCAGCTCTAGAGACCTAAACAGCATGGAGGTGTTACGTCGCGTAACAATTCGTGGTAGTTACGGACGTAAATTAGGTCCTTTGCCTCGGTTGTCCCTAGGTTTACGTTTAGGCTCCTACCGGGACATTATTGTCCTCGTAACAGTACTGTGGTACATTGGGTGCCGTTGGGCGCCGCGCCGCGTACTTTACTAGTGGTCCTGATCCTGTGGTAGAATGTAGTGGACCAGCGTGCATCAGTAGATTTAGTGGACCAGCGTGCACCTGTAGGCGAGGGCCATGTCGGCCCGAGCGTGTTGGACCGTTGGTGACCATTTATGCGCGTTCTACCCCTTTGTGTGTTCACTCGGCGTGTGTTAAGTGAATTGACACATTTAGGCTTGGGTCACGGCAGTGTAGTTGTGTTTCCTTCCTCTATTCCTGGAGTAAACGGGTTTTGATAAATGGTTGTATGGCGTATTATAGCAACACTTACGTTAATGCATTGAGATCAGCTCCGTCACGTTCGTCTTTCGCCAGAGGGTTAAGTAGAGGAGGCCTGACCAGTTTAGGTAGTATCAGGCCCATTAGAGGTAGAGGTGGAGGTAGATATCCGCGGCGTAACAATGGTTCCGGAGGAACTTCAGTAGGTAGTGAACGAGACGACTATCCCTTGCCACATACACCTTTTCAAGACCCCTTCCGCGTCCAGGAACAAGAAGTCGACACTTCCTTGATAGGTAATGGGCGGGTCGCCTTCAAGCTAGGAGCGTCGTGCTGCCCGTTTCGGGACACGCTTTACCTAGAAGCTAGACCTGCTCACAGCGGATAAATCCTTTCGTAGTTAGCCTGTCCTTCGCCTTGTTTTCCTGCTTACGGTTGTTTCCTGCCTTAGATCGGGGAGTATTACTGTTCGGAGACGATTAGCGTCGCGTACCTACACCTTTTTCCTTGTGCTGCTGCTTTATTAGACGGCCGCACCCGCAGAGTTACGGGGCGCTGTGTTAGGACGAGCGCTGGGATATCCGGCCGCTGACTTAGGACGAGAGCTGGAAACTCCCGCCCTCCTTCTTCTTTCGGTGATCCAGATCGTCAAGCTAAGTCGCCTACCCCTACCTCGTCTAGCTTGACATCACAAGACACGCCAGGTGAGTTATCATGAGTCAACGTCGTGTTTTTACTGCGCCTTCCCATTCATCTAGTGATAATAGTTTAGCTAAGTATTACGTAGTTATTACCCCTCAATGGTCAGCCATTTTCCTCTCTTGGTCAGATGCTAGGAAGATAGTGCAAAACCGTACATATAATGTAATTAGGTATAAGAAATTTGTTACCTTCGAGGAAGCTCAACAATTCCTTATAGACCATAGCGTATCAGATCTAGGCCTACACGTACGTTCTACTCCTCATGGTCGCCCTCCTGTAGAAGCTCTAGATTTTGCTACCCCTCCTTCGTCTCCCCCTAAGAGGGCTGCATCCTCATCTAGCTTAGATACTCCTCTCACCTTGGAATTCGGTTCCCTATCCATTACTGTTGTTAAAAAGGACTGATTTAAATTGTTCCTTTCTTTTAAGCCATTAAAATCTTTTCCTTTTCTTTCCTTGCCTTATATTAGGCCTTGTCCTTTATCCTTGTTGCTTTCAGTTAGATTTTTGATCATTTACTTAAACAAAAATGGATCCAGTGGGTGGTAACCTGTCGCCTATACCTACCAATACTCCTACTATGAATAATAATAATAATAATAATAATAACAACCATAACAACAATCGGGGTAACCGACGGGACTCACTTGAAACGGTACACCATCTCACTCCTCAAGGTAATCTTCGTGCCTCACCTCCTTCTCCGCTTGCTGATGGTCGCCGTCGTCCCTCACTTACCCCTCCTACCTATGAACAACGTCAACGTATGCAAGTCAGATTTAGTGATGACCCTTCCCTTACCCTGAACCAGGCCCCTGCCCCTCCTGCAACCTTGGCTCAACCCTCCAGCAGGTCCTCACTAACTAACAATGTTTTTAGGCCTCCTTCCCACCCTGTTCCTTCCATGCCTGCTCTTAACACGGGTCGTGCCTCTGCCCCTGTCGGTCCTTCTGGGCGCCCTAGTGCAGTTCCCTTTTACCCACCTGCTTCCTGGTCCTACCCTGAGACGGCCTATGAGGCAGCCCAGGTCCCTACCCGTGTGGCTGATTTAGAAGTTAATAGTGATTTCAGTACCATGCCCTTAGATGACAGAAATTATGATCATTTTGCCTATTCCTCTCTTCGTGAGCAATATACTGTCCCCTTCTCTTATGGGCACCAGCCTGAAACGGTGGCCCCTCTAGACCCCTACCCAAGACTTTTCCTCTTCCTTCCTTCTATCCCGCTTATGTAGCAGTGGAAGATAGTGGCCCTATGGGAAAAACTGACTCTTCTAATCCCCCTAAGCCCCCTGCTCTTCCCCTCTTTGCTAACCTTCCCAAGCTGGATGTCAAGTCTACCCCTCAACAGTTTTTCACCTTTATTATGTTGCTTACCCAGAACACGGAGTCGTGGCAGAATCATAATAGATGGCGTCTTTCTGATGCTGTATTAGTTCCTCACTATCTCACAACCTGTATTACTCCTGAGCTTGCTAACCTCATTCAGTGTGAGTCTTTGGCCTCTCATGCCTACCCTAACTCTGTAGCAGAATTGTTTAAGCGTTTAGAGAACCATTTAGTCCCTCCTGATTCAGATTGGCAGGATAGATTAGCCTTTGGTACCTTGCAGCAGGGTACTAAATCCTTTAAAGAATATATGAAAGAGTTTGATGCTCAGATGGTACGAATTAGGGATTTGTCGGGTGCAGAAGTACGTGCTCGCTTCCTCCAAGGCCTCAGTAGACCCTTATTACGTGAAGTCAAGCGCCAGTTCTCTGCCTACCGTTTTACTGATCTGCCCCTCAAGCATGTGCGCCAGCATCTTTTGCGTGTAGCAGATTTCTTCTCCACCCTTCTCTTCCTACCCGTTCCCGTATTAATAATATTATCCTTACCCCTGAGGAGGAGAACTCCTATGTAGAAGAATTAGATATCTGTGTTACTGACCTTTCAGCTCTGATGTCTCTCATATCACATGCTATCATTGTAAGGAAGTAGGTCATCTTAAACGTGAGTGCCCCAAGTTCCTTTCGGGTGCTCCCCCTCATCCCGACGCTCGCCCTCCTCGTACCCCTCAGCGTGCTCCTATTCGTCCACTTCAGGACGCATTCCTTCAGCTACCCCTAGTAGGCTGAATGCTGTGCAGACAGGATCCCCAGGGTTCCCCTATGATAATCAGGCTCCCGCACCCTCTTCAATCCCTCGTGACCCTCCAGCAGTGGCTTTTTCGCCAGGGTCTTCTTCGGGGTTCGTTCCTATGGATTTGGGGGGGGAGGGGGAACAGTAGGCCTGTCAGCCGGGGGTAACCTGGACAGGTCCTTAGATAGTACCCCAGATAAAATTTTTGCCTGCCTGTTTTTATAACCTCTGTAGGAGCTGAATCTTCCCTACCACTACGTGTGCGTCCTCTTATGTTCTTGAATGGTGGTTTAACCGTCCCTCACACTGTTGTAGACCCCTTCTTGCATGCTGATGAACTCTTGAATGTCTCTGTGTTGGTAGATAGCGGTGCGGCTAGCTCCTTTGTGAGCGAGGCCCTAGTTAGACGTTTAGGACTAGTCCCTACCCCTCACACCAAACCCGTTACTGTTCATTATGCTGATGGTCGCACCAGTCATTCCCCGGGTACGGTGTCCCTTCCCATGGTTATACAAGGACGTACTGTCAACCTGACGGCCACTATAGGCCCTATCACTACCGCTGATGTATTACTAGGATTAGATTGGCACCAGGATAATAAGATTACTATTAATTATGATACCATGGTCATTTGGTTTCCAGATAGCTCTTACTGGGTACCTGAACGTCATTATAGATTGGAAAATTTATCCTTGGTAGATATTACTCCTCCTACACCTGTTGATCCTCCTGTAAGACCTATACCTGAAGTATTAATGTCAAATGACGAATTACGTTCTGAATTAAAGCAAAATGGATACCTATTATGTATGTTCCTTCAGTTAGAAGTACAAGAGATACCTATCACTAATAATAGTGTGGATATAGATGTAAATACAGTGGATACAATAGGAGTAGGATTTACTGAAAATGAAATAGTAAGATACATGGCTGTGATAGATTCCTCAAAAGTATTTGAAGAAAAGACTCCTTCTTATCCTCCTCCTCGTTCTGTTTTACACCGTGTAGTTATCAAGGACGGTGCAGTTCCTACGCACTCTCCGATGTATAGAATGGGCCCTACCGAGTTAAAGGAACTAAAACAGATTTTAGTGTCATTATTAGAAGCAGGATTGATAGAGCCTAGTAACTCCCCCTACTCAGCTGGTGTCCTGTTAGTTCCTAAGCCAAATGGCAAGTTTCGCCTAGTTACTGATTATAGGAAGTTGAATGATATTACTGTGAAGTCTAAATACCCTCTACCTCGTATTGATGATATATTTTAAAAATATAATTACTTACAGCAGAGTGAAATCACTCAAACCAAAGCAAACGCCCAGCTATAAACCTATATACAGAGCCATGTCAAAGCTCTATACTACGATAAGACCAATGGAAACGCCTAACGGGAGGAACCTAATAGCCCTGCTGCACCGCAAAATCAGCCCGCGTACGGCGGAGCATGATGTCAGCCATGGCCCGAGTCAGCGCCACCGACAGGCGCTGACGCCAATATGACGTCCAGGTCCGCGCCGACCATGGGGCCCGCTGGCCCTCCAGGTCCAGCCGGTCCTCCCGGAGCCGGCAACACTCCTTGAAGAAGGCGGAGGTCAGGGGCCCCATGGCCCCAAACTCCTCCAGGACAAAGGGCACCACACGATGGTGCCCGACGTCGCCGTAGGCCAGGAGCTTGGCCCGCTCCGCCCGGTCCGCCGTGTAACCTGCCGTGAGGGAGGCCCCAGCCACGTGGCTAAGAGCCAAGGGCCGCGCCACCGAAACGTCAATAAGCAGATGCCGGCCACCCCCCTCAAAGTCCAGCACCACGATGTCAGGCCGGTGGTTGGGGGAATAGAAGGCAGCGCCATCCGCATCCTCGGACCGGATGTTCGCGTGGGGGAAAACCGACCGAATCATGGCGAGCACCACCGTCAGGAGGACAGTGTGCAAATACAAATACCAATTCTGATTCTGTTGGCCCCCCATGCAGGCAAGGTAGTGAGTCCCCGTGGGATCCAGCGGCTGCCCACAGCTACCACAAGGCCGCCCGGCCGGAACAAGAGGCTGCGGGGCAAATAGCTGGTGCCGGAGCGCCACCGAGTAGTGGCTGGGAGCCAAGGCGAATGGGGGGGCCATGGGAAGAGCACGAAGGTACGCCGAGCCCACACTCCGCAAGGAAAGCGAGAACAGCCACGCACGTCCCTGGGCGTTGAGGTCCGCGAAAAGAGCAATCCAATCAGCCGTGTGCAGAATACCCGCGTAGGTTTTCTGGTGTTTATCGATGACGCGAGCAGGGAATGCGGCGGGAGATTGAACGGAGGCGACCGAGGGAGTGCCGCGAGGGAGGTGGCGCTGTACCGCCTGAGCGGCACGGACGGGAGAACAGGCCTGCTGGATCTCAGCATAGGCCTCCTGGATGGCAGTGACGAAGGGCAAAGGGCTGCTGGGGTCCAGGAGGTCAGGCGCTGCCGTTGCCAAAAGGGGCAGGAGCCGGCAGCTTTCCGCCCACGACTGAGCGACGGAGCCCAAAAAGGCTGCTGGGGCCAGCCGGGCGGCACGAGTCAGACCGCAGCCACCCATCCGTGCAGGCAGGGAGGCAATGCGAATAGCATGTGGCGGGAGGTCGGGGCCCGGGACCAGCTGCGCCAAGGCCGACTGGATGCGTTCGTCGTGGCCCTCGGCGGCCAGCCGGACCTGAGACGGAAGAGCGCCCCGGAGCCAGTGAACGACGCGAGGGTGAGCGCAAAACCACAGAAGCAGACCCTTGGTCTGCGAATCATGAAGGCGCGCAATCAAGGGCAGTACCTCAGTGCGTGCCTCGAGGGCGGCCCGCAGAGCATCGATGACAAACGCGGGGTCGCCAACCGGAACGCCGAGGACATCCAACCCATGGAGGCGCTCGTCCCGGCCCAAGAGCTGGGGCGGAAAGCCGGAGCAATCACCTTGGGGCGAGTACACCGCGCACTTGGCAAGGGTCAACTGGAGGTTGATGTCGGCCACCGCGGTCTGCAGTGCCAGCAGAGCCGCGGTGGTGTCCGGCACAGGGCCCAGAAGGTAGATATCATCCAAGTAGGCCTGAATAGCGACCGCCGGGTGGGCAGCATGGACCGCTTGGAGGCAACCCTGGAGGGGGGCGGCAAAGTACAGGGGTCCCAGGGGGTCCCCTTGCTGGGTGCCCGACCGCGACAGCAGGCCGCCGCGAGTGCCGTCCTCCATGATGTGAACCAGTTGGCCGGGCTGGCCGTAGCACACGGCTGTCCAAGCGTACAAGTCCTCGAAGGACTCCATGACGGCCGCAAACATGCTGGCGCGGGACAGACTGTTGAACGCGTTGTGGCAGTCGACCTTGACGACAGCGTGGGTGGGGTGGGCCTCGAGGTAGGCCTGCACCGAATGGATGAGGATATCCGCCCCGCCTGGAGTCGTCACCCCCAGCTGGGCCGCCACCGAGGTCTCACCCGCTGCGAGGGGCGGGCAGAAAAAGGCACGGAGCTCGGGCGCCTTTTGGCGGCAGATCACTTTGCCCACGAGCTTGCGGAGCACCTCACCGCAGGCGATCGGGCGCACCTTGCCCTCGGGGGGGGCAAGACACCCTTGAGCAGAGCGAGGAGGCGAGCGCCCGCTAACCACTCGCGCGCAGCGGGAGGAACGCGACCAGCCGCCAGGTCAATGAGGGTGTCAAAGAGAATGTCCTCGCCCCCATGCCCCACCAGGACCTCCAAGTGCTCGTAGCGCCAGCCCGACGGCCCGGTAGAGGAAGCCCGCGGGACCGCACGCATCACCTCCAGGAAGCAGTCGCGGTCCAGCCGGAGGGGGGCCGGCAGGGGGTCCGGCACGGGCAGCTGGAATCCGGGCTCCGCAGGGTGAAGAGCCTCCAAGGCCGCCAGGGTAGCCGCATTGGCGGGGGCGAGCTTGGCCATTTCCAAGCGGGTCATGGCCCGGCTGAGCTGCCCCTCGCGGACGAGGCGGATGACGTCGGCGGCCACCCGCTCGAAGTTGACCTCCCCCGACAGCCGGGCCGTGCGCGGGGGCGGCACGCCAAACAGCCCCTCCCAGTCCCCCTGCAGAAAGCGTCGGCAACGGGCAATAACCGCACCCTGGAGGCCGCGCACACCACGCCCGAGAGGGGTGAGGAGCAGGCGGGGGGTCACCATGTGCAGTTTAAAGCCCAGCGGGTCGTCCGGAGCGGCGTGCATGCGCCGGAGAGAAACGATTGCACATTGCGCGAAAAGGCTACGCGCGCGGTGGGGGAGGTCGGTCAGGGTAGACGTCGGGTTGATGGCGCATGCATCCCAGGGAACCGTGTCAAGCCAACGCCAACTGGCCGAGTAGTCGGGCGGCGGGGGCTGGGAGCCGGTGGGAGCCGAGGCGGGAGGGGGGAGGGGGCCGGGACTGCTGGCCGGTTGAGGGGCCGTTGAGCAACACAGGCGCGCGCGTGCTGAGCGCGCCCGTGAATGGAGTACACCCGCTGGCAGTGAGCTTCCGGGCACCGGTAACAGCTCATGGCCTGCAGATCCGCCGCGCCGAGATCGGGGTGCACAGCGCGAAGGTGCTGGCAGAGGAGGTTACGGTTGTGGAACACACCCGCACACGGGGACCCCGTGGGAAGCAGCACGGCACACCGGTGAAGGCCGTCGGCGGGCGCTGAGTGGCGGGGAGCGGCGCCAGCAAAGGCAGGACGTGGGGCCTGCGGCGTCTCCCCAGCCGGGCCGGCAGGCGCGCGCACCACGACCCGACCAGCGCCCGGCAGGCCCGCCGGGGCCACGGAGGAGGCAGTGCCCACCGGGGAGACCCCCAGCGGAGGGGGATCGAGAACGCCGGCGCCCCTCCCAGGGGGACTCGCCAGCGCGCCCGCGACCACCCCAGGCCCCGGCAACGAGGCCGGGGGCGGAGGCCGAGGGGTCGGGGAGGCAGCTGGCCCCGGGGCCCGGTGGGGACCCGGCAGGGGACCCAGCGAGACCGGGGGCGGGCCGAGAGGAAGCGCAGTCCCAGGGGGCGGCACAACAGCCCGGCACAACGGGCAGCGCGGCACGGAGTGGAGCAAGCTGCGCGCGATGCACGCTTGATGGAATGTGTGGCCGCACGCGGGCAGGCGACACAAGCCATCCCCCGGCCGGAAGGGCTCAAGGCAGATGGCACAGGAGCCCGACTCGGGGTCGTCCCCCTCCAGAAGGGACCGGACATGAGGGGGGGGCGGGTCCCAGCCGGCCTCCCAGCAACCCGGGAGAGCGGCAATCTGGGCGCGCGAGAGGATGCCGACCGGTTGGTCAGCCGCGGGGTGCCATTCGTGCGGGATGCCTGCCAACTCCAGGATGTCGTGGAGGAAGGCAGAAACAGGCGTCCCCGCGGTTAGGGGCTGAGCGCGCCCGGCCGAGTCCACCAAGATGGCCTGGCCGCCCTGAACCGCGATGGGGGCCCCGAACTCCACACGCAGCATGGCGGCCTGCGCCAGGCTGAGGGAGGTGATGAGAAAGCCCCCACTGGCAACCGGGCCGGGAGGCGGGGCCTGGGCGTCCAAGAAGAGGCGCAGCTGCCGCGGGGACATGAGGCCCAGGTCGGCGCCGCCCGCGAGGTAGGCCGCCCGCACCGAGACCTGAGCGTCTCGAGCCACCGCCGTGACGAACTCGACCACCTCCTGACCCACCCGCTCGTCCAGGGAAAGCAGCTCTTCCTGCCGGGCGGCCGGGAGATGCCACGCATTGATGATATATTTAATAAGGTTAAAGGTTCCACCTGTTTCACAGTACTGGATTGTGCGGACGGTTTTTGGCAGTTGCGGATAGCTCCTGAGGATTGCCATAAAACCGCCTTTGCTACCCCTTTTGGTCATTACCAGTTTAGAGTAGCGGCTATGGGACTTTGCAACTCGCCTGCCTCTTTTCAAATGTTAATGAATGAAGTGCTTAGACCTGTTATGGGAAATTCTCACCTTCCTCAGGTGTCCTCTGATCTAAAGGATCCTCCTTCTCCTCTGTTTCTTTATCTGAGCATGACCGTTCTTGTGCTCAAGCTTACTTAGATGATATTCTTATTTACTCTCCTGATTTTGAAACGCACCTACGTGATTTAAAGAAAGTATTAGAAATAATGGCTGAAAATTCTTTGTGGGCGCGCCGTGCTAAAGTGCGTTCGGGTAGGAGTGTCCCATTTTTAGGGCACGTTCTGTCAGATGCCGGGGTCGCTACCGACCCGGATAAAACTAAGTCAATTCAGGAATGGCCTACTCCTACCGACGTTAAAGGTGTACGTAGTTTCCTAGGAATTGCTTCTTACTATAGGCGTTTTATCCCGCGTTTCGCCACTATAGCAGCCCCTATTAATCATTTATTAAAGAAGGATATCCCCTTTGTTTGGAGTAGTGAGTGTCAGTCTGCTTTTCAGTGCCTAAAATCCCTACTCCTTTCCCCTCCTGTACTCATCCTACCGGATACTACTAAACCCTTTGTTGTGGCTACAGATGCTAGTAAAGTAGCTATAGGTGGTGTCCTTCTCCAGGATCAGGGTCAGGGCTTACAGCCAATTGAATATATCTCTAGGACAATGCTCCCTGCGGAGCGTAACTATCCCGTCCACCAGCAGGAACTCTTAGCTGTGGTGTATTGTTGCCACGCGTGGCAGCACTTCCTTAAAGGTGCTCAATTTGATGTCTGCCTGAATGAACCCTGTGAGCTAGATCCTTATAGGTTAGTTATCCAAACGGATCATCGTCCCCTTACCCATCTTCTCTCCCAACCCAACCTTACCCCTCGGCAAGCGCGCTGGATGGAATTTTTAGCACAGTTTTCCCCTTTTAAACTTCAGTATGTCAAGGGTGTAGATAACATAGTACCAGATGCACTCTCTCGTCGTGCAGACTATTCCTTCTTCGAGGACCTTGATGTTCTCAATACTACTCTAGTTCCTACTACTATGGGTGTAACCCCTTATGGTGAACTACCTGATGATGATTCCTATGCCTACCTCTTTCATACAGCTGTTCGCATGCCTGATCTCCTTTCTCACGTAGGACTCTCTCTCCCGTGTGAGGCCCTTCCTGTGGCCTCGGTGGGGGGGGAGGGGAAAAATAAAATTTCTATACCGCTTAGCCATATAGCGACTAGGTCAGGAAAGTCTTATGAAAACGTAGTCCCTAGGACCTCCCCTTCTCTTCGGCAAGGCGGTAGGAGATCTCTTTAAACCTGTTCTGGATACTTCTGTAGCGATGCCTACCTCTGATCTTGAACGCCTTATTAGTAGATTTACGGCCACTGAGCCGGAAGCATTAGCTGCCATTGCTGCACATCCCCAACAATTAGGCAAGCACCCTTGTAAATTTGTAGGTGGGTTTTTATATGTGCAGATAGCAGATTCTCCCCCTCAATGGCGCCTGTATGTCCCTCCTATCTGTCGCTCCTCCTTGCTCTTTGAGTTGCATGACTTAGCTGCTCACCAGGGTGGTAAACGGGTACGGGACCTAGTAGCCCGCTCTTATTACTGGCCTTCCCTTTATAAGGATGTGGATGAGTATGTTAGAACTTGTCAATCTTGCCAGGAAATGAAACCCAATAATGTAGGACAGATAGCAGAACCTAGGACCTTGCCTGACCCTATCATGCCTTGGGATTCTATCATGATGGATTTTGTAGGACCTTTTAGAAAGAATGATAGGGGCAATGCCCAAATCCTTGTGTTCATAGATCGTTTTACTCGTATGTGCCATCTTGTGCCGTGTCCTTTAGAACTCACCGCACGTGATTGCGCACGCCTATACCTCAATAATGTATATAGATATCATGGATTGAGTAGGCAGTTTATTAGTGATAAGGATAAATTATTTACCTCAGATTTTTGGCAGCAGTTTTTCGCTGCCATCGGTACCAAGGTTACCTACGGTACTGCCTACCACTCCTCCTCCTCTCATTTAGTAGAGCGTCTTAATAGAGTAGTAGAAGAAGCGCTTAGGCACTATGTTAATGGCTCGGGTAGTGATTGGGAGGATTATTTATGTTTGGTAGAGTTCTCCCTCAACAATTGTCCCCAAGCTGCGCATGGATATACGCCCTTCTTCTTAGATACTGGGAGACAGCCCCTTACCCCTACCTCTCTCTTAGCTAGTCCTCTACGGGACAAGGATGATGTGTCCCGAGATACTGTAGAAGGTGTACAGTCCTTACTAGATAGAATGAAAACTGCTCATGACCACGCGATCTCAGGGTATCAAAAAGCTCAGGCTAAGTACCTTGCTAGGTTGCGTGCCTCCTTAGATAGACGAGCACCTGAGATAGAAGTAGGAGATCTAGTATTAGTAGAAGGCCCCCGTGTTGGCCGTTTTGCTCATAAGTTTGAAGCAGAACTGAAGGTCAAACTTAGGCCTGCCTTCTTAGGACCCTTCCATGTGTTGTCTAGGGTAGGAAATTTCTTGTATAAAGTCGATATCCCTACCTCTTGGCAAACGCATTCAAACACCTTCCATAGGAGCCAGCTTAAACTGTACCACCCTAGTACGTTCGCTGGCAGGGAGTTAGCGCCTGCCCCTTTAGAGCATAATCCTGACACTGGGGAAGTAGAAGACGAAGTAGAAAGCATCGTGGCCCATCGAGATATCAAAAAGGGCCGCGGTACCCAGCGTCAGTATAAAGTGAAGTGGATGTATGCTCGTAGTGAAGTAGATAAGGTTTGGTATACGGAGAGTGAGCTAGATGGGTGTAGTCGCCTGCTGCAGGAATATAAAACCCTGCACAAGCTCTAGTCGTAGGCCTTCTCCTCTCTTATGTTATGTCTGCTGTCGACGGGTGGTTGGTTGTCCCCTCCCCTCCGCAGCCGTCATGACAGAGCCTACCCCTCCGGCTGAGAGCCCGCTGCCGTCCCTGCCCCTACCGGACCCTGAGCTGTATTTCGAGGCCCTTCCGGGCCGTTGGGTGTCGCGATCATGTTACCGGGGTGGCGTTGTGCAGCCGGCCCTTCAGGCCCAACATGCGAGCTTAGTCAGGGCGGCCCTCTTCGGGGTCACGTGGTATGGTCCTTCCCCTGATGAGCCGCACCAGCTTGTCCTGCACGGTTCGATGATGCCGGACACTGTTTGTTGGGGTGTGGTTCCAGCTGTCCCGCCTTGGGGCAGATAGATGCGGTTCTCCGGTGTTGCCGTGTGTTCTCCTACCTCTCCACTCCTGTGGGCCGTACCTGCCTACGGGAGGTGTTCCCGTGGCTTCCAGCTGAGGGTGATGCTGAGGTAGACGAGAACCCCTGCGACCTTTTACGGGCCGTAGAGTTCATGGAGATAGCTGATCAGTCGGCGGGACTAGCGGTTAGTGGTCCTACCCCTTCGGGCGCCCCAGCCGAGGTACATTATACTCCAGATTATTCTGCCTCGAGCGCTGCGTCCGCCTCCTCGGCGTCTGTTCCTCCCTCTCCGGTCCCGTCGTCCCCTCGGTCGACCCGGGATGTCGCAGTGGAGCCTACCCCTTCGGGTTTGCCTGATCCTCTTTCGGCGACGGTCTCGGCTATGCAGGCTCAGATCCAGTCTTTGACCACGGCGTTTGGGGCCTTCCTTGCGGCCCAGGCGCAGGTCCCGGCCACGCCGGCTGGATCCGCGCCCCCTACCCCTTCTGTCGCCCCGGCGACTACGGCTTCGCCCGCGCCCCCGCCTGCGCCCGCGGTCGCTGTGGTTCCGGCGGCTCCTGCGACTCCTGCTGCCTCTGCGCCTGTTACCGCTGTACCTGCGCCTACGCGGGAGTCTCCTGCCCCTGTTAGCTCGCCCTCCGTCGCTGCTTCCGAGCCTCCTCCCGCTCAGGCGCAGACGTCGCGGGGTTTCTTTGGCGATACTAGCGGCTTCCCAGACTTTGGGAGGGTGGTCCTCCGCAGAGGATTCCGGTTCCTGACTGGGGCCTGGATGGTAGTCAATCTTATGCAGGACTGCCTGTCCCTACGGGCCCCATTTTCAACATGTGGCCTGAGGGTGCACCGGCAACGGAGACCGGCGCGCCTGCGTCGTTGGCGGGTCCGTCACGGCCCTCTCTGGCTTCAGGTCCGGCGCGACCTCCTGTTTTACCAGTGCCCCCTGCGTCGGTGTCGGCTCCTGCCCCTGCGTCAGCCCCTGCTCCGGTCCCTCCTCCTTCGGCCTCGCGGTCTTTGGCCGCGGTTGTTCGGTCCACCGGTCAGGATCCTCGCGCCACCCGCGCTGCCGATTCCCTCAGGGAGTTGTCCCAGGGTGATCGGGACAGGGCTCCTTCTGTGGTGCACGCGACGCCGGAGTCGCGTGACACGCCCATTCCGGGGTATGGTATGTCCGCACTCGCCTGCCGACAGTGTGACCTGCCGCGCGCCTCTGCTGAGCTTGCCATCTCTCCCATGTCCTATGGGTTCTCCCAGGTGTGTCGGGCGCCCCGGGATCGTGGCCTACCCATTGAGACTGATCGGCCTCCGTTCGACATGGTTATTTTAGCTGATCCGGTGTTCGAGGGTGAGATCCTGGTCCGGCGCGTCCTGTATCGCTGGGCGAGGCGCCACAACGACTTGGACACCTACGGTGGGTTTCAGTGGGCTTACCCTCCCCCTCTGGGCATTATGGCTTCGGATGCCCTTACAGTAGAGTTTCCTGCGGTGCCGGGTGCGGCGTACACTACGGTCCTCCAGCCCATCCTTGAGTGGGATGCCCGCCGCCCGGCGCCTATCCCGGGCCAGGGTCTAGACTCCCGCGGTCACCCTCCTCCTCGTGCCAGCGACTACCTAGAGACATTCGGGTCGCGACAGTGTGTTCGTCGGTGGCGCTCCCGCGAGGTTCGGCACATCCGGTTGTGGCCGTCCAACGTGGAGCCCCTGGTGGACCTGTTCTTCCCGACGGGTATGCGCCCTCGGATTCGGTATCATCGCCTCCTCCTGCGGGCCCTTTGCCTGATCGCGGTAGAGCCTTTCCTTCGCCTCTTTGCCTGTGGCTTTCTGGACTGGGCCCGTGGCCAGGTCGTCTCACGCAGCATAGGTATTACTGGGCCTTCCTGGGCCTTTTTCCTGACGGCGTGTGGGCCGATGTTTTCCTCACTGTAGATAGGCATGACAATGTTGAGGATGTGGCCACTACCAGGCCTACCTGGAGGTCCTGCTGGCCTCCGTGGCACTACCAGACGGATGGCCACTAGATAGAGGGCCTTAGGCCCGACCTGAGGGTGTTGTCCCTCCGGTATGTAGAGTCGCCCTCATATTCTGGCCAGTTGGTTGGCTGTTCTTGGTCCTTAGCGCTGATGTGTTTACTCTGTGTGTCCTGCCCAGTGCCGTCCCCCCCGGCCAGGACTCCGTTCCAGGCAGTTAGGGGAACCTACCACCAGGCTTGGTGCTGGCTAACCCTACACCACCCGGCGTGGTGGTGGAGACCGTGTGAACTATTGGTGCTTTGTATCTGGGATGGTCTATCGATTGTGTTGGTGTGTGCTGGGTGCGTTAGGTTTTTCCTACCCCTTCGTTTCCTCCCTGTGCGTAGGGAGAGGGCTCCCTACCTTTGTGGGGGGGGAGGTGTTACGTCGCGTAACAATTCGTTGTAGTTACGGACGTAAATTAGGTCCTTTGCCTCGGTTGTCCTAGGTTACGTTTAGGCTCTACCGGGACATTATTGTCCTCGTAACAGTACTGTGGTACATTGGGTGCCGTTGGGCGCCGCGCCGCGTACTTTACTAGTGGTCCTGATCCTGTGTAGAATGTAGTGGACCAGCGTGCATCAGTAGATTTAGTGGACCAGCGTGCACCTGTAGGCGAGGGCCATGTCGGCCCGAGCGTGTTGGACCGTTGGTGACCATTTATGCGCGTTCTACCCTTGTGTGTCACTCGGCGTGTGTTAAGTGAATTGACACATTTAGGCTTGGGTCACGGCAGTGTAGTTGTGTTTCCTTCCTCTATTCCTGGAGTAAACGGGTTTTGATAAATGGTTGTATGGCGTATTATAGCAACACTTACGTTAATGCATTGAGATCAGCTCCGTCACGTTCGTCTTTCGCCAGAGGGTTAAGTAGAGGAGGTCTGACCAGTTTAGGTAGTATCAGGCCCATTAGAGGTAGAGGCGGAGGTAGATATCCGCGGCGTAACAGGAGGTTTGCCAACTTGCCATGCTACAGTGTAGCTTGCTTTTGAGATCCTTGTGTCTCACGGTCGCCAAAAGTCAACCAGTGGATGGTTTCCGTACTGTTTCTAAGTTCCCTTGCTTTCCCGCCTTAATTGGTTCCCGCACAAAAAATTTGGCTGCCGGACCTCGGCTGCCAGGACCGCAAAAACCCATAATACGCCCGCTTATACGCGTTATTCGCCGTATTATACGTGAAAATACGCCAATCGTATAAAACGAATAAAAATTATACGCTCGACCTTGTATAACGCGTATTATACCGTATTATACCGTATAATACGCCGTATAATGGAACACTGGCCTGCTGTGTAATTCTGCAAGACCTCGATAGCGATTGCATTATCCTTGAGGCGCTGGTCGATGTCGCGGAGCTGGGCGGTGATGGAGTCGATCGGTGGAGGCGGAGGGGGGGGGGGGTGGAGGCGAGGAGGGTGGCGGTGGCGGTGGGGATGGTGGGAAGCTCAGCAGCCAGCGTGCCGCCAATTGCCGCCACATCTGCGGCAAGAGGGGTCACGTGCTGCTCGAAAGCTTCCTTGCATGAGGAGGGTGCGGATGGTGGCTTCGGTGGGGAAGGTGGGGGGGGGCGGTGGGGAAGCCCAGATCGCGGCTTCGGAGCGTCCAACAAGGGAGCAGAGGGCGAAGCGTTGAAGCCTGGGGCGAGGCATGCGGTGAATGATTGGGAGAGCCTCGGCGGGGTCGACAAGCTTGCCGTCACCAGGCCAGCGGCCACGGTTGTGGGACGTGAGGTACACGCACAGGGCTAGAAGCGAGGCGTGATTGCCGTAAAACACGTCTTCCATGAACCAACTGGGGCTGCGTTGCCAGAAGCCGGAGCTGTTGACGTCAAAGGAGGTCTCTTCCCAGGGCGGCTCAGCAGAGCGACTGCGCTTGTACATGGCCACGGTCTATCTATGCTACACTACTACTGCTGTATTCCCCTAAGCTGGGGCGTCTGGAGTCGCTGGGGCCGCGGGGGTCGCCTGCCAGGGCTTGTGGCCGACGTAGATGGCCGCCCCCTTCCAGTACACCGGCTGCCCCGCCTTGGTCTGCCGGAGCTGGAGGTAGGTCGGCCATAGCTCCCGTCACCGTTGTTGCTGCGCCAGGGTCAAGTCGTCATCAAGGGTAAAGAGAGTCTGTACCTACCTGGTCCTTACCTTCCTGGTTTGTACCCAGGCGCCAAGAAAAGCTAGCCAGTCATCCATGGATGGCTTGGACACGGATCTCCCAGGCCTGATGGATATCATTTCAGAAATGATGGGAAATTACCGCAGAGGAGGCGCTTAGGCTATTTTCATTGTTGCCATTAGGCTAAACGCTTCTTCCTGCATCATTAATTAATTAATTAATTAGAAACATAACTCCGTTGGGAGTACATGTAGCACATATCCCGGAGAAGGGGCATATGGCTTTTAATACATTCTGGGCTACTTCCTGCAAGAGTGGAATGTAAGCAACACTTGCTCTAGGTGCCTCAAGGGCACCGGCACCACCATGCTGTCTCGGGTTCAACCCAACTAAGGGGATCCCGGCACGGGGGAGGAAGATATCACTGATAATAGCTATACAATTAATTAATTAATTAATTAATTAGACTCGTGCTCCTTAGAATAGCTATTGTTAATCATCCCACGGTCCTAAATTTAGGACTTTGTCCTAAATCGTCCTAGTGGTCACTATAACCGATCAGACTATAACCGAGGTACCGGGGGGGGGGGGTCACTATATGGACCGTACCCCATGTGGACCGGACCCGGCATGATGTACCCGACCCGTGGTACCGGCACATGGTACCCGGATTCCGTACCCGGGTACCGGGTATAATGGCGGGAAAGTAGGTACCTCGACCAAAAATATAACCGATTTTGGAGCGAAAAAGTGGGTGCGGGAATGAAGTGAGGTGGATATGGCGACCTGACAATCGTGGCCGGCGTTTTCACGTGCGTTTATCATTTCGGGCGCCCAGTAGCAAAAACGAAAGGTTGTTAGTTATGCTTAAAGGCTGTGAATATTTTCTGCGCAAGTTTTTATGTGTAGCGCTGTATCACAGCGGCACAACACAAATGGGTCGCAGATCGCCTGCTCGCGGAGGGTCGATTTTGGCACAAACATGTTAGTGTATTAGCAATGGTGGTGCGAATCAAGCCAGGAAATTTTTTTGGACGATTTTTATTATAGTCTGGAGTTTAGAAACGGAGTATTTGACATGGGAGCGCCTGGGCCGTGATATTCTTGCCCGATTTCCATTGTCGACCATGTTTTAGGGACGTTCAGGCTGGGCAGCGAGCGCACCTTATAGGTCTTCACTTTCGGTATTTCTTGGACCTAGAACGCAGCACAAGCGTGGTTTATATCATTGTCGAACCGGTTGGCCAGCTTTGGTGCGCTCAGCTCTCGGAAAGCTGACCTCGCTGCGGATTTCAGCGACTTTTTTGCAACCATCTGGAATGAGGCGACGTAAGTAGCAGGTAAGTGCCGGGTTGTCCTAGATCATGAGTGTAACTGGCAACGCTGTCGTGGTGTTTTGAGTCAGCCAGCTATGCCTAAAAAGAGGGGACGCTCTCTGTGCACATAACTGTCACACATAGTTGGTTTACGTCATACAATTTTTTACGTCTCTATCTTCGTCGTCCGCTGCAGCTAAAACACACATGCGTAAGAGCAGTTTTACTCATGTGTTAGTTATAAACCATGGTCCTATGGCCTGCAGTCGTTCAGGGTGTTCTCAGACAGTATATACAGTATGGTTTACGTGTTACATGCACCCTGAATTCGCTCACAAAGCGTTGCATGTTAGCACAACGTTGTTTTGTAACTTGATTTGGCTGCATTCATGTGTTAGTTGCAATGCAAATGCAATGTTTTTTCATCGCTGGGTGGTGGCCAGCATGTCCGTGATGTCAAAGAAGGTTTGGCATATGCTTAGAGAAAGTTTACCGCAAGGGGTGGGCCATGTTCAAGCCGGGCAACCTCAGCAACCATGCAACCCTATATTGCATTACCTGCACCATCTGTGACACCGTTAATCACGCGTATATATAGAGGCAGCCACAGCAGGGTATGGCCTTGTTATACGCTGCCCCGCCATCCCAAGGCCTCGTAGGGTCCCCTAGCGCTTGTAAGATGCTCAAGGGACCGTGTGGATAGCATGGTCATGCGTTGACAATAATTGGTCCTAATGGTCCTAAAACCCACATTTTGGCCAAATTCGCGCTTTGAGGTCTGGCAGGTGGCAGGGCCCATTCATGCACTAAATGTAATTATTTGACCCCAGGTTTTTGATAGAAACTAAAAAAGTGTGTTATCTGTCATGGGCACGAATGCCAGGGTCAAATTTTAATGTTTGCATATATATTTTTTAATTCCACTTGGTCCTAAATTTAGGACTTTTACTGGGAAGATGGACACTATACAAGAGCTAGGGCATGGCTTCTCAACAGAGAGCATCTCTCTGCATCTAGGCATAGCATGCCGCTAAATTCTTAATAATGCAACATCCATGGGGGTCCCATTATAGACATGGCTTGGCTAAATGCTGAAGGCATCATCCATAAGGGCCATTATGGGCGCACATGCGCGTGGGCCACATGCTAGGCTAAGCCTGACTAATCTACACTACTGGTATATATTCCTAGTCTGAGGTGGCAGGAGGGGGCTGCCAGGGCTTGTGGTCAACGTGGATGACCGCCCCCCTCCAGTATACCGGCTTCCCCCGTGCGCTCTGCCGGAGCTGAAGGTAGGTCGGCCATAGCTCACGTCGCCGCTGTTGCTGGGCCAGGGTCAAGTCGTCGTCCAACGTGAAGCGAGTCTCCGAGAGCTTCTTGCGGCATGTACTTAAACGACAGCTTGTCCGCCATGTACTTAACCCTTCAATTGTGTCAACTGGAACCACCAGAACGGACTGAGTATGGGCATCTTAGTAAGTATGAGAGTATCTAGCCAAATAACATTTTCTGGCCCACCCTTGGAACCAAGAAGGATGCTTTTATATCAAATAACTTTGGGGTCATGTCATTGGTCACATATCTATGCCCCACAGCTGCTATAAATAGCACCCCCCCCAAGGGGGTACGGTGCAGATGGGGTTCAAGAGATATATAATGCAATATGGACCATTTCTCAAAATCTGCCGACCCTGGCCCTTTGAGGGGAGTTTAAGATAATCACAGGCATGCCATAGATGCATTCATAACATGACATGCCATAGAACTGCACAGGCTAGCTAGCATACAGCCCAAAATAGCTCAGACCGTTATAACGGGTGCAGTTATTTCGGGGTGTTTTGCTAGCACTACCGTATGGGCATTCAATTCCAACGTGGTACAAAACATCATAGATGGCCACACATGGATTCCCAAAAACATTTCCAGCTTAAAAATCACAACAGCATGCTATACAACAAGTATAAAGCTTGTGCCAAGGCCCGAAACCAAGCGTAGAAGGGGTTCACAAGGAGCTACATTATCAATGCATCCAACACACTATAAAGCAATTCCAATGATTGGCAATGATAGAAAAAACAAAAGAACTAACCTGGTTATGCTTCCATGCAAGCAGGCCCTGGCCATTCATGTTTCTTGCATGCATTATGGACGCACAAGCAGAAGGATAACTTGGGCCAGCAAACCAAGAAGCAATGCCTAGAGCTGGCCAGAAAACCACTTGTCTCGCTATGTCTGTGCAGGAAAAAGCATCCCGTTATCAAGCCCACCATGTTTAGAGACAATACCAAACGCTACTTCACTGGTTTCGTTGAAGCCTCAGCTAATAGCAATCAAATCTGGTCCAAAATCTGCGTGACATAGTGGTATTCCCCAACCATCACAAGCGAACGCGTACAAGCACTAAAGCAACAAAACGACAAGCAAAAACCATCGATTACATGTCTACAACTAGTTTATAAACGATAGGACGACTTGGTACTGCAATGTATAAACGCTAACATGTTAATACGTACCAGGTCGAAACCGCAGATTACCTGCTGTGCGGGAGCCATCACTCCCACCTCACGGACATAGCCTCGAACCTTTCCTGGCCGTCATCACTAATAAAACATGTCAAGAATAACGTAACAAGTCTATCCACGCCCAAATATATGGACGTTTGCTGCCGAACAACAGGTAGCATACGCACTGTCACCGCCTGACCGCTGACAGGATCTGCCGCACCGATTAGAACCTAGAGACATACTTGCGCACATCCAGACGCTTCACGGCCAGAGATATAACCTTTATAACACTCAAGGATAATTACTACAAGATTTGAGTTCAAAATTCCAAGCCATGCTCTCGTACCAGTCATTTGCCTGCACCGCCATAGCCGCGGACGTCAATTATTTTCATTCACGTCGGTCCCGTTTGACCATGGTACCCCCCCAACTTTGATTGAGTATATCTCCCTGGCCAGTTGTCCAAAGTACGGTCTGAATAGTGCCAGGCATAGCTTACGTCTAGATCTTTCGATCCCCCAGGTTTGACCGTTGAATTATTTTTGGCGCGGCGCCTGGTTCTGCCACAAACTCAGTCCGTTAGAGTGGCGCGAGTTCAACTGGCGCCACGAAAACGGACTCAGTACAAATTAAGGGTTAAAGGTGAGGAGCACGGGTGCCGGGCCAGCCTTCTCCCGCGCGCGGGGGAGGCGGACAGCCGACATGTCCACTGAGCTCACCAGTGAGTAGCATGGGGGCAAAAATGTCGCGCTTAAATGCCTCACTTGAAGGCTCGTGGAGGTCTCACTCACCTGCCGGCTGGGCGAAGTGCTTGACGATGACATTGTGGCTGCGCCTGGCGATGTCGGCTTCCTCGCGAAGGTCGAGGGCTTGCTGCTTGAGTTGTGCCGTGATGGTGGATTATTATAACCCACGAAACTTAAACTCTACCATCGCAGGCATGATGATCTTCCCCCACATGACATGCTCCCCCTTAGCTGGGCATAGCGTGATAGATCATGAGGGTGCAGGTGCCTTGGTGCACCTAGAGCAAGGGTAGCTTACATTCCCATCCTTGCATGAAGTAGCCCAGAATGTACGTATTAAAAGCCATATGCCCCTTCTCAGGGATATGTGCTACAGATACTCCCAACGGAGTTATGTTTCTAATTAATTAACCGCAGGCATGACGAGCCACGAGCCACGAGGTAGCCATGGCTGACGGCGGAGCTCATAACTTTCACGTTTGAGCCCCGAATTCAGCTGTGAACATCACTATCGCTTCGTCTTTCTAAGATGCACATGCTGATATAATTTTCCGAAGCTATTACGCAATATATGACGAGCAAACGCTCCTCGACGCAACGCAGTTTGGCGGATGCGCTCGGCCATGAAAATACGTCTGCAGCTCCGGCTGCAGCTTCGCCCTCAGGTCCGGCAGGCAGCGGTGACACTAGTCGCGCACTGGTGGTCGCCCCGAACCCTCCCGGGCTTAATGCCTCGCCATCTGCATCGCCTGACCCTAAACGCACCCGCTCCGCCGACAAACCAGGAGGGGCTTCACGCCCCTCAGAACCGCGCTTTAAGCCTGAACCTTTCAAGCTATAGGTCGATGATCACGACTGGACCAACATGTCCCCGGCAACTGCCCTGCGTTGCATCTTCTTCGGGGACTACGCCTCGCTTTACGACCTGTGCCTCCATCTCCACAGCATCAACCGCCTCATCTGCTCGGACGGCAGCTGGTGGTACAACACCAGCACTCTGTTCGGGTGCAACCGCCCCCATGCACCTCCAGCACGCCATCGTAAACTCCCTTCTCATGCGCTCTGACGGCGAGGGCTGGGCTCCATCCATCTCCGCCCCCACCCTTCGTTCCATCCTTACGGAACTTAGCCTTTCAGCCGCGCGTGACCCCCCTTGCCGCCGATGTGGCAGCCATGGGTGGCACGCTGGCTACTGAACTTCCTCACCGCCTTTCCACCACCGCCGCCTCCACCTCCACTGCCATTTTCGCCTCCACTGCCGACATCAAAGCCCAGCTCCTCGACCTCGACCAACGCCTTCAACAAGCCACCGCCACCGCCCTTGAGTGCTTGCATGACACCGCCGGCCTCACCACCCAGGCGGTGAACTGAGGACATCGCCGCCCAGCCGCCGCCGCTGCTGCTGCTGCTGCTGCTGCTGCTGCTGCTCAGTGCTGCTGCTGCTGCTGCTGCTGCTGCTGCTGCTGCTGCTGCTGCTGCTGCTGCTGCTGCTGCTGCTGCTGCTGCTGCTGCTGCTGCTGCTGCTGCTGCTGCTGCGGCTGCTGCTGCTGCTGCGGCTGCTGCTGCTGCTGCTGCTGCTGCTGCTGCTGCTGCTGCTGCTGCTGCTGCTGCTGCTGCTGCTGCTGCTGCTGCTGCTGCTGCTGCTGCTGCTGCTGCTGCTGCTGCTGCTGCTGCTGCTGCTGCTGCTGCTGCTGCTGCTGCTGCTGCTGCTGCTGCTGCTGCTGCTGCTGCTGCTGCTGCTGCTGCTGCTGCTGCTGCTGCTGCTGCTGCTGCTGCTGCTGCTGCTGCTGCTGCTGCTGCTGCTGCTGCTGCTGCTGCTGCTGCTGCTGCTGCTGCTGCTGCTGCTGCTGCTGCTGCTGCTGCTGCTGCTGCTGCTGCTGCTGCTGTTGTTGTTGTTGTTGTTGTTGTTGTTGTTGTTGTTGTTGTTGTTGTTGTTGTTGTTGTTGTTGTTGTTGTTGTTGTTGTTGTTGTTGTTGTTGTTGTTGTTGTTGTTGTTGTTGTTGTTGTTGTTGTTGTTGTTGTTGTTGTTGTTGTTGTTGTTGTTGTTGTTGTTGTTGTTGTTGTTGTTGTTGTTGTTGTTGTTGTTGTTGTTGTTGTTGTTGTTGTTGTTGTTGTTGTTGTTGTTGTTGTTGTTGTTGTTGTTGTTGTTGTTGTTGTTGTTGTTGTTGTTGTTGTTGTTGTTGTTGTTGTTGTTGTTGTTGTTGTTGTTGTTGTTGTTGTTGTTGTTGTTGTTGTTGTTGTTGTTGTTGTTGTTGTTGTTGTTGTTGTTGTTGTTGTTGTTGTTGTTGTTGTTGTTGTTGTTGTTGTTGTTGTTGTTGTTGTTGTTGTTGTTGTTGTTGTTGTTGTTGTTGTTGTTGTTGTTGTTGTTGTTGTTGTTGTTGTTGTTGTTGTTGTTGTTGTTGTTGTTGTTGTTGTTGTTGTTGTTGTTGTTGTTGTTGTTGTTGTTGTTGTTGTTGTTGTTGTTGTTGTTGTTGTTGTTGTTGTTGTTGTTGTTGTTGTTGTTGTTGTTGTTGTTGTTGTTGTTGTTGTTGTTGTTGTTGTTGTTGTTGTTGTTGTTGTTGTTGTTGTTGTTGTTGTTGTTGTTGTTGTTGTTGTTGTTGTTGTTGTTGTTGTTGTTGTTGTTGTTGTTGTTGTTGTTGTTGTTGTTGTTGTTGTTGTTGTTGTTGTTGTTGTTGTTGTTGTTGTTGTTGTTGTTGTTGTTGTTGTTGTTGTTGTTGTTGTTGTTGTTGTTGTTGTTGTTGTTGTTGTTGTTGTTGTTGTTGTCCCACGCGGGTCGCAGAGAATCAATCCATAGTGGCCGACGGAGGGCCGGATATATATAATTGGTATCGGTGGTACTATCCTATCGGGGCACCGAACTAATGTACATGAACATTCAACATTGGCCTGAAACGTACGGTAGGGGCACCGCGGGCAGCAGGCAGCGGGCGGCGGGCGGCGAGCAGCGGGCAGCGGGCAGCGGGCAGCGGGCAGCGGGCAGCGGGCAGCGGGCAGCGGGCAGCGGGCAGCGGGCAGCGGGCAGCGGGCAGCGGGCAGCGGGCAGCGGGCAGCGGGCAGCGGGCAGCGGGCAGCGGGCAGCGGGCAGCGGGCAGCGGGCAGCGGGCAGCGGGCAGCGGGCAGCGGGCAGCGGGCAGCGGGCAGCGGGCAGCGGGCAGCGGGGAGCGGGCAGCGGGCAGCGGGCAGCGGGCAGCGGGCAGCGGGCAGCGGGCAGCGGGCACGGCGGGCGGCGAGCAGCGGGCAGCGGGCAGCGGGCAGCGGGCAGCGGGCATGCAGCGGGCAGCGGGCAGCGGGCACGGCGGGCAGCGGGCAGCGGGCAGCGGGCAGCGGGCAGCGGGCAGCGGGCAGCGGGCAGCGGGGAGCGGGCAGCGGGCAGCGGGCAACGTTCGGGCAGCGGGCAGCGGGCAGCGGGCAGCGGGCAGCGGGCAGCGGGCAGTGAGCGAACAGCGGGCAGCACCGGGCAGTGAGCGGGCAGTGAGCGGGCAGTGAGCGGGCAGTGAGCGGGCAGCGGGTCGGCAGCGGGCATTTCCCTCCATCAAAAGTGACTTTTTTTGGCTGGGCGAAGCCAACGGGTAACGCTAGCCCGGCATGTTGCTACGAACTATCGATTGTACGCGTTGGCCTGAAACTTATGGTACGGTACTAGTAGGGGCACCGCGGGCAGAGTAGCAACGGGTAAGTGGGCGTCGGATGGCACGACAGGCAACTAGGCTAACCTTTAGGGGGCTTGCGGGGCCACGGGGGGTTGGCGGGCGGGATTGCGGGACTTTGGGGGCGAAGCGACGGGCAAACGGCGGGGTGGCGTACCCGGCGGGCGACCGGGCGCGGCGGGTCCGCGGGCCACAATTCACAAGCGGGCGGGGCCAACGGGCGGGGAGGACGGGAGGTGCCGCGGACACGCCCACGGGTGCGCCAGCACTTCGCAGGGCGGTCCTCGGCGGGGCCTGCGGGCGGGTTAGCCCGGCGCTACCGGCGGGAGGGCCGCGGGCGGCCGGACCACGGCGGTGCCTACGGGCGGCCGGACCACGGCGGTGCCTACGGGCGGCCGGACCCTGTTTTGGGCTGGGCGAAGCCAGCGGGTCACTCTACAGCAGTGGGAGACGTACATGTAAATCGCGGACTGGTACAGAATGGCCTTTTTGGCGGGAGTGGGTCATACAGTAGTACTAGGCCAACGCTCGACACCGCACACTCGACAAGATTGCACCCAGCACCGGGGCGCTGCTAGTTTTCTGCCTGGCAGCCATCGCTGACCGCTCGCGGGCCCCGTGGCTTCGCTTATTAATGACGTAGAGGGCAGAAAAATTTATTTGCCACCAGCTAGTGATATAGCACGTATTCCACTCCAATTCAAATCAACGAAGGAATTCCCAATGTCGCGGAGCCCGACTGCTGCGTATTCGGTCTTTTCTGTTGTGAGAGCAGGTGACTGTCATACGAGCGGGCATGCACTGCGCACATAAGTTTTCCTCGCATACTTCCTAGCTTATAGCGTCGGTTCGGATTGGTCGTATGTAAAGCGTGCTCGACGGTACATAGCAGACCGTGGAAATTCAAGTACCTTGGACCCCGGGAGGGCAGTCGAA
This sequence comes from Mesostigma viride, assembly GCA_009746045.1. Classification (NCBI taxonomy): domain Eukaryota; kingdom Viridiplantae; phylum Streptophyta; class Mesostigmatophyceae; order Mesostigmatales; family Mesostigmataceae; genus Mesostigma; species Mesostigma viride. The sequence continues at coordinate 303,379 of RPFO01000744.1, read as the reverse complement.
CTGGCCAAACTTGTGCCGCTTAATTCGCATGCACCGTGATGGATTTAGGTCGCCTCAGTTACTGTGACGCTCCCCTGTTCTAAACCCGGGAGCGTTCACGATGGGAATTACAATATCAGGAGGGTCAGATGTGTGCTCTTATCCTAGTTGATATTAGGATTAAGGGGCGTAGCCCCTCTGCAGGCACATTGTCGACCCTGGCTCGTAGGGGGTCTTGTTAGAAAGTATCGACGTACGTTGTAAACAAAATGTTACGACTGCGATTAGCAAGCAGGTGTTTTTTCGTTGCGTTGGTTCTATGCTGGGCATTTGCGATATCCGGTTCCATGGGCAGGACGCCTAGTCGTAGAAGGTCGCTGATGCCTACGCCGATTCCCCGAAGCAGCCCTCAGCGGTGCGAGGTGACCGGCTGCGGCCAGCGAGGGACGTGCAATTCAGCGGAGGGCGTCTGCCGCTGCCAATATGGATTCCGTGGGCCTACGTGCGGCGAGTACATGCTGCGCAGCTGCTATTTTGGGCCGACGGATTACGAAGGGTGGTCGCCCCCTGCAGTGCCCCCTGGCCTGGAGTCGGTGATGTACCTCATGGGCCCGGTGTCCTGCATGTGTCTAGCAGAACTGCTGAAAGCCAACGGCCACCGTGGCATGCGGGAGGTACGTGCGCTGAGTGCTAGCGGCGCTTAAAACATGAATTGATAATAAGCCGTGGTGTTTCTTTGGCTGCATGCTAAGTTGTCCTTGTCGTCGCTGTTTTTTCTCCTCAATCTCATTGATCCCTCGTTGGATTTTCACTGTGTTGGTAATGACCTTCATTGTCATTTGCCTTCCTATTCATTACTTCCCGTCCTATCGTTTGTTTAATTCCTTCTTATCTCCTCGTCGCTTCCCTTCCTATCATTGGGTTACTTCCCCTCCTATCATTTCCTTATTCCCTTTGTTTGCTTGCGATGACCGTGCCAAGAACCCACGGACCACAGTGCAGACACCTGTAGGAGGTGTCTATCGAGATGCAGCCCTGTGGTTCACGGTTGTTCTGAACGCTTGGTTCCCTGTCGTCCTTCAATGCATCACCCTCCTTCAAGGCTTCACCCTCCTCCAATGACTCACCCTCCTCTAACGCTTTACCCTCCTTCATGTAACTGTGTGGGCTGTCCTCTGCCCGCATGTCCTTTCCTTCACAAAGGGCAAGAATCGAAATCTGAAACGTCCGACGATAACCAGTGATTTAAAAAATATGAAATGTTCGTGGCATGCGTGCGCATGTGGCATCCTTTGGGCGGATGAATGACGGATGTGTCGTGGGGCAGATGAATGACTAATGTGTTGTGGGGCCATTAGTGGATTACTCAAACAGCACATTGTGGGGCAATATGGAGCGACCTATACAACATAGATCGACCTATGCAGTGTCTTGTGCGGCAATAATGAAACGACTGATAGAGCGCATTGTGGGCAGCAAGCTAGAACGGTGAATGCAGTGATGTAAGTGGAATTGTAGTGAATGATGTATGTACAGTGCCTTGGTTGGCAATAATGATTGCGATACAGATACGGCGCATCGTGGGGCATTGATGAACGATTCATGCAGTGCTTTGTGCGGCGACTTGAACAACTTTGTAATTGGGAGTGTTCCCTGCGGCATGCGCCCTGTGCACAGATCACCCACAAGGCCTCGTGTTTCTGCTAATGACTGCGGCTTATAATCCATTATGCACAACATCTCCCTATTATGAACCAATCCATTACACACAACATCTCCGTATCATACACCAATCCATTATACACATCATCTCCTTATTATTATACACTAAAATCTGACCACTACATTTCCTTGTTACTCGCTAGTCAGTCACAGTTCCATCCATGCTTCATCTTCCATGTTAGTCAGTCATAGTTCCATGCTTCCTCTTCCTAGGTATCGATGTGCATTTTGCGTGTGCTGATTCCTCCCAAGGCCTGCAAGTGACCGTATTAAACCGTTCATTTCCTTGCCTTCACGTTGTGCGTCCTGTGCAACGTTGTGCAGATTCTCCCCGAGACCGAGTGCTTTGTGCGCGTGCCCCAACACCACGTCACCGTGGCCCAGCTGACGGCCATGCAGCACTCTGGGTGGGGGGGCGATAACGATGCCCGCACGAGCCTCCACTTCAGGGGCTTTAGGACATTTGACTTCCTCGCCGCCTGCAGCTCCGCTATGGCCAACGCGGCCAAGCCCTCACCCCCCGAATGCCACACGCTGACTCAGGCGTACACCCGGGAGTTCCACCGCGGGCCGATCGACGAATGGCACCGGCTGCCCGAGTGGGTCCCTGACAGGGACTGCGTGAAGCATTCAGCGGGCTGCAAGTGGACCGAGCGCGAGTGGAAGTACGCGCACGCGAACGAGAGCTGCTGCTACGCGGGCGGGTCGCGCTGCAAGAATTTCAACGTGGAAGCCCAACGCCCCATGACGTGTGCGTGTGCGCGCGGGTACGACGGGCAGCGCTGCGAGCAGCCCTGCCGGTTCGGCTGCATTAATGCTTGCTCCGGCCACGGTGAATGCCTTGCCGGGTGGTGTAGGTGCTACAAGGGGTGGTTTGGCATCGACTGCTCGCTGCCCGCGGATGCCAGCCGCTACCCGGAGCCTAGGCCGGTGGGTAGCCCTCTGCCGCCATCACCGCCTCCGCCTAAGCACGTGTCCGAGCTAAAAATATACGTGTATGACGTCCCCCCGAGCGTGCTCCAGGCGGAGCCGTGCATGGGCTGCACGGACCTGTGCGGGGGTCTGTACAACTCCAACAACTTTTTCCTGGGCATGCTGCTCAGGGACCCTGGCCACCTCACGACGGACCCGGACGCGGCCCACCTGTTCTACGCGCCGCTGCTGCCGTACCGGTACTCCCACAACCTGGGCCGGTCCTCCCCCCACATCCGCGACACGGTGGATGCAATCAAGAGCATGGGCTACTTTGACCGCAACGGCGGGAAGGACCACATCTGGTACGTGGTAGGCGACATCCAGACGTGCCAGGTGACCCACGTGGTGCGCCCGGGCATCATATTGGGCCATTGGGGCCGGCTGGATGTGTGGGGCGCGGGCTATGACCCCAACCACGCGCCCTGCATGGACCCCCGGAAGGACCTCGTTGTCCCTGCGCTGTCCGTCCCCGGCGCTGCGCTTCTCCAAAGGAATGGCCCGGGATCACCCAGCGCTGCCTCCTACTTGCAGCCGCAGGTGGTGCTCCAGGCGAAGCTCGCGTTTGCGGACGGGTGGATGGACCAGCCGCGGCCGATCCTCTTGTTTTTCTCGGGGTCAAATGTCGCTCTGGGTGACCCGCGATGTGCCGACCCGGACAATAACGCGTTCAACTGCCGTGATGCCGAATACGCCATGGGCATTCGAGCGGCATTCTTTAAATGGTTCCGGGAGAACGAGGGCAATGCGCCTGATGTCGAGCTCCACGACACAAGCGTTGGCAGTGAGTACTACCCAAAGCTCCGCTCGTCCAGGTTCTGCATGGATACCGCTGGGCACGGGTTCTCTGTGCGCATCCTGGATTACATGGCATCGGGTTGCATCCCCGTGATCATCCGGGATGACATCCTGTGGCCGTATGAGTCGTATGAGTTGGGAGGGGACGGCACGGAGAACTGGCAGCAGGACAGCGCGCAGGGACGGTGGGACGATTTGCCGAGGGTACACTACCCTGAATTTTCTATTAGCATTCGCAAGAAGGGCATCCCTGCTTTGTTGAGCATGCTGCGGGGCATAAGCAGCGATAGGTTGCGCCAGTTGCAAGAGGGAGTGCAGCGGGTTCACAAGGCCTTCTTGTGGGATGAAGAGTACGGGTTGGCGTATAATTACACACTGACGGTACTAGCACGGCTCAGAGCAAACATTAATTAATTAATTAATTAGGAACATAACTCCGTTGGGAGTATATGTAGCACATAGCCCTGAGAAGGGGCATATGAGCCTATAATACATTCTAAGCTACTTCCTGCAAGGGTGGGAATGTAAACAACACTTGCTCTAGGTGCACCAGGGCACCCGCACCCTCATGGTCTATCACGCTATGCCCGGGTAAGGGGGGAGCATCGTGGCTCGTGAGAGCAAACATGGCCATATGATATTAATTACTTTATTGATTACATGGTAATTAAACACGTGCTCCCGTTGGGGAGTCACGGAGCACCAGAGTGCTTTTAATCCCTGAGTGTTCACAGCGGGTAGGGGGCAGAGACCCTTCCCTCATGCCGCAGGATGCTGTAAATTAGTTGCACTGTCCTTAAATAAACTTTTTCAAGCCTCCCCCAAAGTAACGGCAAGTACTTGTGTGTCATGTGCATGGGCATGCCACGGAGTACTATCAAGCACGCCACAGAGTACTATGCTAATCTCACTACTGAACAAAAATTACACAAAAGTTACGAATATCGTATGCATCATTAATTAATCAAGAGCATACCTCCGTGGGGAGGATTAAATTAAATTATTTAAAATAAATTATAACATGCCTCCGTTGGGAGATCATGTAGCACATATTCCCTTGCTGGATGGATGGAGGTAGGCGAAGCCGCGAAACCGAACTAACCTAACTCTAAGCTAATCTAATCTAGAAAACCCCAACTCTTCTACTCAGCAAAGCGCTCGTGGACCACAAACTTCGCTCTTTTCAATGAGATTAGCATAGTATTCCGTGGCATGCCTTTGCGCATGACACGAAAGTACTTGCTTACTCCGCGCTCCCGTGGGGAGGATATGTGACACATATCCCTGAGAAACCTAAACACCACGCTCAACACGGTGGAGGCCCGCTGGCCCGGGTCTCCAACGTGGAAAACCGGGTACGTTGCCCACAAGCTCCAACCTCAGTTCACGGCGCTGCACACCGCGGCGCAGGCAACTGAGACGCACGCTGCACTTGTCTCTCGCCTCAACCAGGGGCAAGTGCGGCGTGCTCATGAAGAAGCTTGAAGCCATCACCGCCCACACCGAGGCCCTGGCCACACAGGTCCCAAAGATAGCGGAGCAGACGGCCACCATCGCATCCCAGCCACCACGGCAGGATGCTGGCGACCTCCCGCCGCTCTCCTATGCGGACCTGCTGCGGTCAGCGACCGCCTCAACCACCGACGCCATCGCCACGAAACTCCAAGAGCTGGAGGACCACCGCCTGGCCGAACAACGGGAGGCCACCGACCGCGCTCGCCGCGAGTGCCGAGTGGTGCTGCGTCGTTTCCCCCAGAAGCCAAGTGAGACGTCAACCACCCTTGCCGGCGACGAGCTCAAGGACAAGCTCCTTACCCTCATGGGCCTGGTAGGTGAGGTCAGTAGAACTGCGTGAGTGCCACCGCCTTCCCCACTCACGGGACAAGGCGGCTCCCCCACCAGTCCTGCTCACCTTCCCCTCTGGGCCTGAGGACAAGCGGCGGTTCCTTTCTCGTCGCAAGAGGTTGCACGACCTCACCTGGACGCTGGACGACGACCTGACCCCCGCTCAGCCGCAGCAGCGACGCGACCTGTGGCCCGAATACCTCCGCCACAAGCAGGACCCGCCAGAAAGCCCAAGGTGTACTGCATGGAGGGGCGGGCCCGACCTGATGATCAACCACAAGATGTGGACGCCCCCCGCTGCGGGCTAGAATAGCCCTAGCTTGTAATCATATATTGATAATCACTGCCGCCATGGCAGCCATGCCTAGAATGTTTGCCTATAGCCGTGCCGCACGTGGCACCATCTGAGTACCTAGTCACGTGCACCGCTAACGGACGGTACGCAACCAGCCATAGCCTTAGCTTAGCCCTTGTACAGCCATGCTACGTCCTGGATATGCTCAGATTACTTGCCCACGCTCCTTGTTACTTTTATGATATGTTCACATCATGGGTCTTATTGCACCCACAGCCGGAACTTGCCGGATCGTCTATCGTGTCCGATAGCTGCTGTGCCGGCATGCCTCTGGCATGAAGGAGAAAGGGTGTCTCGATCTGCCCTTTCTTCCTGTTGTGCACATACAACAGGGATCAAAAGCACTCCGGTGCTCCGTGACTCCCCAATGGGAGCACGAGTTTAATTAATTAATTAATCCCTGAGAAGGGGCATAATAATGGTTTTCAATACATTATAGGCGACAACCGCGTGTGACCAAGTATGGCATTCATAGCGTTTCGGGCCGCGGTGCCCACACCCCTGTAACTAGGACCTAGATAGCTTATACCATCCATTCCATCCCATGTTCCCCTCCCACTGAGGACTTATGTCTTATGCTCACGTGACGCAGTCACGTGTCTATTAATTAATTAATTAACCCTTAGTCCGCTAACCCCCCGACCTGTCGGGGGGTTTGACTAACGGTCGAATTTCGCGCCGCGCCGCAAGCGCCGCGCCACTTGTGACGGAGGACAGTTGTCCGGTGGGTCTGGGAACACTTAGGGACGAAGGTGATGCATAGGTTTGGGGGTAATATTCGCCATAGCCTGGTAATTACAACGTGCATTGAGAATGTATCACGTGACTTTGGCGGGAAATTTTCGCTCGCGCGCGCGCGTAATGAGATATGGCTGCCAACGTGCCGCTGTCACGAAATTTTTGCGTCTCGCGGCTTGAAACGGTTCAGAATGTTGCTCAGAATGACGATGCATGATTTTCGTAGGTCAGGCACGGCCAGATTTATAGGGTTGGGAAAATACAGGTAGGAAAATAGAACTTTCCTGGTCGTCAGTTCCAGACGATTCATAGCTTATCATAGGTCGATTTTCTCCCTATGGCCGGGCAATCTGCGCCAGCCCGGGCATCCAGTTTGGGTAAGGGACGTCAGCTGCAGCGATTGCTGAGAATGCGGACTAGTTTAGTGGCCATCTTTGCACGGAACATCAACCTGGTAGTCATGGCGGATCATGCAGTATGCGGCTATGGCGGTCTTTGCCTGTAGAGCATCAGTATGTGTGAGATATGAGGGTCCCGGCCAGCGGAGTCCGGGTAGGGCATGAACGAGCCAGGTACGACAGCGTATTTGCGTGTTGTTTGCAGCGGAATACGTATCCCATGCATTATAAATGAGGATTTTATGCATGCATATTTCAGCAAGCTTCCATGCCTGTTGTAAAGAGTGGTATTAGCCCTGAAAGTGCCCAGTTTATGGCATTTCTTTGGAGTTTATCACTCCGTCAGTGCAGGTAGGCAACGTGTTTGTATTCCAGCACTTTTGGCAGCCTTTGATGGCTTGTTATAATGCATTACTGTGTTGCATGTCATAGATAGCTGTTTACACGCGCGTAATCCACACACATGTATGAGCACGTTATATAGGGGTAATGGGTTATTCGGGTGGTCTGACCCAAGGAAACCACCATTGGACTATCCAACCAAGTTGTCCAATGTTGGTATTAAGATTCCCTACCCTTCCTGGGAAGTTAGGGGGGGGTAGACTTTTCCTTGGGGAAAAAAGATCGTCTTTTGGCCAACTTTGAGTGGAGCTATCATCCAAATGCTTTGATAAACCCGTGGTATTATTGCATATTCTGAAAGCCCTTGAAGTGTAGATACTCCTAGCATCTTGGTTGGGGGTATTTGGAGTTGCAGCCTGTGAGTTATGATTTTTTTCATTTTCAGGGGTATGAAAGTGCCAAAAATGGGTCAGCGGACTAAGGGTTAATAGGCGACAACCTGTTCACAGGCCGGTGGGTGTAAACTGGGCATCACCTACTCGCGGGGTGCACAATTGAGGTGCACCTGCACCACCATGTATTCCAGCAGCTGCATGTGCAAAGTTGCGGACCTGGGGTGGAAGATGATCATGGCTAGGCAATGGCTTGGGCATGATGGCGCCTCAGCAGAGAGTGGCTCTCTGCATGGGCAAAGCATGGCTGACTCATAGCGGATGCAGTAAGGCTGCCCCATGGTCCAGAGCAATGCGTTAGGCAATGAAAATACGTCTGCAGCTCCGGCTGCAGCTTCGCCATCAGGGCCGGAAGGCAGTGGTGACACAAGTCGCGCACCGGTGGTCGCCCAGAACCCTCCCGGGCTCTCCTCGCCCTCTGCAGCGCCTGACCCAAAGCGCAGTCGCCCAGGCGAACCTGGCTGGTCTGAGCGTGATTTTGACGTCGACAGGCTCTTTTCCACCAGCTTTGACGTCAACCTGCCTTTTTCGACATGCCACCCATCAAGATACTGGAGCTCGTGTTTTACGGGTCACATGCCTCACTGCTGGCCCTGTGCCAGCAACTCACTTTCCACACCCATTTTTTCCGCAACGGAGTTGACGGCCGGCATTCCCACCGCGTCTCAGACTCGTCGACCAACCTGGCCGGCTGGTCTCGCCCCCGCCTTCAGCTCGCAGCTCTCTTTACCCTCACTAAGCGCTCGGCCGAGGACCTTCTGCACCCCGCCCCCATTACCGAATCCACCTTCGTCCACCACCTCCACGCCGCCCTCTCACAGCACGTGACGCCCATTGCTGCAGATGTGGCGGCAATTGGCGGCACGCTGGCTGCTGAGCTCCCCACCATCCCCACCGCCACGGCCGCCCTCCTCGCCTCCACCCCCCCCCCCCCTCCGCCTCCACCGACTCCATCACCGCCCAGCTCCGCGACATCGACTAGCGTCTTAAGGACAACGCCATTGCTATCGAGGTTCTGCAGAACACCGCAGGCCTCACCGCCCAGGCGGTGAAGGACATTGCCGCCAAGCCAGCCCCGGCTGGCCTGGCCGGCGATGCTCCTCCCATCACCACCTGGGCGGACATGCTTAAGCAACACACCACCTCCACCACCTCCGCCGTCGCAGCCCAGCTCCAACGGCAGACGCTTGACCTCCGCGAGGAGGCCGAGCTCGCCAAGCGTAGCCTCAACGTCATTGTCAAGAACCTCAAGATGGAGGAAGGTACTCACGTGAGAATTCCGAAAAGCTTGCGCGCGCTTTTGAGAGAGAAATCCTTGATCGCATGGGCCTTGCTGGTGAGATCGAGCTGGTCGCCCACCGCCTTCCCCGCGCGCGGGGTAAGGCAGGGCCGCCCCCGCTCCTTCTCACCTTTAAGACCCCGGCGGACAAGATTTCTTTTCTCCGACGCCGCAAGCGGCTCGAGAAGACTCTCTTCACCATTGATGACGACTTGACCCTGGCGCAGCAACAATGGCGACGGGAGCTATGGCCGACCTACCTCCAGCTCCGGCAGACCAAGGCGGGGCAGCCGGTGTACTGGAAGGGGGCGGCCATCTACGTCGGCCACAAGCCCTGGCAGGCGACCCCCGCGGCCCCAGCGACTCCAGACGCCCCAGCAGCTTAGGGGAATACAGCAGTAGTAGTGTAGCATAGATAGACCGTGGCCATGTACATGTACGCCTCCTAGAGGCACTATCCCAGCTAAGCCATGCGCTTTATTTAATCATGTACATGTGTGCCTATGATGAGCCACACTCCAGATCATGCCTAGCTTTATTTAGTTATGTTGTGCCCTGATGCAGGGAGTAACTCTCTGCTGAGACGCCATGCGGCTAGCTTTTGTATAGCTATGCTGATCTTCCCCCCCATGACAGGCTCCCCCTTCGCTGGGCATAGCTTGAAGATCATGGGGATGCAAGTGCCCTGGTGCACCTAGAGCAAGGGTCCTTTACATCCCCACCCTTGCAGGAAGTAGCTTAGGATGTATGATAGGCCATATGCCCCCTCTCAAGGGCTATGTGCTACATATACTCCCAACGGAGTTATGTTACAATTCAATTCAATTCAATTCAATGGTCCAGAGCCATGCTCACGTGACACCGACTGTCACGTGTCATTAAATTAATTAACCCCTCAACCGTCTTTGACTCGTGACTAAAATGAGTCACGAGTTGCACAGTATGCCACAGGTGCCCCCATTCAGCCTAATTATTTTTTCTAGACCATACTAGGACCCAAGCATAACCATATTAGGGCCCACCTGGCCGGGGTATAGTGGGTGGTCCCAGTGCTAGCCCCCCCTGCTCTATAAATAGCCCCCCCCTCAGGGGGGTACGGTGAGTGTGCGCGGTGACACCCTTATAATGGATGATAGACCCCTTTCCTCAATGAGTTGACCCTGGGGTTGGTTTTGTAGATAGATTTTTTAGTTAGGATGGGATACAACAAACACTAAAAATTGTAACTCCCCCAGGGACCCATCAGCTGGTGCTAAAAATAACTGGTGACTATTTTGAGTCGCGAGTTTTTGGGGGGCTAAAATAGGCATCCTAGTGCAGTTTTGAACATGGAAACGATAGGTAAGCATGGAGTATGGGCAAACATGCATGCTAACACTTATTCCAACCTGTGTGCCACCAATACCTGCCATAACCACTGCAGGTCCCTGCCGGATATGATTGGAGACGACTACGCGCGGGCCGCGAGTACGGGGTTCACAACCTTATCATGCATGATGGAGCACGTATATACCTTGGATTTCACCCTAGTATTTCAGGGGGGACTGCAACTGTACCCAAGCACTACATCCAAACACTTACATGTCTTGTTTCACCCAGGGACCCACAAGATAATGCTAAAAATAGCTGGTGATTATTTTGAGTCACCAGTTTGGGGGGGGCTAGAATAAACATCCTAGTGCAGTTTTGAACATGGAAATGATAGGTAAGCATGAAACATGCATGATTATGTTTATTCCAGCCTATGTGGCACAAATATATGCCACAATAAGCGTAAATGCTTGCAGACCCGCTGATACTGTGGTTGTCACTTATTTTTACATGCATGATGGACCTTGCACACAAAGTCAAAACATCCCAGCACTCCTAGATAAATTAGTGACCAAGGGACCATGCATGCAGTAACACTGAAAATTGCCAACTAGAAATAGGTGGCACTGTGACCATCACGGAGCAGATTTTCAAACTGCACAAGTTATGCATAAACATGAAAGCTAATAAGACATGACCATGAAACAATAAACCATGCAGGCTAACAACATGAAACCAAATAACACATGCACAGGTGGGACCATGAAACAATAACCCAGGCTAACAACATGAAACCAAATAACACATGCACAGGTGGGTCCATGAAACAATAACACACACTTCAAACCATGCCGGCCCATGGTGATACACGGCGCGCATGAGCGCGGGCAGGAAAGGCCAAATGCCATGCCACGTAGGCAACAAATGCTAGCATTCTTAGTCAGCCTCCGTAGGACTATATCCCAGGCGGACATGCTCCGCCCTGAGATGGCGGCGCCGCGCCACCCCCTTGAGCTTCCGGGTGGTGGCTGCTGCCCCCCTCGTGGTAGTGGCGCCCTTGAAATTCTTGGCGCATTCGCCACGCTGGGAGAGGCGCTGCCATACCCGCTGCTTCGTCACGTTGAAGTCCAGCCCCTCCACCTGCCCGGAGTGGAAGAGGCCGAAGCAGTTCCGCTCGCTGTTGCTGCAGAACGCCATGTCACAGTGCTCGCACATGACCGAGGTCTTGTGCTTCCTGCCTTGCGCGCAGCACAGTTGGCACAGCACCTGCTCCACCAAGAAATTTGCCCATCTCATGCATTGTTAAGGGGTGCCACTCACGCTCACCTGGCTTGCCCGCCCCCTTGAGCTCAGCATAGTCGTTGGTCTCCTTGACAATCTTGGCCACGACATCACGTTGGGACCAGAAAAGGGAGAACAGCCCGAGGGGCCCAAACTTGAGCTGGGCAGGGGAAAGGTTTTGATAGCAGGCGGTACCCGTCATCGGCGACAGCACCGGAGTATCGGGAAAAGGAAACACACCTGGCTTGCCGAAACCAGATTTCCAGACAGTCTCGGCTGGCTCCTCAGTGGCAGGAGTGTCGTTAGGAAAAAACGAATCATCGAGCTCAGCCTCACCGCTCGGCACCGGACCCCGCTCCGCACCCTTCTGGTAAACAAAGTCGTCATCGGAAGCGTCCGAGACAACGCTCTCGCTGGCCGCCGCCTTGGTCTGACGGCGCCTTTTCGGGGCGTGGCTGATGGCTGGGTTCTTCTTCTTCGGGTTGCCGACAGCGCGCTTCCCCGGCTCGCGTCGCTTGACCGGTGTGGGCAGCTCGATATCCTCGGATTTGTCGTCGTCGTCCTCGCCGGCGTCAGAATCGCTATCCTGGCCCTGCTCGCTATCATCGTCACTGCTACCTGCCGTTGGGACCTTCCTGGCTGCGCATTCTTTCACTAGAGCTTCGTACTCATCTGAGCTGCACGAATATATGAAAATCTGCTCACGGGTGAATGGGTACGTGAGCTTGTCGTCCGGGAAATAGCACCGTGCACCATCTCCGGACCTGTTCACTGTCACTACCTTGCGCGGCGGCAAACGTACCTCGCTGTGTTTTTCCCCATACTGCTCTATCGCCCAGTCTAGTCCGAATTTTTCCACAGGCACTGCCATGAAAATGCCCTTCTTTACCTTGAAAGTCCGTATATCTGCCTGCATTTCGTCCGCCATGTCTACGTCCGCGCTCCCCCCTTTTTTCGCATCCTTCGTTTTCGTACGTTTTTGTCAATTTTTTTTACCGCCCAAACCTGCATGCACCAGGGTACCCTGTTGACTTTGACCAGGGTTTCCACCCTGATACGGTGGTCAAATACGGTCAGACAAGTGTCCTACGGATAGAGTGAATCTAGATCTTTTCGGTGGTCTAGTTGGTTCGGGAACCAACAAGGTTTTGGCGGGACCGCCAAAACCTTCCCGCCAACACCGGAATCCCTACAGGGCGCACAAACTCATGCCGAATGTGAGGCATGAGAAAAACTCGCAGTCGAAAATCGGCACGAGGACGGTTTAGGGGTTAATGGTCCAGAGCCCACAGATAGGCTTGGAACACACACATTTAGAGGCGCCGGTTTTGGAGAATATAAAGGCAGGCCTCTCCCGGAGCCTGAGGGGTTTTAGGGGCATTCCCAGGGTTAACCCACAACCCCCATACTACTATGTATATTAAAAAATATAATTACTTAATAGACACGTGACTGCGTCACGTGAGCATGAGTCCTCAGTGGGAGGGGAACATGCATGGGATGGAATGGATGGTGTAAGCTATCTAGGTCCTAGTTACAGGGGTGTGGGCACCACTGCCCGAATCGCTATGAATGCCATACGCGGTCACATGCGGAGCCCCCACAGACTTGGGGGTGGTCTCCTTCATCACTACTTGCCATCTATCCTTGCGTACCATCTGCCTAGCTCCATATTACAGACAAACCAGGAGGCTGCCCAGGCGTGAGCCCGTCGCGTCTAGTGCATGTAGCACATGTCCATGCCGAGTCTATCACGAAAAGTCCACGGGTGGCGGCCCTGCCGCGCGCGGCCTGGGGCACGCCAGGTGAGGACATATCGCCCAGGCTGGGCGGGTTTGGTGCCAGCTAGTCTATCTGATGTGTCTACCTGATCTGTGCGGGCTAGGTGCCCGGCTAGGCCCAGGGGCCTGTGCCTAATAATGTGGGGAAAATAGGGCAAATCAGCGTATAAATCCTCATTACTAATGTGCAAACCAAAGGGGATGTTAAGGGCCTTGCGCAGCATCTTGGTGGCGTTGCCGTCAAGTCGTTGCTCCAGCTCCTGCGTCAGTGTCCAGGTCTCGAGCGGCGCCGTAGGTCAGGATCGTCAGAATGACGACCTTGATCTACTCAGATATGGTCGGATGTTCAGGATAAGCAGCGTTGGGCGGACATTGTCAAAGACTGCGACCCCCAACTGTGGGTCAGGACTAGAAAATTTAAAAAGCATGGTAGGTGCCGATAGTTTGTGTGCATGCAAGATTAATAGCTAGCTCGAGGCCTTACTTGAGGCCCATATTTTCTAGACTGACTGTTAATTCTTAATTTGGGAATTCAGTGCTTCGTGGTCCCCCAACGGGGACACGCGACTAATTAATACACGTAACTGCGTCACATGAGCATATAAGTCCTCAGGGAAATGAATATGCGATGGATGGATCTAGCTATATTCTGATCTAGCTATATGTCTAGCTCCTAGTTGCACGAGATTAGGCAGCGTAGGATAGCATTCGTAGGACATCTTGCCCGCACCAGCCAGGTAGACACCGACCTCGGTCTGGCCGGCCCCCAGCGGCTTGGCCAGCCAGGGCGGCATGTCCTGACCTGGCCTGGCCCCAAGGACATACCTAAAAAGGTAGGTAAACATTAATTAATTAATTAATTAATTAATTAGACTCGTGCTCCCGTTGGGGAGTCACGGAGCATTAACCCCGATGGATGGATGGATGGAGGGGTGCAAACAGTCCTACCGGTCTAATCTATCTACATCAGCTACCTACGACATCTATCTAACAGCATTCTAACTAGGTAAACATGTCATGACCTACCCACAGCAGTTGCTGGCCGACCTAGTGGTCCCAGCCCCCGGCCCGTTTGAACATCGCATTCACTCCCTCTCTCTTGCTTGGACTGAGCACTATGCAGAACAAGAAGAGGTGGAAGACGATTGTTCAGGCTCACACACCAGCCCCTGTGGGCAAGCCTTCCCCCCCCCCAATGAAGAGGAAGGGGCGCTTTGCTGAGTAGAATAGTTAGGGTTTTCTAGATTAGATTAGCTTAGAGTTAGATTAGTTTGGTTTCGCGGCTTCGCCCACCCCCATCCATCCAGCAAGGGAATATGTGCTACATGATCTCCCAACGGAGTCATTAATTAATTAATTAATTAATTAATAGACACGTGACTGCGTCACGTGAGCATAAGCCCTCAGTGGGAGCGGAACATGGGATGGAATGGATGGTATAAGCTATCTAGGTCCTAGTTACAGGGGTGCATGTGGGCACCGCGGCCCGAATCGCTATGAATGCCATACTTGGTCACACGCGGAGCCCCCACAGGCTTGGGGGTGGTCTCCTTCATCACTACTTGCCATCTATCCTTGCGCACCATCTGCCTCCATATTACAGACAAACCAGGAGGCTGCCCGGGGGTGAGCCCGTCACGTCTAGTGTAGCACATGTCCATGCCGAGTCTATCACGAAAAGTCCACGGGTGGCGGCCCTGCCGCGCGCGGCCGGGGGCACGCCAGGTGAGGACATATCGCCCAGGCTGGGCGGGCTTGGTGCCAGCTAGTCTATCTGATGTATACCTGATCTGTGCGGGCCAGGTGCCCGGCTAGGCCCAGGCGCCTGTGCCTAATAATGTGGGAAACATAGGGCAAATCAGCGTACAAATCCTCATTACTAATGTGCAAACCAAAGGGGATGTTAAGGGCCTTGCGCAGCATCTTGGTGACGGCGCCGTCGAGTCGTTGCTCCAGCTCCTGCATCAGTGTCCACGTCTCGGCGCCGTAGGTCAGGATCGTCAGAATGACGACCTTGAAGAGGTCACGCTTGACGATCCGGGGTAGGGCGGGGTTGCTCCACCAGCGGCGGTGGTCATGGAGGTGCGCCCACGCCATGCCGATCCGTGTCGTCATGTCGTCCTCGCAGTCGGGAAGCCAACTGCCGAGCAGCTTGAAGCGGCCTGAAGTAGGGTAGTTGACCTCGGCATCGTCTAAGAGGCGGAGTGTGGGTGGGGGCCCTGCCATGCCGAGGGCCAGGGCCTCCGTTTTGGGGCTGATTTCTAGACCAACCGCCCGAGCCTCGAGCGCCAGGCAGTCCAGCCAAAGTTGGGCAGACTCCGGCTTCTCGATGAGCGTGATGTCGTCGGCATAAATGAGGTCAGCTAGTAAATTCTGCTTGTTAGTCGGCCCCCCTTCCCCAAGCTCGTTCGTGATCGCTAGGCCAGGGGCACGGCCTGCAATGCTAGCAAAGCGAGCACGTGCCTGGCGCATAACATAATCCACTACAATAATAAACAGGTACGGCGACAGGACGCAACCCTGCCAGACGCCGGTCTGCAGTGGGCAGGGCGGGGTAATGCCGTGTTGAGTGCGCACCGAAGTGGTCGACCCCTCATACAGCGTGCGGATGACGGTAATCAGGGGAGTGGGGACGCGAGCGCGAGCAAGTACAGCCCATAGAGCGTCCCAGAGGACAGAATCAAAAGCCTTGATGAAGTCGACGAAGATCAGGATGGCGGGAAACTCACCAGGTTGCAGGAGAGCGATTTCCTCGAAGAGGCGACGCGCGACGAAGATGGCCATGACGGTGTTGCGCCCAGGACGGAAGCCCATTTGACTTTCCCCAAGGTGACAGTCGAGAGCAGAACGAAGGCGGTTGAGGATCATGCGCATGAACAACTTAAGTGCGGCGCTCTGGATGCAGACTCCTCTGTAGTTGGCGGGGTCGTCAGGGGAACCTTTGTTTTTGTACAGCATAATACGGTAGCTGTGCTGCCACTCAGGAATCGGCGGCGCGTCGGCAAGCAGGATCCGGTTGCAGACGTCAAGCAGGAACCCCGTGAGCGCCGTCAGCTTAATCACCGGGGCTGGGAGCTGGTCAGGTCCAACGGCAGCATAGAAGCGGAGTTGCTTGGCGGCGGTGCTCAGCTCGAGCTCGGTGAACGGCGGGAGCTCGTTGGGGTGGGCCAGGGGTTCCGTCAGGGCTGGGTACGTGTAGTCCTGCTCAGCGGCGGGCGGCGTGGGCGGCGCAGGGACGTCCGCCGGTGCTACTGCCAGGCGTGCGGCCGCCAGAGGGCCAAGCGGCGGAGGCGGCGGGGGGGCGCCGAGCAGCCGGGACTGGGAGGAATACCACTGGTCGAGCTGCTGCTGCGGTGAGCCAGAGAGCGTCCGCGGCGCCGGCTGCGCGCCGCCGGCGGGCCGTTGGGCGTGACGCAGGCGGGTCCAGGCGTACTTGCCGTGCTGGTCCTTGAGGTGGGCGAAGTACTCGCGGACATGAAGGTCCTCCTGCTCCTTGGTCGCCTGCCGGATGGCCGAGTGGTAATCGGCTTTGAGGCGGGCGTAGCGGGCGGGGTCGCGGTTGTCGCGCAGGGCTTGCCGGGCCTGGATGACGGCGGGGAGCCGGTGCAGGCTGGTGAAGCGGGGCGGGCGGCGGGGGGGCAGTAGGGCCCCGGCCGCGGGCAGCTTGTCAGCGAGGTGCCGAAGGGCCGATGCCGGGCCGGCAGCGAACAGCTGGGCGTGGCTGGCCGGGATGTCCAGCGCGTCGACGAACGCCTCTGCGGCGCGCTTGTGGGCGCGTTTTTCAGGGAAGTCCTCCAGAGCGTCGTCAGATTTCTCGAGCAACTGAAGTGTGCGCAAATCAGGTGGTGCCACGTGCTTACGAAAGGGCGAGGGGAATCGCAGGCGGATGCGGGCGGTGACGATGCGATGATCGGAGCGCACCAGGGGGATCACATGCGAGCGAGCAGCTAGTACAGATCCTTGATGACGCTTGCGCATTACAACATAGTCAATGCAGCGTTCAGTGCCAGTTGGCGAGGTGTGTGTGACCAAAGCATCTGGACTATGTGGAAAGCGGGTGTTGGCAGTGACCAAATCGCATGTCGTAAGCAAATCAGCAAAAAGTTCGGTGTTGGCATTGGAGACCGTACCGTTGGGGGCGTGCTGACATCCGCCAGTACCCGGTGGTAGCGTGGCGTTGGCGTCCAGCAGCAGAGCGAGGTAGTTGCGACCAGGGATGCCGTTCGCCAGGTTCTCCAGCGCTGCAAAGAAGTCCTTGCGGTCTTGTTCTGGGTGGCCGGAGTGGGGTGCGTAACCAACGCCCACCGTCAGGGCGTAGGTCGAGTGGCCCTCCATCGAATGAAAAGTGGCCACGAGGAGCCGAGCGTTGACCAGCTGGGGTTCGCCCATGTGGCGTACGGCGAGCGGGGAGCAGAGGAGACCGACGCCCCCGTTCCCGGTGCCGTCGCCGCCTCCGTAGTAGAACCGCCAGCCGTCGATGTCGTCAGCAACAAGGGCAGTTGATCCGCGGGCCGATGCAGTGCGCCTGTGTTCTTGGATTCCCAGGATGGCGATATTATTGTCGATGCAGAAACCAATAAGATTGGAGACTCGATGGCACTGACAGTCGTCACTGCGCAGGCAGTGACAGCGGTCAGCGTCGGGCTGGAGCGTGCGGGCGTTGAAGGTGGCGATGACCAAGGGCGCGCGTTGACCGAAAAGGGGGGTGCAGGCGGGGGTGGGGGCGGAGATGGAGCAGGGTGGTGATGGGGGTGGGGGTGGAGGTGGTGGGGTAGGGGGGGCGGGTTGGGGACTTATGCTTTCAATCACCATTTCGATTCTTCCTGCCAACGCGTCGAGGCGACGCCGACGGTTGGCTCGGGTGGCCAGGTAGAATGAGTTTGCGTCTGCACGCATAAGAAATGCGTGCAGTCTGAGGAGGTTTCGGAGGCGGCCGCGCGAGGCGGGGCGAACCTGGCTCACTGCCGACCCGTTGCTCTCTCTCCGACAGCCCGAGGGCTGCGAAGGCAAAGGGGCGGGAAGGGGAGTTAGGCAGATCCCACTGCTAGAGCCGCGGAGCCGCGGGGCCGCGAGCGTCGTCATTGATAGGAGAGAAGGGTTCGCAGCGCGGGCTCCGGCTCAGGTGCAAAGCGAACGAATTTATTAGGGGGACGGCCAAGCCTGGCAGCCATACCTGAGCTGAAGTTGCCCCGGCGGATCCCCACACGTGCTGGGGAGCAGGTGACCGTCGATGCCGGTGGCGATGGCGGTGACGGCGGGGGCCGAGCAGGGGGCTGGGGCGCTGGCACGGCGGTATCCATGGGGGTCGCCGTCATTGGAGGAAGGTCCTGGCCGTTAATGCGGACGATGAAGACGCCATTAAAGAGGCGGGCATAGATGCTGCACCGTAGTTGCGGGTTGGCCTGCTTGGCTGCCCGAGCCTCGTGGACCTCCGGCCGGTTCAAAGCGGCAGCCCGGGCCTCAAGCTGCTCCGGGGTATAGTAATCGTCGATGCTCAGTTGGGTATCGTGGAGGTTCCGGCGGGCCTTCTGCACCTGCAGTTTGTCCTCCTTGCGGTGGAATTCCACCAAGACAGGGGCGGTGGGGCCGCCGAGCCGTCGTGCCGTTTTGATGACGACGCTTTGGGCCACGCCGAGCTTCCCCAGGAAGGGGTCGCCCCGGAGGTAGGTGCCCAGGCGTGCATCGTTGACGTTCGAGGGGACGCCACGTACCACAATACTGCATGAGCGAATGGGTTCGTGCATAGCATCCCTTGTGCTGGCCTTGACGGCTGTTTTGATTTCGTTGATGAGCTCCGTAGGGTTCTGAAGCGTGGCGGCATAGGTGGTCTTGGCAGGAGTTATGGAGGCGGCAAGTTGTTGCTGGAGCTGGTGGAGGAGCTGCTGCTGCTGCTGCAGCCCTGCTGCAATGTGGGTGATGGCGGAGTGGATGGAGGTGTCGGCGTGTGAGGAATGGGCGTGGTGGGTGGCGAGGTGGTTGTGGACAGGGTTGAGGGCAGCGTTGAGGAGGGGAGGGAGGCGATCGAAGCACGTATTGGCGACTTGCTTGGCGGTGATGTTGATGGCGGCCGCAACAGTGGGGTCGGCTCCCAGGTCCAGAGAGGCCATGACAAAGCGCTCAAGGGCGCTGTCGGAAAGACGGGAGCACGTCCACCAGACTGCGAGGCAGAGGTCAGTGTCGTCGGGGTCGTCGTGGAGAAAGTCCGACAGGTGGGTAACCTGTTGGTTGCAGTCCCGGATCTCGCACTTTTTCTCGGCAGCCAGGTGCAGGATGGTGAGGGCGGCAGCTCGGGACAGGCGCATGATGGCGTTAAGGCCTGGCCATTTGCCAGGTAAAAATGCGGCAGCTTCCTCGGCAGAAAAGGCCTCCTCGCGGGTATCCATGGCAGGGTCGCTGTTCGGCGGAGCGGTGGAGTGGAGCGGCTGGATGCTGACAGTGGCGTCCGGCATAGCGTGCAAGGGTGTTTCCAATGACGCCATGGCTTCATCAGCGAGTTGGTGCAGGGCCGCGGACGCTTGTGATTGCTGGGATGAGTCGTATTCCGCCATATCGAGCTGAAAAAACAGCGATATTTGCTGGGCAGGGCGGTGCCGGTATCTTCGGAAATATTGAGCGATAGCTGGAGAAAATTATATCAGCGTGTTCGTCTTCAAAAGACGAGTCTAATGCAACCAACCCGATGAAGTTTCATGGCCGGAGTCAAAAGTTATGAGCATTCTCGTATATTGCAACAGCGATATTTGCTGGGCAGGGCGGTGCCGGTATCTTCGGAAATATTGAGCGATAGCTGTAGAAAATTATATCAGCGTGTTCGTCTTCAAAAGACGAGTCTAATGCAACCAACCCGATGAAATTTCATGGCCGGAGTCAAAAGTTATGAGCATTCTCGTATATTGCAACAGCGATATTTGCTGGGCAGGGCGGTGCCGGTATCTTCGGAAATATTGAGCGATAGCTGTAGAAAATTATATCAGCGTGTTCGTCTTCAAAAGACGAGTCTAATGCAACCAACCCGATGAAATTTCATGGCCGGAGTCAAAAGTTATGAGCATTCTCGTATATTGCATTCCGTCACATCATCCTCATAGCAATCAACGTCGCCTATGCCTGGCCACGGAGTCATCTTATAATTTATTTTAATTATTTAGTTGCAGGGTTGCGGGCACCGTGCGGCCCAAATCGCTATGCTTGCCAAACTTAGTCACACGCAGAGGCGCCACCGACTGGGGGGTGGTGTCCTTCATTACTGTCTGCCACCTGTCTTTTAATACGCGTCATTTGCCTCCATATTACAGACAAACCAGCTAGCTATCACGCGGCATAAATTTCTATACTTCTGACACACTTTTCACGGTACGTACGTACGGTACCTCGGACGGAGCCGCGATTTTTTCCGCGCCAAAAATTCGGGGGTGTCCCGTTCCCATAATTAATTAATTAACTGATTAACTTATTAATGAATTAGCTAGCTAATTAAAATTAAATAATTAATTAATTGCACACGACAAAAATACTAGAATAAAGGCTGCGCCCAGCATAAATGGCCACTCAGGCATTTGGATACCCGGTTCCAATCAGGGGGGGGGGAGATACTAGCTACAGTTCTTTGGGGTTCTCTAGTTCCAGCACTTCCCGGATAAGCTGCTCGTAATCGACTCGGGAAAAGCCCCCCCGCTTTAAACTGAGATGGTCTTATCGAGTAGGCAACCATGCTTCCATGTATGCTGTGCCGTAGATGAATCCTGCAATGAACTCTGGGCGCAAGGCACGCAGGCCCCCTAGGTTTAAGGCATGCACTGGGCTGCGCTCAGCGCGCCGATGAGGATGAGACACCTGCACGGCACCCCCGCGAGGACAGGGGAGGACATAATCACAATATTGCACGAGCGCCACACACACAAGTAACACAGCTGATATTGTTATCGAGACAAAGTGTTGCCAGTGTGTGTGAGCGCATAGACAATCTCAGCCCAGACACGCTCTTTGAAAGCCCTCGTGACATCCGGTGTGCAACAGACCCAGTTTCCGCAAAGGCAACCCCCTTTTCTAAAGGTTGTGGGTCTACATGTCCATGCCCGGTGGATCGCAGCTCAACCTTGCGTAAACACGAAACAGGTTTCTTAACAGTTTATCAGACTGGGCCTGCGAGTGCGTTTAATACCCACCCACCCACCCGCCCGCCCGCCCGCCCGCCCGCCCGCCCGACCGACCGACCGACCCCCCCCCCCCCCCCCCCCCCCCCCCCCCCCCCCCCCCCCCACCCCCCACCCCCCCCCCCACCCCCCCCCCCACCCCCACCCCACCCCCACCCCACCCACCCACCCACCCACCACCCACCCCCCACCCACCCACCACCCACCCACCCACCCACCCACCCACCACCCACCCACCCACCCACCCACCCACCCACCCACCCACCCACCCACCCACCCACCCACCCACCCACCACCACCACCCACCCACCCACCCACCCACCCACCCACCCACCCAACCTATCTCCCACCCCGCTATGACCCTTGCATCACAAAGGTCGCTGCATGTGGACAACGCCGGGTCTGGCAGAGTACATAGGGGCTGTTCTTTGCAAATTTGACCCTCTCGTAACGTCAAAACCTGCCTGGCAGGTCCCACAAGGCAGTCGGTTCCGGGGCGGCTATCATAAGAAAACGTGCAGCCCAAGAATGGAACATGCCCAGCATCAGCTGCTTGCCACCCTTTTGCGTATATGAACGCTTGCATCCCTCATGATATCCTCTTAATGGGAAGATAAGGTCTCACCATTGCCAGACCCCTAGCAATGCCCTATCAATGGACCCCGTTAATACTAGTACCTTATTGACGGACCCTATCATGGTCTCGGCCAGACTCCGACCCATGATGTCATTTCACACCGATTGCCAGCACACGATGCACCATCGCCTGGCAAAACCGGGTGTTAGTGTCCGTCAATCTATGAACCGCACACACGCCGCCATTGGGAGATCACGGAGCCAAATAAAGACTGACTTCATACTACGTGGCAACCAAGCTTTGACCCTACATGCCTAGCTTTGGCCTCGCATGATGCCTGGGGGGCCAGGGTCCAGCACGTCCCATCTGAGCCTGAGCACGTTCGGTAGACCTGGGAACTACGTATGTGCATACAAAATAATGCACATATTACGCAACCAGTAGCACATGAGTAATATTGATAGCACTTACTAATTGCATGTGATATAAACTCAATCATATGATTAGAGGCATCAATAGTAGTTTATCTGCAAGCCATGGGAGCGGGACCCACCGGTGTAAAAATATCGTGGGCCCGAGATGAAGTGGGCATTGTCCATGCTGACCTTGACCTGAAGGGACACGCCGAAATTGGAACACCAAGAAACCAAGCAGGCGAATAGCAGGCACATAACATGGTAAAAAGTGAATGGAAATATTGTAAATAGCGAATAGGAATATTTAAGCAACAAAAGAAAATTAAAATGCCAGGGCACGTTTCCCATGCAGGGTCTACAAAGTTTACTGTACGTCACGGAAATTCAGGCCGGCGAACAATTGGCGACATGCATTCTAGACCAAACTCTGTGGCCAGCAGAACTGTCGTGTCCTAGGAAGGAAATCAATCTGACTGTCCGCTGCTACATACTAGTACAGTTCTACCATCTGCAACATGAGCCATCCCCTCCGTTTGCCATCCATCCCCAAACCACCCATCATGCAGTCCAGACACGCCGCCCAACTGACCTGCAGTCAACCCCCTCATACAAAGCATGCATGCAACCACCTATAGCCCTGTTCGCTAACAACGTAGACAGCAGAGAGATTGGGAGTGGTGGTGGGAGGCACTGGACGCCCAGCGCCGGGTGGAATGTGAACACTTTGTCACAGCCTTGACAAGAAGCCGAAAGCATCCAACGGGTATCGCATGTAATCCACCCACAGTTTGCGATGGGTCGTTCATAGCGAGGCTCCAGGATGCACGGAACCAAGGAGGCATGCACTGAGCGCAACCAGGAGCAAAGGAACCATGAGGGCGCTATTACTCACATGCGCAGCCACCCCACCACAAACTAAAGCCAGCTGCTACTGCCAACGGCCGACCGTACCACATGCCGTAGCACAATGGGGGCAGCACAATGGGGGCAGCACAATGGGGGCAGCACAATGGGGGCAGCACAATGGGGGCAGCACAATGGGGGCAGCACAATGGGGGCAGCACAATGGGGGCAGCACAATGGGGGCAGCACAATGGGGGCAGCACAATGGGGCAGCACAATGGGGGCAGCACAATGGGGGCAGCACAATGGGGGCAGCACAATGGGGGCAGCACAATGGGGCCAGCACAATGGGGGCAGCACAATGGGGGCAGCACAATGGGGGCAGCACAATGGGGGCAGCACAATGGGGCCAGCACAATGGGGGCGTGCGTGTGTGTAAATATCGATGTGGGTTCCTTTCTCAGTCAACCCCAGCAAGGCAGTACAGCCTAAGTATTCCAAAGCCCTGGGACTGCGCTGGCACAATCCGAAGGGCGGTACTATCCCACGCACAAGCACGGACATCCTCAGGGGCCCGGCGGGCGCCTGGCAGATGAGGGCCACC
Source organism: Mesostigma viride (assembly GCA_009746045.1). Taxonomy (NCBI): domain Eukaryota; kingdom Viridiplantae; phylum Streptophyta; class Mesostigmatophyceae; order Mesostigmatales; family Mesostigmataceae; genus Mesostigma; species Mesostigma viride. Next base: position 279,533 of record RPFO01000744.1, on the reverse strand, counting down.
GTGGCGTAGGCCTGGACGCCAAGCATTCACGGCGCATAACAGAACAAACGGTAATGAAACAAGATGTTATCAGTTAGGGCCCAGGCAGTGGGGGGGCGAGAAGGGGGGGAGGAGGGGGAGCATGGAAGCATATGTCACGCTTCCACCATTTTTTGTCAGGCAGTTGTCCACCAGCTGTCCAGCATCCGTCAAGCATTCGTCATGCATTTCTCAAGCACTTGTCCAGGATTCCCCTGGCCATTCACACAGCACTGGGCATGGATTGGCCAGACGCAGCGTCCCACTACTTATGCCGAGGTTAGACACTAGAAATATCATCCCTGGCATAGGTCTCAAACAATCCTTGCACCACTGGCGTGTCGCTATGTCCTGAGGGGAAAAAATTCTATTCTTGCTATGAAAATTACTCTGTCATATTATTTTGAGGAAAAGGGCACGGTGCCCTGGGGCGGGCAAGAATAGTAACATCAATAATTTTATGCTGCGAGCAGGACAGGGCTCTGTTACAGCATTAGCGACTACAGTGTCACCTTTAGAGCTACTTGCAATCACTATGCTGGCTGAATGGTGGTAGGTTTGACTTCTTTTGCGGGTGGCATGAGAGCGATGCAGAGTACACCAGAATCGTCTAGTTTGTTAGCAACGGCGTGGTATCGCTAAAACCGACGGCGCTGTATCGTTAAAACCGGCGGTGCTGTATCGCTAAAACCGACGGCGCTGTATCGCTAAAACCGACGGCGCTGTATCGCTAAAACCGACGGCGCTGTATCGTTAAAACCAATGGCGTTCTATTATTGATACCAACAGCAGTGATGCCACAGCATTGCACAGCAGGAGGGCTGATAATTGGATATTGTCGTATCTTACTCGTTCGAGAGCAACATTTTCCCAGGGTGGCCCACCTGCGGTAACAGGAACACGCTCTGTGCTGGCACCGTCTGGGAATCGCAAGGCATAACGTGGTGGTGGCGAGGGCAGCATTAATCAGGAAACAGTCAACTGTCAGGTACCCATAGGCCCATGTGCAGGCTTGGTGAGTGACATGACACAAGATGAATAACAGCGAGACGGGCATTGCACCCCTCAGTAACAACCTAGTCCTATTAGCAACCTACCCCGAGTAACAACCTACCTGTAGTAACAACCTACCCTTTTTAACATCCTTCCCCTAGTAACAACCTACCCCTAGCAGCAATCTCTGTCAGAGGCGGGATGTTGGGAACAGCTGGAGATGTAGGGAGCAGGTGCCCTGCCAACCATACTCCACCTTGCCATTACAAGCACACCTAGCCAAAGAAAAAAATTGCTCACCTGGTTATAATGCCATCACACGCACTCCACCGTGCCCTTGTCTAGCATGCACTGCTGCACGGTGTCCTTGTCTATGCACTCCTGCGGGCTGTTACCAGTTACATGAGCGAAAAATCTGGGCTATGGAATGGATGGGGTGAAGGGGCAAGGGGTGAGGCAGACGGCTGAGACTTCACAGATTAAGCACTTCTTGACCAACACTACGCTTTGCGAGGCGAACCGATTGGTTTCTACGTTGCACTGAAGTCGCCCTCCTACGCGCCACCGTATGACGCGTACGCGGATGCATCCTATCTGCTTGTAAAAATAAGTTTTCCCCAATTCAGAATGGAAAAATCTGCACTTATGATTGGGTAATTTGCACCTGTAGAAATACGTGCCTGCCTTGTGATACAGGAGACTGGGTTACAGCCGTGCCGCCCCCTCACTTTATCCCCAAACGGGCCGTAGTGGCACCCCTCACTTTGTCCCCAAACGGGCCGTAGTGGCACCCCTCACTTTGTCCCCAAACAGGCCGTAGTGGCACCCCTCACTTTAATCCCCAAACGGGCAGTGGTGGCACCCCTGACCCCTCACTTTATCGCCAAACGGGCCGTAGTGACACCCCTCACTTTGTCCCCGAACGGCCCGCAGTGGCACCCCTAATTTTATTCCCAAACGGGGCAGTCGTGGCACCACTCACTTTGTCCCCAAACTGGCAGTAGTATTCTGTGTGGCCCCGAGGGAAGTCGGGGCTGAGCGTTACAGTCACCTGCAGCCAAGCACACCAAGGAAACAGAACATCAATCATCCCACGTGTATGAATGTAGGATATTATCATGGAGCGAAAAGAATAACTAAATCACTCTGTTGTCTTATCGAACACGTCCTCAACAACTGTACGTAAGAAATGCTATACGGAGGCAAGGCCCGCTACAGAAAACACGCCACCATAGGAATCCCCGGTAGCAAACGGACTCGGGATGGCGGAGAGGGGGACAAGGAATGAATGGAGCTGACATGCTCATCTCGTGGCAACGAAGCCGAACGCATGGATACTAGGCATCAGTAGGGCTACCCCCAGAAGGTTTGGGTAGGTCTCTCAAGGTCCAGTTAACTATTCCCGGGCCTGTGTTAAGTGCATACATCCACCAATGCAGACATGTAGGGGTGTTAACTAAAAAAAGGCATGCAGGCACACCTCTTAAGAAAGGTAAAAGAGTCTTAAGAAACAGGAGGGAGGATTGTAGACAAGGCGCCGGAAGACTGCTCGTGGAAATTACAAGGCAGTTACATGGGATCTAAGCAAAACCCTTACCATGGTGCCTCCCGTAGAAGGCCCCTCGTGAGGCTCAATGGAAAATGATAATCCCCTCTTCAGCGAAGGTGCTTCAAGATGAAAAAAAAGCCATCCGAACGCAGGGACAGTGTCATTCAGAACATACTCAACGTATTCCGCGGACCATTATCGAAGCTCGTAGCCAAACTTGACAAAGACAAACGAGGGGAGGATGCTTACCATGTGGTGCGGCAATGAATGCTGGATATGCCACAGCCAGAAAAAAGCATAAGGAAGCAGTCTTGTTCAAAATCTTCATTCCGACTTGCCTAGCGCTCTCAGACATAGTAACCAGAAGGGACCCTAAGCATGGTCCGTCCTTCTTAACACATCCACCGACTGTGTCACACCCTACTGCCACCTTCACTGGTAGGAAATACGTCGGTGAGCCTCATTCTCGACCCAGCTCCATGTCAAGCTGATGATGACACTAAAGTGAATGCCGAACGCAGAGCTAAGCCTAGTTAGACTTGGTGGTCAAATTTTTTGTGTCCAGATATAACAAATGCCACGCCTTTGTCGGAAGCTCTAAGGCAGACACTTATAGCTGGCCTGCAATGTCTGTTCAATCTCTGTAGCAGTTTACAGTCCAATAAAATACTGCACCACGATGAACTGTGAGGTTATGGACATTGGCTTAATATATGTGTATGTAGTCCTACCGAAGTGTATGTAGTCCTACTATAGTCACCGTAAGCCGCGCAGCACAGCTGACAGCACACTGGCTGCTGGCATTCTCTTGGACACGCGGCAGTCTCTGGCTGAGGTGCTTCATGGCCCCGCGCCGCGCCGCGCCTGCATGATTGTCTTGGCACCGTGCACGTGCACAAGAGCCGCACACGTGGCATTGAAGCACTAGAGCAAGTGGGCCATGGCCGATGCAGATCTACGTATCTGCGTTTAGCCCAACGCAGAAAAGCACCAACATATCCTCGCTGAGCGTACGTCTAGGCAGAGACGCATCTTAATTAGAACGCAGCATTTATTCCTAATACCAAGATGTCTCGTTACTTACCAGTTCGCACTCTGGCGGCTGGGACTCTTGAAGCTAGTTCGTTCTTGCCATCGTCGCTTTCTTCCCAGTCGAAGCCAGATCATCCCAGGCAGGCGGCAGCGCGGGCTGCTTTCCCACGAGTTGTATGTGATGCCTCTACAAGTTCTCGCTCATCGCACATGAGACGCAAGCAAAACGTCCCCGGTGATTTCTATGTCGACAATTCATGTATCGACTGCGACGCATGCAGGTAAGCAACCCTAATTTTTCGTCATGCATGATTATCGCGGTAGCTTGCGCTTACTTAAGGGACTTAACATATCTATACGAATTTGTGTAACACGAAGAAGAAGCCACAGTTTTCGAATCTTATGGGGCGTTTTGTAATGCTTCAACATGCGCGTACGCGCTGATCTCAACAAAATTGGTCACACGTTGTCTAAGCTATTGAGCAGCTATGCCCTGCACATGGTGAGAGAGTGCAGGTTGGACCCACTCACATGTGCTGGAGCGCCGGGTGTCTCAGATAGAAATCACGCGGTGCTCATCATGGGTGGTACCTAGCTATGGTGGGTGCTTATCAACTAGAGTGGATGTTTAGTAACGACGGTGGGTGCACGAGGACACTGGGCAGGGACAGCAAACTGTCCCATCTTGCATCTTAGCACTGCCGTGGCGCGACGACCCCCTTCTTAACGCACATCTTTCCAGCACACCTTGCCAACAAATCTCCCCCCCCAACACCTTTCCCCCCTCGGACGGATGGCCCCCACCTTGTTTCTGGCTTGTCCATGCCATCCCTAAGTTAATTCAACACTGCCAACACACGTCTCCCCCCCCCGGCAGATGGATGGTACCCACCACCTTCACCCGCGTGGACGGCATGTCCGCAGTGACGCGCCAGCCCACCACTGAGCCCGAACGCCTGCGCGCGCTGCAAGCCCTGCTCGCGTGCCCCACGGGGTCCATCCGCACCGAGACCCCCCCTCCCGACATCAAGTCCGCGCACGCCAGCATACCCATCCCTCTGGATGGTGACGCGGGCGCCTCCTCTCGTCTCCCCGGGGTTTATCATTGTGCATACCATAGTCAGCGGAGCTACGGCGCGGCTTCCTATTTCATTGTCCGAGAGGGCGGGGCGGGAAACATCTTGATCGACAGCCCCCGGTTCAATGAACAGCTGGCAAACCGACTGAACGCCCTGGGAGGTGTCCGGTACATGTTCTTGACCCACAGGGACGATGTCGCAGATCACGCCGCGTTCGCGAAGCACTTTGGTTGCACGCGGATCATCCATAAACTCGAGGTGACAGCTGGCACGCGCGACGTGGAGGTTCAGCTGGAGGGGGAGGGACCTTGGCGGCTTCCGGGGTCCAACACCCTGGAGGATGACGTGGAGATCATCTTCACCCCTGGCCACACGCAGGGCCACATTTGCCTGCTGTACCGGGGTGGCCAAGGGGCGTTATTCACGGGGGATCATCTGGCCTATTCGGCACGGATCGCCGGGCTCACAGTGTTCAAGGACTATTGTTGGTATTCAGTGGAGAAACAGATGGAGTCGGTGGCCAAGCTGGCGCGGCTGCCGTTCCTGTGGGTGATCCCGGGCCATGGCCGGATGACGAGTTTCCGGGACGAGGGGGACAAGGTGGTGGCAATTGAGAGGCTACTGAGAGCAGGGCCTGGGACTTATGATGACTGATTTTATGACAACAGGCCGCGGGGCAACGTGAATGTATTGCTATTTACTATGACGTACATGCATGCATGCATGCGAACCAGCCCTGCTCATCATTCCCTCAAGCCAATGGAACACATCCGTACCACACAGAACATGCGAACAACGGAACAACTATGCCAAATATTAATTAAGCCAGAGTGCATATCCTGCATTCTACGTGGTCAGACAGTTCGTTGAAAATATCTTAAATTGAGGTGCATTTCATCAATATCGCTTAGAAAAGAGAGAGAGAGAGAGAGAGAGAGAGAGAGAGAGAGAGAGAGAGAGAGAGAGAGAGAGAGAGAGAGAGAGAGAGAGAGAGAGAGAGAGAGAGAGAGAGAGAGAGAGAGAGAGAGAGAGAGAGAGAGAGAGAGAGAGAGAGAGAGAGAGAGAGAGAGAGAGAGAGAGAGAGAGAGAGAGAGAGAGAGAGAGAGAGAGAGAGAGAGACAGAGAGAGAGAGAGAGAGAGAGAGAGAGAGAGAGAGAGAGAGAGAGAGAGAGAGAGAGAGAGAGAGAGAGAGAGAGAGAGAGAGAGAGAGAGAGAGAGAGAGAGAGAGAGAGAGAGAGAGAGAGAGAGAGAGAATGCGCATCTAAATTTAAGGGTTCTTGATGAGTCAAGATACAGCAGCCACGTCGCGACCTAGCCATATGCAATATGCTTCCCGGCCACTGGCAAAAGCATATACATAGCACAAAGCTGCTAACTTAAGTTCTTTTCTTATGCAGCGTGAGAGTTTTTTATAAATTTGCTACTATTAATATTTGTTTTTGTTGGTTGATACAGATGAGGGCCCTGCTGGTCCCTTGCGGACTGGCCAGGCGGGAGATATCTTCTTATGTGGCCAGGCCCTGCCAGGGTTAATAGGCGACGCGGTGGCCAACGTTGGACATACAGCGATATGATTTTGGCTGACTGTCATGCAGAGCAAAGATGTTGGCATCATCCGCTCCACCCCTGTTACTCAGATGTGGTCGGATATGCAGGATAAGCAGCGATAGACGAGACTAATTAATTAAGTATGTAAGCTACCAGCGATGGGCGGACATTGTCAAAGACTACAACCCCCCGGCCAGCTTTGTTAACAAAGCTGGGTCCTAGAAAATATAAAAAGCATGGTAGGCATTTTAATTAATTAATTTGTGTCCCCGTTGGGCATGGTTGGCATAGTTTGCGTGCAAGATTAAGAGGCCATAACTTGAGGCCCATATCATTTAGACTATTGCATATATAATAGACATATATAATAGGCGCTCCGGCACCAGCTTAATTTGCCCCGCAGCCTCTTGTTCCGGCCGGGCGGCCTTGTGGTAGCTGTGGGCAGCCGCTGGATCCCACGGGGACTCACTACCTTGCCTGCATGGGGGGCCAACAGAATCAGAATTGGTATTTGTATTTGCACACTGTCCTCCTGACGGTGGTGCTCGCCATGATTCGGTCGGTTTTCCCCCACGCGAACATCCGGTCCGAGGATGCGGATGGCGCTGCCTTCTATTCCCCCAACCACCGGCCTGACATCGTGGTGCTGGACTTTGAGGGGGGTGGCCGGCATCTGCTTATTGACGTTTCGGTGGCGCGGCCCTTGGCTCTTAGCCACGTGGCTGGGGCCTCCCTCACGGCAGGTTACACGGCGGACCGGGCGGAGCGGGCCAAGCTCCTGGCCTACGGCGACGTCGGGCACCATCGTGTGGTGCCCTTTGTCCTGGAGGAGTTTGGGGCCATGGGGCCCCTGACCTCCGCCTTCTTCAAGGAGTGTTGCCGGCTCCGGGAGGATCGGCTGGACCTGGAGGGCCAGCGGGCCCCATGGTCGGCGCGGACCTGGACGTCATATTGGCGTCAGCGCTTGTCGGTGGCGCTGACTCGGGCCATGGCTGACATCATGCTCCGCCGTACGCGGGCTGATTTTGCGGTGCAGCAGGGCTATTAGGTTCCTCCCGTTAGGCGTTTCCATTGGTCTTATCGTAGTATAGAGCTTTGACATGGCTCTGTATATAGGTTTATAGCTGGGCGTTTGCTTTGGTTTGAGTGATTTCACTCTGCTGTAAGTAATTATATTTTTAATATATAATAGACTTTGGAATATTATTACTTGCTCTCTACCGGGTTCCCAGGCCGTTGGTTGCTGCCCTCCGCAAGTTGTATGAGGGGTCTACAGCATCAGTCCGTACGTCGTATGCCACCACCGGCCCAGCCTTGCCCCCTCCAAACAGGGGTGTGGCCGCAATGTTGTGTTCTGTTGACCACCATACCTGTTCATCATTTTTATGGACTATGTCATGCGCAAGGCGCGCGCCCGCTTCGCCAGCGTTGTAGGGCATGCGCCTGGCCTAGTTATTCACAATGACCCCGGCGCCAGTACGGGTGGTAATGCAGATGGGACAGAATACCGCCTGGCAGAATTGATCTACGCCGATGATACTACTCTCATCGAGGATACCGAGCATGTCCAGCTCTGGTTGGACTGCCTGGCCCTGGAGGCACGAGAGCAGTTGGCCTGGAAATCAGCAAGAAGACTGAAGTGATGGCATTGGGGCTTGATGGTCGCCCCCCACCGCTTTTACACCTGGACGGCACAGCAGTTCCCCACACCGAGCGTTTTAAACTCTTGGGCAGTTGGCTTCCTAGCACCAAGGATGACATCGACACACGCATAGGTCTTGCATGTACAGCAATTTGCGTAAGTTAGACCGAGTGTGGCACGCCAAGGACCTGGGCCAGCCGCCGCTGGCCGTAAACGGGATCTATATAATAGACAGCCGAAATGTACAAGTTATGAGCTCCGCCGTCAGCCATGGCTACCTGGTTGGGGAATGATGCAGACGATATTTGTTTAAGCTTTTGAGTAATTATTTTTTCCAATGAGATTAGCATAGTACTCCGTGGCATGCCTTTGCGCATGACACGCAAGTACTTACTTACTTACTTACTTACTTCCTTATGGCTACCTCGTGGCGGAAGGTGATTATTAACCATCGACAAAATGCAACGTGGCAATGCACCAAGGAAACTTTCCCAACTCTCCTGGGGCATCACTATTGCACTTGGGCTAACCCAGGTGTTTCCTGTAACAAACAACCCTGCATATGCCAGAAAGAGCACATGCAACGAAACGCTTGTCTCCAACGGTTACTGCTACTAAGTAAGTAACAACTTGCGCGTCATGCGCACAGGCAGTTGTGAGCTCACTTAATAGGCATGCCACGGAGAACTATTCTGATCTCATTAGAAAAATTTAATTACACGAAAGTTTAAACAAACGGACAAAGATCGTCTGCATTTTTGGAAACATTAAATCAACACGAAAGGGATTGCGCCGTGCATCCCTAGTCACCTGCCTCTACAGTGCATTCTTCGTTTTAAAACTAGGGCAGCGTACAAATGCCCGGGGAAAAATGAAGCTCGTGCATTTATGCAGCTAACGAACCCCAACAAACTCTTCGTAAGAACTTGACGGCCATAAAAACACTGGTAAAAATGGAACCCTGGTTGACAGATGCAGCCCGCGTGAAGGAACGGAGAAATTTTGCGCCAAGCAGTCAACCTTTGTGAACCGCGTGGCTCGTCTATCAAACTGAATAAAACATACATACATAGGTAGGTAAGTACTTGCGTCCCATATAACCATATCGACAAACATCTCCGCCTGGATACCTCATCCACAAATACTCCCGTCGCCTCGATCCTGTTGTGTCCTCAGGCCGTATCAGATACTGATTCATCGCTCAAGTTCCTTTGTAGCCTGGATACAGAACCCGTTAGCGGCGACGCTCAAGAGCGTCATCGTTGCCTGGATAGTTCACCCATTACAGCTCAGGCCAAGCGGCTTACCTGGATGGCTCACAGCACCAGTCTTGCCTGGACAAGAATTCTGTGAAACCTCGCGATGGCTCAGGCAAAGTACGCAGCCTGCACGCCTGTGCACCCACGCGTGCCTTGACAGGCTCAACTGCCTTGTTTGGGAAGGCTCAACTGCCTTGCTTGGACAGGCTCAACTGCCTTGCTTGGACAGGCTCAACTGCCTTTCTTGGACAGGCTCAACTGCCTTTCTTGGACAGGCTCAACTGCCTTGCTTGGACAGGCTCAACTGCCTTGCTTGGACAGGCTCAACTGCCTTTCTTGGACAGGCTCAACTGCCTTGCTTGGACAGGCTCAACTGCCTTGCTTGGACAGGCTCAACTGCCTTGCTTGGACAGGCTCAACTGCCTTGCTTGGACAGGCTCAACTGCCTTTCTTGGACAGGCTCAACTGCCTTGCTTGGACAGGCTCAACTGCCTTGCTTGGACAGGCTCAACTGCCTTGCTTGGACAGGCTCAACTGCCTTGCTTGGACAGGCTCAACTGCCTTGCTTGGACAGGCTCAACTGCCTTGCTTGGACAGGCTCACGCGCGCCTGGACAGCTCCTGCAGTGGCCGCATATGGGCCACCTCCCATGGGATCTCCTGTGATACATGCCAACTCCAGTGTGCCACATGGACGGCTCACGTATGTCGCCTGGACAGCTCATTCATGTACGCCTGGAGGGCGCCATGGTCGTGTTGGCCATGGCGGCCGCGCTGGACAGGGACACGCTCAGGTGGCCCGTCGCCAGCGGGTTGGTGATCAGGGTGCCCATGGGGCGCCCGTGGACGCGGTTCTGGGGATGTGAACAGACATTGGGGGCGCAAGAAGCAGTCTAATTAGAACAGCAGCTGCACACACACAATCCGGAGCGTGGACGCGATTCTGGGGATGCAAGCTGGGGTTGCAGATAGTAAAAAGTATCAGCTGTTGGGGTTGCAGGTAGTAAAAAGTATTAGTTGTTGGGGTTGCAGATTGTAAAAAGTATTAGTTGTTCGAGTTGCAGATAGTAAAAAGCATCAGTTGTTGGGGTTGCAGTTAGTAAAAAGTATCAGTTGTTGGGGTTGCAGATGGTAAAAAGTATTAGTGGTTGTGACAACAAGCAAATAGTGGAATCGAAATCACTAGGTAAGCACGAGGGGGCGACACAGAGGTTGCGGGTGCAGGTAACGGGTGCTTCAAAGGCAAGCATTGGCAAACAGTAACAACTCAACATACGCACAGCGGAGAGAGCAGGGTTGCAAGGGAAACAACGGCATAGGGGATGCGCCCATGGAAACACCGGCATCGGGGGGGTGGGGGGGAGGTGCATCCCATACGTTGCTGGTTTTTGTGGGGGCGGGGCATCTCCTTCTTTGTCTCCCGTACCCAACATCTACACAAGGACACAGTCGGCCATGTAACAGTGGGCGAAGATGGTTCCAAGTAACAGTTCCAGAGCAAACGGAGGCCGACACAGTTTGTTATGCGTAAACGCGTGCGCAAGGTATTCAAGTAACAGGAAAGGTGACAGCCTGAGTGTAGTTTGCACCGACAGCGTGTAAAGGTTACGTTGCCGACTAATACCTACACAACAACCACAACCAGAACCAGAACCAGAACCAGAACCAGAACCAGAACCAGAACCAGAACCAGAACCAGAACCAGAACCAGAACCAGAACCAGAACCAGAACCAGAACCAGAGCCAGAGCCAGAGCCAGGGCCAGGGCCAGGGCCAGGGCCAGGGCCAGGGCCAGGGCCAGGGCCAGGGCCAGGGCCAGGGCCAGGGCCAGGGCCAGGGCCAGGGCCAGGGCCAGGGCCAGGGCCAGGGCCAGGGCCAGGGCCAGGGCCAGGGCCAGGGCCAGGGCCAGGGCCAGGGCCAGGGCCAGGGCCAGGGCCAGGGCCAGGGCCAGGGCCAGGGCCAGGGCCAGGGCCAGGGCCAGGGCCAGGGCCAGGGCCAGGGCCAGGGCCAGGGCCAGGGCCAGGGCCAGGGCCAGGGCCAGGGCCAGGGCCAGGGCCAGGGCCAGGGCCAGGGCCAGGGCCAGGGCCAGGGCCAGGGCCAGGGCCAGGGCCAGGGCCAGGGCCAGGGCCAGGGCCAGGGCCAGGGCCAGGGCCAGGGCCAGGGCCAGGGCCAGGGCCAGGGCCAGGGCCAGGGCCAGGGCCAGGGCCAGGGCCAGGGCCAGGGCCAGGGCCAGGGCCAGGGCCAGGGCCAGGGCCAGGGCCAGGGCCAGGGCCAGGGCCAGGGCCAGGGCCAGGGCCAGGGCCAGGGCCAGGGCCAGGGCCAGGGCCAGGGCCAGGGCCAGGGCCAGGGCCAGGGCCAGGGCCAGGGCCAGGGCCAGGGCCAGGGCCAGGGCCAGGGCCAGGGCCAGGGCCAGGGCCAGGGCCAGGGCCAGGGCCAGGGCCAGGGCCAGGGCCAGGGCCAGGGCCAGGGCCAGGGCCAGGGCCAGGGCCAGGGCCAGGGCCAGGGCCAGGGCCAGGGCCAGGGCCAGGGCCAGGGCCAGGGCCAGGGCCAGGGCGAGAGCGAGAGCGAGAGCGAGAGCGAGAGCGAGAGCGAGAGCGAGAGCGAGAGCGAGAGCGAGAGCGAGAGCGAGAGCGAGAGCGAGAGCGAGAGCGAGAGCGAGAGCGAGAGCGAGAGCGAGAGCGAGAGCGAGAGCGAGAGCGAGAGCGAGAGCGAGAGCGAGAGCGAGAGCGAGAGCGAGAGCGAGAGCGAGAGCGAGAGCGAGAGCGAGAGCGAGAGCGAGAGCGAGAGCGAGAGCGAGAGCGAGAGCGAGAGCGAGAGCGAGAGCGAGAGCGAGAGCGAGAGCGAGAGCGAGAGCGAGAGCGAGAGCGAGAGCGAGAGCGAGAGCGAGAGCGAGAGCGAGAGCGAGAGCGAGAGC
>RPFO01000744.1:230000-265000 GCA_009746045.1 Mesostigma viride | reverse complement strand
GACAACAACAACAACAACCACAACAATAACAACAACAACAACAGAAAACAAAACACAACAGGGCAGAATAGGTTTCTGCCACAACAAAGAAACCATATAAACACTGGCTCTCTCATCTATATGAATGAACATTGCGCTTGACATCAAAATCATTCTTGCCACAGGAAACGTTACACTAACTAGCTGCACTGTTGTTTTCTATACGAAGGCGGGTTGTCCCTGCCAATCTCTAGACTGCCAAGTATGCCTATTTCGCTCATCCAATGTATGGGGAAGAGGGGAAGCATGTGCACTCACCCATATACAGCACGCAAAAGTAAGCACGCTGACCCACACTATAGTACGCACGCTATAGTACGCACGCTGACCCACACTTTAGTACGCACGCTATAGTACGCACGCTGACCCACACTATAGTGCGCACGCTGACCCACACTATAGTACGCACGCTGACCCACCCATGATGCTGTAATCAAGGTATCGCATTCCCATGATGTCTACCGTGCACGGGCTGTGGTTGACACGGTGTCTACCATGCACAGGTCTACCATGCACCAGCCACTTGCTCACCCAGAATATGAAGAAGGGGGTGAGCGCGCGCACTCCTCCGTATACGTTATCTGTCTACACACTAGTAATTATAACTATTATATAATTATAACTATAATTTCGTTCGCGTGCTCACCCGGAAAATGAGGAAGAGGGAGAGAAGGGAGATGACCAGGCAGGTCGTCCAGAAGGAGGCCTCCACCAGCGTGAGCACCACCCACACGGTGGACATGCGGCGCGACTCCTGCGAGTGGTTTGGAGTAAGGCAAGGGCAAGCGGGAAACAGAGGGATGATGATGCGGCGAGAGCAGGTAATACGCACTAGGCATGCAGCGCGACTCCTGCAAGTAAATTAAATGGAGGGGCAATAAACAAGAAAGAAGAAGCGAAAGCGGAAAGCATGGTTGAAGCGGTGGACACGCACTGCGACTCTTGCGACTGTATTGCAAGCAATGGTGTAAGGCAAATGGCAACCTTTGTGAGGTGGATGAATGATGAAATTCTGAGGCATTTTTGCGGAGCATATCACAGAGGCCAGCACACCAACACGCACACATGCACCCCCCACCCCCCCCCCACCCCCCAATGACACACACACACACACACACACACATAGGCTCTGGGCGAAACAGCCTTCCCCCACCCATCTCTGTATGTGGCAAAGGAAGTGCTCGCCCTGAACTTCATCTAACAGGCACACGCCCCCCCCCCCCCCCCCCCCCCGCATACATAGAGACGTACGTTGGCGCGGGGCGCGTTTCCCCATCCGTTGAAGTTGGCGCCTCGCGCAAACGCAGAGACGACGATGAATGCGGTGATGAGCTGTGCGCGTAAGCCACGCACGGACCAGGGATAGACAGACAGACAGGACGCCATAACATCATGACTTCATACCTTAACCCCTCAACCATCCTCGTGCTGATTTTCGACCACGAGCTTTTCTCGTGACTCAAAATCGGCACGAATTTGTGCGCCCTGTAGGGATCTGGCGAGAAGGTTTTGGCGGGAACCAACTAGACCAATGGAAAGATCTAGATTCACTCTATCCATAGCACTTTTGTCGGACCGTATCTGACCACTGGACCAGGGTGGGGACCCTGGTCAAAGTCAAGGGGGTACTGGGGTACCCTGGTGCACAGCTGTCTGAGTAGGGAAAAAACCCAGTTATTTTTAGCAGTATCTTGTGGGTCCCTGGGGCACTTACACTTTTTAGTGTCGGTATCTTATCCTAACTAGCAAATCTATCTACAAAACCAACCCCGGGGTCAACTCATCGAGGAAAGGGGTCTATTGTCCATTATAAGGGTGTCACCGCACACACTCACCGTACCCCCCTGAGGGGGGCCGGGCTATTTATAGAGCAGAGGGACCTAGTACTGGGACCACCCACTACGCGCCCAGGTGGGCCCTTACATGGTTATGCTTGGTTTCTAGTATGGTCTAGAAGTAATCATTAGGCTGAATGGGGGCACCTGTTGCGTACTGTGCAACTGGTGACTCATTCTAGGTGCGAGTCAGAGACGGTTGAGAAGTTCATGATTGAGCTGAGGCTCTCTAACCACCTAGAAAGGAGTGGACCAGGAATAGGTAGACAGACAGGACGCCATACTAAAATGATTTAGTAACTTGATGGTTGACCTGTAGCTCATAAAGCACCAGGGATAGGCAGACAGGTGGACCAGAGACAGGCAACAAGGGGGTTGATCGGTGGTGCGCGTGGGCAATAGATGCAGACAGAAACCACGGGAGTGGTGCCTAGATAGACAGAAGAACAGATAGACAGAAAGACCGATAGACCGATAGACCGATAGGCCGAATAGGCCGATCGACCGATAGACCGATAGGCCGACAGGCCGACAGGCCGACAGGCCAACAGGCCGACAGGCCAACAGGCCGATAGGCCGACAGGCCGATAGGCCGACAGGCCGAGAGGCCGATAGGCCGATAGGCCGATAGGCCGATAGACCGATAGACCGATAGACTGATAGACCGATAGACCGATAGACCGATAGACCGATAGACCGATAGATCATACACATATGATCTATATATACATATGGATCGACGGATAGATCATACACAGTTAGGTAAACCCAACTTACAATCTGCAGCGCCATGTACTTGTAGGTCATCCGGATGTTCTGCGTGCATAGTCCCTGCACGGCACACCGTGTCGTCAGAACCCCAGCACAGAAAAAACACGCAAAAACATGCACAGGCCATCAGCACCTCCATGAGGTGCACGAAACCTGCAGCCAACAGGCATGAAAGTGTCTGCGTGGGCACGCGGTTGGGCACCAAAACACCAGCCTGGCTGGCCACGCAGCGACCCATGGGTTAACCTGCGGCCAAGAAGTTATCCTACGGGCTATCCTATGCGCCAAAAGCCATGTCAAGCTGCGTGCGAAGCATGCGAGGTGAAGCTAGGGAAAATGGGGAATAAGGGGGTATAAGTGGGGCGACAAGGGGGGATAGCGGGTGGTGGTGGACCAGCTCACGGTGTGGCACGATGGGCGATTGTACCACTGCCGGCAGGCCCCTGTCCACTGGGGATGCCGATGTTGGCAATCCGTCCAAAGTGGGCATCGGTGGGCGATCCGATGAGGGCGAGACGTCTCAACTGGGAAAGCCGATGTGGGCGGAAGATGTGGGCCGTCCAAACCCACCACAGCGCTACTCGAAAGACGGTTACCCATGCTTATAAAGGGTTGCTGGCTCTACGGATCCAAGCAGTTGACGGGTCGCCTTGCGAGACAGTAGCTATGGTTGTGACATCACTCCGAGATGGTCCGCTCAAGCACTGGCAATCGAGCAACGATTACCCTTAAACGATCGCCCTGATATTGCCCGCTGTGGTCATGAAGACGCTTCAACTACCGAGTAGCTGATGGTGGTGGTGGTGGTGGTGGCGGCGGCGGCGGCGGTGGTGGTGACGGTGATGGTGGTGGTGGTGGTGGTGGTGGTGGTGGTGGTGGTGGTGGTGGTGGTGGTGGTGGTGGTGGTGGTGGTGGTGGTGGTGGTGGTGGTGGTGGTGGTGGTGGTGGTGGTGGTGGTGGTGGTGGTGGTGATGTTGATGATGGTCCGCTCGCAACACTAAGCTCCGCGCAGACCACATCAACAGGTACCTCTACACACACGGTAGTATGACTAACTATACCTATTAAGTGCTATACAACAGCTTGTTCGCCTCCACCTGCATTTCATGAGGATTGTGTGCTGCGCGCTCTCCATGGTGCCCCGGTCGAGGCACCTACTTGAATTCAGAGAATAGAGATGTCTAGGCAGCCCTGATGGAGGCGCCTGCCTGTGTCCCCCCTACGGATGCCTTTGAAGAGATAGGATGGGCAATGAAGGCACACGTTTGCCCCATAAATACGTCAAGTAACATGGTGGAGGACTGCTGGCTGACGCACATCATGGTGGTATATGAATATACTGTACATAGATATGAAGATACTGTATGCTGGCGGGCGTACCTTGTACCCATTGTAGAACGCGTACATGCCGACAATGGAGAAGATCATCAAGTCTGCGGACAACCAGGTGCGTTTGGTAATACCGCCATGCATTGTCAATATTGAAATGACACAAGCCATGCAACCAAATCAAACGATACAAGCAGCGCATACGTGCTCACGACTCAAAACAGAAAATAGATACTACTATGATTAGATACATTTGATTAGATAAACATGACTAAATAATATGATTTCGTACATATGATCAACAAACTACAATGATTAAATAATGTACAAATATGATTAAATAATTATGATGCAAAATAATCACCAGGTCATCAAAGGACATGGGGATCCGTAATCTGTTGGGTCGGGCCACATTGTTCGTATGAGAGTAAAGCGATGGGTGGGAAGAGCATCAAGTTTGCAGAGAGCAAAAGACGGGGTAGTTTGGATCATACAGACCGTCTTATGATGGTCACCATCACATGACTGATTCCATCACATTAAACTATTTTCCTTGTGAAGGGTATACAAGTAAATGGGTGTAGGCGGCAAGAACGACAAGTCAGCGAGAAAACGGGGTGGTTTGGGTTGGCAACGTAGCTTGTTAAGGTGCACCCATGCAAGGGCAGCCAGCAACCTGACCTAGTCTGCTTAGAGCAGGTGGGCACACCGATCCACCCAACGGCCTAGCCATGCCAACCTGGAAGACATACAAGCAATCAACAACCAACCAAACGAGGCAAGCCGACAGAAAGTCTGCACTCTGCACGTGGAGCTTGTCGGTTAGAGGGTGGCAGAGCAGGGCAGGGAAACAGGGCAGTGAATCAGGGCAGTGAATCAGGGCAGTGAATCAGGGCAGTGAGTCAGGGCAGGGAAACACGGCAGGGAAACAGGGCAGCGAATCAGGGCAGCGAAACAGGGCAGGGAAACACGGCAGGGAAACAGGGCAGGGAATCAGGGCAGCGAAACAGGGCAGCGAAACAGGGCAGGGAAACAGGGCAGGGAATCAGGGCAGCGAAACAGGGCAGGGAAACAGGGCTGGGAAACAGGGCATGGAAACAGGGCAGGGAAACAGGGCAGGGAATCGGGGCAGCGAAACAGGGCAGCGAAACAGGCACAGCTGGGATATCCCAGGTGGCACATCATGCTTCAGTACTCGCATTCGTGAGCATGGTTGTGTGCTTGTTGCACTCCCAGTCTTGAGCATGGTTGTGTGCTTGTTGCACTCCCATTCGTGAGCATGGCTGTGTGCTTGTTGCACTCGCATTCGTGAGCATGGCTGTGTGCTTGTTGCACTCCCATTCTTGAGCATGGTTGTGTGCTTGTTGCACTCCCATTCGTGAGCATGGCTGTGTGCTTGTTGCACTCCCATTCTTGAGCATGGTTGTGTGCTTGTTGCACTCGCATTCGTGAGCATGGTTGTGTGCTTGTTGCACTCACGTTCGTGAGCATGGTTGTGTGCTTGTTGCACTCGCATTCGTGAGCATGGTTGTGTGCTTGTTGCACTCGCATTCGTAAGCATGGTTGTGTGCTTGTTGCACTCCCATTCTTGAGCATGGTTGTGTGCTTGTTGCACTCCCATTCGTGAGCATGGTTGTGTGCTTGTTGCACTCGCATTCGTGAGGATGGCTGAAGTGTTTGTTACACTCGCATGCGTGAGCGTCGCGGTGCGTTTGTTACAATGTAGGGGCAAGGTCTTTGAAGAGATGTTGCCGAGCTGCCTGATGTGACGCGAGCCATTACTATTGAGGCGTTACTGGATGCAAGACGTCCATGTTGCGTGCTAAACTTCACAGGGTGCACTGGCCGTGTGCTGAAGGTCATTGGGGCCAAGGGGCAAAGGAGAGCGGGCCATTAAATGTACGCCCCCCCACACACGTTTAAGATTCTCAGGTTTAAGATCATGAGACCCTGGATTTTGAAATTTCAGGTGTAAGATCGCAGGGCTGGTTTTGGGCAAAAAGATCTTAAAGTTGGTACAAAAAGCTGCCAAGTTCCGGCCAGTGCCCAGTGTACTCAGGTATGCCGCATCAGGTTTCAGATCGCCTACAGCTCTCAACTTTAAGATCATCAGCCCTGGATTTGATTTTAGGTTAAAGATCGCAGCCCTGGGCCGGACCCCAATCTTAAACGTGTGTGTGTGGGGGGGTACTGAACACAGAGTAAGCGCAGATACTGTCATGTCACTGAGCACATGACCAATACAGTATAATCATGCTCAAGGTGACGGGGGATGGTGGGCAGGTGGCAAGGGAGAGCGGGCCATAAACGTACTGAACACCGAGTACATGATGTGCAGCCCCTTCTTGTCGTCGGCATCGCCCACCACGACGACAATGTTGACCACCGCTGTTGTGTGTGGGGGGAGAGGTTCGGGAATGATGCACCAAGCATTCAGCAAAGATACAAGCAGCGTACGATGTGAGTGTAAACCAAGCGTACGAGTTTGAGGATGGCGGCCAGGGGCGCGTTGCATGCCAAAGCAAGCCAGGGTTGTGAGGAGCCGTGCGCTGGCTTATCGGCGATAGCGATTACCCAAGCATTTTGGACGAATAGCCATAAGACAACTCTTGTGAGCGCAGACACCTCAGTCCAGATGCATCGCTGGAATGGACTGGAGGAGATGGCAGGATTTTCTATCCTCTTCCGGACCAAACGCATCAACGTTGACAGCTGCGGCACTGGGTTCACAAACGTAGCCCTGAGGCAGAGGGGCGGCCACGTGCTTGATGGTTCGTTGGGGTGTGCGGGCAGGTGGGCGCGGGGGAAAGAAAAGGGCCGTGAAGGCTTGACAAATGCTAAAAGGTAGTATTCGCAGGGAGGCATTCACAGGGCAGTATTCCAAGAAAAGTGCATGTGTCTCTGGACCGCCATTAGGGCATCTCGTTTGAAGCCTTTGTAGTGAGGTTACCGCGGAGCGCTTCTTCTAGAAAGCACGGGTCAGCACCCCACCAACCGTACGACAGCTTTCGCCGTAACGGCAGTATGGCACCAAGCCTAAACACAACCTGGCTTGCACGGGCCGACCGCTCCACGTATACTTCACAGCCAACACTTGTCCCATCTCTTGTCAATATCCTAAAATCAATTCTTAGAGTCGATCATCGGACCGAGCACAGCCCGCTCTTGTGGCACTTTTGTGGCCTTCATCTGCATGAGCCAGGTATCTTACACATGGGTACAGATGCAAGTAAATAGTAGCCTAAGGCCATCACGGCATGCCGTTGCGATGAAACAGCATCTCATAACAGGTAACGTTGACGCAGTCACAAGAAGCAGGGAAAGGCAGAGACCAATACTCTCTCTGAGACCAATACTGGTCAGGCACGAGGCAGGGACACCAGGTGCATGATGGCAAGGGCCGATCACGACAGACCGCAAGGCATGCAGGGCCACATGAGCTCCTTTAAAATATAAAAGCGGGAGAATACTATGAAAGAGGGAAAAGCAGGGGGGCGGCAGGCATGCAAGGCCACATGAGCTCATTCGTTACTATACAGAGAGGGAAAACTTTACTAGAGAGGGAGCAGCAGGTGCCACTCAGGATCCATCATGGATGCATGGACACGAGGTGCATGGTGGCAAGGGAATTAAAGTGCACGCATGTTAGGAAAGGGTGGGTGCCACTCACCATTGAACAACATCTCACAATCCAACCCACGACGCAGAGGCACAGGAGGCAGAAGCACAGGGGACGGTGTCGAAGGCCCACGTGGTTGCGTACAGGTAGGTGCTACTCACCATTGAACACAAGGCAGAAGCACAGGTAGAGGAAGGTGTAGTGGGCGCAGCGGACAGCGCGCCGGCGGGGGCCCTCCTGTATGCAGGGACAGATGGCAGATAACGATATATTCAGGGACGGATGGCAGATAACGATATATTCAGGGACGGATGGCAGATAACGATATATTCAGGGACGGATGGCAGATAGCGATATATTCAGGGACGGATGGCAGATGACGATATATTCAGGGACCGATGGCAGATGACGATATATTCAGGGACGGATGGCAGATAACGATATATTCAGGGACCGATGGCAGATGACGATATATTCAGGGACGGATGGCAGGTAACGATATGTTCAGGGACGGATGGCAGATGGTGAAATATTCAGGGCCGATGGCAGGTAACGGTACAGCATGGGACGACCGTGCCAATGGAAAAAAAAAGAAAGAAGGGAAGGAAGGCGATGATGGTGCAAAAGGAGCAGCCAATTGGCGGGCCCTCGGCACATAAATCGAGGCAGTGGTAGATAGGGACAGCACGTGGTAAGTAGGGGCAGGTCATGGTACACACGTTGGGCTGAAACCGTGTGGACAATATTCAGGAGTCGATAGGTGGTGGGAAAAGAACGGGGAAAAAAGTAAGGACTGGATGAAAAAGAAGCCCGATACTCTAAATACTATTTTATCTCTCGGAAATGGACAGGTGTGGCGGGGCTGATAGTGCTTTACCAAGATGCATGCCATCACCACGATTCATGCGTCTGTTGTGCACAGCTGACTTCATATAATATTATGTACTACATACAGTAGAGTAGAAGTAGAATAATATTACAAATATGTCTATCATAGCATGGGATCAACCGACAAGCTACAACAAGTGGAGGCAACAAGGTTAATACGCCCCCACTCCTTCAAGAGGCCGAGGGGCATTGCCCCCAAGCCTGCTTCAACGTACTTCAGCATTTCCTACATAACAAGGGACAAGCTTGCTTCCATCTCCTGCTTCAACTTACTTCAGCGTTTCCTGCGAAATAAGGGACAAGCTTGCTGCAATCTCCTGCTTCACCAGACTTAAGCATTTCCCTTAAGAACAATAAAGCTTGCTTCTATCTCCTGCTTCAACGTACTTACATACAGACTTATTTCAAGGACACGCAAGCCTGTCTCAACTTACTTCACTTATCCCGGAAGAGAATAGGTATGACCAAATGTGGAGGTACGAACGAATGATAAGATGAATGGATGATAATAAGGTGATTTCTGGCCTGCGCTGGTTGTCTCCTTGGTATGATGAGATGTGTACAATCTATCATAAGATGAATGTATGATGAGGTGTGAACAATCTATCATAAGATGACTGTATGATGAGATGTGAACAATCTATCATAAGACGACTGTATGATGAGATGTAAACAATCTATCATAAGATGAATGTATGATGAGGTGTGAACAATCTATCATAAGATGACTGTATGATGAGATGTGAACAATCTATCATAAGATGACTGTATGATGAGATGTGAACAATCTATCATAAGATGACTGTATGATGAGATGTGTACAATCTATCATAAGATGACTGTATGATGAGATGTGTACAATCTATCATGAGATGACTGTATGATGAGATGTGAACAAAGATGTGAACAATTAATGGGCGCCCTTGCCCACCTCAAGGTCCGACAGCTGGAAGTGGACCACATTGATGAGTGGCGGGTAGTTGTAGTTCTCCCATTCGATCGCCTGCGTGTGCGACATAGAGGCATGGATAGGGAGATAGGGGGCATAGATTATGTAGATAGGTAGATAGGTGGGGAAGACATGACATCCGCAGCTGTAGCTCTCCCATGTGCTTCCCTGGTCCACGATACATAGATAAGGTAGATAGGTGGACTAGGCAGACAGGTCGATCAGTAGATAGATAGGGAAGCAGACAGGTGGCTTAGGTAGACAGGTAGCTGGAGAGATAAGAAAATACAGATTATCTGAATTGGGCAGATTGGTTAGATGGGCTAGAGGGGCTAGATGGGCTAGAGGGGCTAGACGGGCTAGACGGGCTAGAGGGGCTAGAGGGGCTAGATGGGCTAGATGGGCTAGATGGGCTAGATGGGCTAGACGGGCTAGACGGGCTAGACGGGCTAGACGGGCTAGACGGGCTAGACGGGCTAGACGGGCTAGATGGGCTAGACGGGCTAGACGGGCTAGATGGGCTAGATGGGCTAGATGGGCTAGATGGGCTAGATGGGCTAGATGGGCTAGATGGGCTAGATGGGCTAGATGGGCTAGACGGGCTAGACGGGCTAGACGGGCTAGACGGGCTAGACGGGCTAGACGGGCTAGACGGGCTAGACGGGCTAGACGGGCTAGACGGGCTAGATGGGCTAGACGGGCTAGATGGGCTAGATGGGCTAGATGGGCTAGATGGGCTAGATGGGCTAGATGGGCTAGATGGGCTAGATGGGCTAGATGGGTTAGATGGGCTAGATGGGCTAGATGGGCTAGATGGGCTAGATGGGCTAGATGGGCTAGATGGGCTAGATGGGCTAGATGGGCTAGATGGGCTAGATGGGCTAGATGGGCTAGATGGGCTAGATGGGCTAGATGGGCTAGATGGGCTAGATGGGCTAGATGGGCTAGATGGGCTAGATGGGCTAGATGGGCTAGATGGGCTAGATGGGCTAGATGGGCTAGATGGGCTAGATGGGCTAGATGGGCTAGATGGGCTAGATGGGCTAGATGGGCTAGATGGGCTAGATGGGCTAGATGGGCTAGATGGGCTAGATGGGCTAGATGGGCTAGATGGGCTAGATGGGCTAGATTTGGGTAGACTGGGTAGACTGGCCAGATTAGTCAGGCTAGGCGGCATGAAAACAATTCCAGGGGCGGGCATGGCATAGAAGTCAGGCGCAGTGGCAAAAGAAGAAGTAAGAATCCCAGACATGGCCATTCCAGGAGCGAGACCACCGCAGTCATAGGCTCTGCCCATGTAGGTCCATAGACAAGAGTGCAACAATAATTTAACAGCACATCTTCACGAGCCGGCCATGCAGTCATAGCCTTCCCTCAAAGGTCTGGATTGATTCAATCCGGCTGCGTCATGTGGGCAGGAATAAAAGAAACTTAAAATCCCTATACACAGTGAGGAGGCAGGGCGCCCTCTCACAAGCTTCTCTTACTGCCGCCATGAGTTTCAATGGGCACCCTTATCGGCTCGGAAATGGCAGTCCTGGGGAGTTGGGGTGGGCGGTCATGGTAAAAGGCCTGAGCATGCTTTATGGCGGTTGCTAGCGAAGGATAAGGCAGCAACGATGACAATAACCAAAGTGCCTGACGCCCCCCCCCCCCCCCCCTCCCCCCCCCTCCTCCCCCTTTTTTCTCTTCGGGGACAAGCCAATAGCCATCCAGTTTGAGAATAAAGAGCGCTCCCAAACAATCTGCCAATCGTTATCAACAGGGAAAGGGATCAATCACAGGCCGTTGATGATGATGGCAACTCAACCAGCAGCCTCCCGACGGTACACAGTTCGTTCAATCCCATGGTGAGCCTACTAGTTTTAGCAACACCAAATCACCTCTTCAACTTCTCGCTAACTAAATTGGCTTTCTCTATGTATTTTTTTCCCATTCACCAACTGTGCACCTGCCCGGACTGGGATGTCACAGTCTTGTCAGACAAAAAAGGTTCCTGTTACGGCAAATATACAAACAAGGTCATCAAAGAAAGAGGGGTGCTATCGTGCAATGGGGAGCCAGCGCGCAGATCACCGGCTGGCGAGTGATATGCCTTTCCAAGCATCAGGTGCCTGATGGGAAGGTCGCTGTATGTGGCGGTCCAGCTTACCTTCTAGGTGCGTAGAAAGCTCGAGAGGTTAGAATACACATAATTAAGACAGGATCATAAGGATAGATCAGGTCGGCATTTCATGGGCACAGGCTCACCTTTGGGACATGCGGGGCGACGTCGGCGGGGGTACCGCTGCTCGAAGAGCCTCCCCCGAACCACTTCCCCATGTTTCGCTGTAAAGGCAAGGGCTCCGAAAAACTCTTGATAAATGCCCAGCTTCCCAGCCCAAAACGAAGGAAAACGACGGGATCCGGCTGGCTTTGGCTTTTTAAATTATGATTGGGTAAATGGAGACAGAGGCCGATGCTCGGCAGCGAATCCAGGCAAATGCTGCGAGCGCGCTTGGACTCAGCGGCCGCTAATAAAACAACTGTCTAGCGGGTCATGGAACTGACACTTGAGCATCGTCGACGTTCCACGTCCACTCCCCATCTGTCGCAATACGAAAACCCGTTAGGAACGTGGGGGCGCAAAGATAGAAGTTCAACGAAACGTGAATAAAACCGTGGTTGACATTATGTATTCTGGACACCCTGGTTTCCTGGAAGCCGGCCTTTGACGGGCAGTTAGAACAGAGTGCACGGCTACCATTATTCACGAGAACTAACCATATGATTGCCAGAGAAGCCAGATCCGATAGTCTCGACATGATTCCGCTGAAATGCCTGCACGTCTTCCATTGTCTTTTAAGCTAAACAAACAGGCAACAATACTTGAGAATTATACATCCTGAGAAACCCTCGGCAAGGCACACGCCAGGCAGCCGTAAATCGCGGGCTAAGGCAAGTACACTGTGTCATATACCGCGATTGCAACCCGAAATTACCAGCTTTCTGCATAATACTACCGACGAGAAAGCAATCGTCCTCCTTTTCATCGATGGAACAGGGATGGAAGTAATTTATTCATGCCTGATTTTATGGGCATTTTCGTCGGGAACCGAACCTACCGTAGCGGATCCGTCCACTACGACTTGGATACAACTCACGACTCACGAGTATATTCCACGTGCTAACGAGACCCAGTCAACGCGATGGTAGACCGGTCACCGCTCGCTCAGTAATTATTGTCGCTGTTGTTGTTGTTGATGACCACGCCGCACGGCGCACATGGGCAGCAGATATTTGGGAAACGGCCGAGGGCCCACAGGGCACAGACCAGTCTGCTCGCAACAGGATGCCTTTCGCCGGTTGCCGTTCATCCCAGGAAGAGACCACGGTGAGGCGGGGACTATGTAGAGTAGATAGATGATCTGTATGGGACTACTTATAATTACTGACTGAAGCTGACTGGCGGTACAGTACTGTACAGTAGGACCAAATGCTAGGGCGCGTGGCACGTAGTCTGCCTGAACAGCGTGGCATCGTGCGACGCTGTTACGTGAAACAGCAAAACACGTTATTGGAAATTGGCGTTCCATTTTGATAAATGGTATGGAGGGGTGTAATAAACAATGACCATGGAGGTATTCATAATATGCCTTGACACTGATTTTTTCTATCGCCACAGAGAGATATCGGGATAGAAACATACATCCACCGGACGGTGCTGATGTTTGGAAACGTTACCGTTTTGCGTTCGTGTAATGGCGGGTATCGGGAGCCCTCCGAGGGATGATCGGATCTTCTTATTGCCAGGACCGGACATCCTTTTTAGAGATACTCGGCTTGACGGTCCTGAAGATGGTTATCCAGCTCCACCTCCTCAGTACTCTTGGAGAAGGTCTTCCTCTCCTAAGGCGGCAATTATAATTCTCGTCGTCGCGGCTGCTGTGTAAGTTTTGCAGGATCTTCTCAGGTTGTTGATAATACCCGAGACCTGTCCAACAAATTCCATTTTGGTGCTGAATCCGCGTTGAAATTCTTCAGATGTCCATTCATTTTTTTATCAATAGCTGGCAGTTCTGAGCCATTTCTTGGTTAGATGTCTATGAGAATTTCTATGCTACGCCTCCTTCTAATTAGTGCCGTACCCAAACCTCGATATCCTGATGCTCTTGCCGCGTTGTGACGCACGGCCTGAGGACTTCAGCTACTCGACCTGCATCACGGGCATCCTGATATGGCAATGGAGGAAATACCGAAGAGATGTCCTTCAACGCCAGAACCATGCGGCCTCGGAGCTTGCCCGATCGATGCGGGCGGTTGGGACGCTGCGGGGAAGGGACCAAGATGGCCAGAGCACGAGAGCAGTATCCAGCTCCGGTGACTCCTCACGCTCGACGCGAGATGGGAGTCAACGTCAGCAATCACGTGATGCCAGGTCCGCAGCCGCAGGCACACCTGGGACCAACGACACAAGGTTAGGGACCAGTGATGGCGCCATCACAGTCGAGAACGGCGCAAGCACGGAGTCCTGGGGGGAATACCTCCGTCTCCACTTCTCGCGAAATGGCCACAGAGCATCCCATATCTTCCCGGACGTGTTTACCATGTGGCTCAGCCAGCAAGGCGAGCGACGGGGCCGAAACAACCCCTCCTCAAATGGCCGAACCAGCGGGGGCGGGGGCGGGGCCGCCAATTCCAGCGCCCACGCCCACGCCCACCCCCACCCCACCCCCACCGATTCCACGGGATCCACAGGACAGGGTCCCTGGCCCCGTCCGGGTCATCCGGCTCCCGTCGCAGCCACCGGTCCAACCATGGCCACAGTTCCCGCAGCCATGCTGCCCGGAGCGCGGCCGCCAGTTACAACCAACCCGCTGGCGGTCACCCAGGAGCCGCTACCTCGCAGGGAGGGGATGTTCGCCAGGGTAATCACTGGCCGCCGCCACCTTCGCAAGGCCATGGCATGCGGCGCAGCCAGGGCACGGATCTGGGGCAGATGCAAGCGGTCGGGTACGGTATGACGCCGGCTTATTCTGGGAACCAAGCCTACCCTGGGATGGGGGCCCCCCATTCATCGATGACCATGGGGGGGGGCAACGTGCACGGGGGATCCAACTGGGGCTACACATGGGCACAACCGCCGGTGCTGCGGCCGTCACCAGGGTTCGTGCAAGGCGGCCTGTCTCCATCCTTGCCGTCGACGTCACAGCTGCAGTCACAGTCATCGTCACAGCTGCCGGGCATGGGGCTCATGATGCACCCACAGCAGCCAGCGTACCAGCTGGCGTCAGGCATGGGAGGGTTGGGGGCGCACGGTCCCTCGCAAGACCACCAGGTGTTGACTGTGTTCCCGTTATCGACGCGCTAGCCTTGGGTGCCATGAGCGTGTTGGCTTCCTTGTAGGTCGTCATTGGGCGGGAGCTGTGAGATGGGCGACGTGTACACAAGGCTACCCGACGTCACGTCTTTATGTATATTTATCGTCCCTGATGGCCCCCTGGCCTCTGGCATGTTTTATCGCGGCCATCGAGCGGGGAGGGGGATTCGAGGTGACTCGACAACCCAACCGACTCAACTGGGGTTTCTTCAAGACAGCTGTGAATTCTTCCGCGTGTCAGCAATGCGATGCATTTCTCCCATGGCGATGCAGTCTTGCGGGAGCCTGCGCCCGGGCAGAGGGATTCTGGGATGCAGAGAAAGACCGCGGCTGTTTCATGTTTTACATGCTGTGCCATGGAAGCGTTGCCCCGGAAGCTTGCCCTTTGCCCTGGAACCTTTGACTTGGAAGTTTTGCCTTCAAAGCATTGCCTTGGGCGGCGCGTACTTGAAAGCTGGGGGAGCATGTAAGGCATGCGAGGGTGGATGGGGGGCAGGGGGGGCCTTGCATTTGGGCAGACCAGGCTGCACACCTGCAGACTCATCAGGTGCAGGTGAAGATTACCTGTGGGCTCGTTCACTTGCAGCTGGCCAGCCGCTCAGGAAGTGATCCAGTTTCTGAGGTGGCGTTGCTCGGAGCAGTAGTGCTTTGGCAGCCGACGTTGACAACTGAGTTTAACGAGATTGTTTAAGAGCCGTTCGAGTTGGGTCGGATGTGGCGGTGAGCGCTGCTGCCTATCAGGCACTGAAGCAGCACCGGCACATTTAGCGGGCCATATCTTATCTGGGACAAGAGTCATCGGATGGTCGAGATGGAGTCTAGAGGGTTTAGTGTCTCAACACTTGAGGCAGTCAGCTAGCAGTCTGTGTGAATATTCTTCCAGGGCGCTCCATCCGTTGGCTTATCTTGATGAGACAAGAGTCTGACTATGACTAATATCTCTAGAGCCATGGTTTTGAGAGGGGCATGGACTCACTGTGGATGGCACATAGGAAAGCATGTTTGCCATACGTAGGCTTGTATCTTCAATTGTTCGGCTTGTGCATCATACAGTCCTTGGGGTAAATCTTCTACATTTTGTTGGACCGCGGCGAGCATTTTCAGGGAAACTCGGAGAGGTTGCCAACCTGCCGAATGTTTGTGCTAAATGTTGTTCCTGTGTATTTGGATTGCAACCTGCATGTTCCACTTTCTTTCAACTTTTTAGGAAGTGGTGTTTTCTACTTTATATTTTGAGGTGGGCCATTTGTTCGATAACGAGGCGATCCACTTAAGGCTATGCATATCAATGTAATACTCTACGCTTCGATGTCTTCTTAATTTTATTATGTGAGACAACTATCTTAACACTTCAATGTGACAAGACAACTATGCTGACTTCCTACACGTACCATGCATTAAGTCGGAGAAAAAATGGCTCCTAGTTTAGAATTGGAGTTGGAGTTGGAGTCGGAGTCGGAGTTGGAGTTGGAGTTGGAGTTGGAGTTGGAGTTGGAGTTGGAGTTGGAGTTGGAGTCGGAGTTGGGGTTGGAGTTGGAGTTGGAGTTGGAGTTGGAGTTGGAGTTGGAGTTGGAGTTGGAGTTGGAGTTGGAGTTGGAGTTGGAGTTGGAGTTGGAGTTGGAATTGGAAAGAGGCATGCGGTTCAATCGTTGTCTCTTCAAAATAAGAGGTATACCTCCAGCGCGATATTAATTAATTAATTAATTAGACTCGTGCTCCCGTTGGGGAGTCACGGAGCATTAACCCCGATGGATGGATGGATGGGTGCAAACATTCCTACCGGTCTAATCTCAAAGAGACAACCAGCGCAGGCCAGAAATCGGGAGAATCCGGTCTAATCTATCTACATTGGCTACATACTACATCTATCTAACAGCATTCTAACTACAAGCGCGATATGGTCCCGATTTTTCCAGATTTCTGGCCTGCGCTGGCTGTCTCTTTGATATCTAGGATTGGAACGGTATAGCTAGCCAACGGGAGCACGTGTTTAATTGATTAATTAATAAATAGCAATTGGGAACTCGTACTGTCTACGAGGGTGCTGGACGGAATTGCCGGTCAGAAAAGCGGATTTTACATCTCACGTGCGTTATGTATGGAAAAGGGCACGGCTGGTACGCGACGCGGAGCGCCGTCGTAAAATTAGGCTCGTAATTACAAATGAACAGAGGTGATTTGGCGCTGCGTCGGTCGTGACGTTCTTTGCACCGTCGGATCTGCATCTACGACGTTTGTGGGTTGTTTCGAAACCCGGTCGACGAGATTTGACGGAGAAGACGAGTTTAATTGTAACTGGCTGTTCGCGACAAGCCGGCCCGGAGCGAGTGTGCACCCCCCGCCCCCCCCCCCGGACCAGGGGTGGGTGGGGGGTGGGGTCTGACCCCGCCCCCCCCCCCCTCGAGGGGCCGGGGGGGGAGGGGTGGGAGGGGTCTCGACCCACCCCCTCCCCCTCACACCCCTACGTACCAGGGGAGGGGGGGGGGTACCCCCCCGCCTTCCCCCCCCCCCCCTAAGTCCCCCAACCCCCACTGACTTCCCCCCCTTCCCCTGCCTTCCTCCCGCCTCCTCTCCACCTTGCTCATTTAAATTAAATTAAATTAAATTATAACATGCCTCCGTGGGGAGATCATGTAGCACACATTCCATGATGGATGGGGTGGGGGAAGCCGCGTAATCGAACTATCCTAACGCTAAGCTATCTAGTCTAGAAAATCCTCACTACACTACTCATCAAAACGCCTCCTCCGCTTGGGGGATCGAGGGGGCTTGCCCACAGGGTCGGGCGTGTGCGCCTTGACAATCTTCTTCCACCTCGTCTTGTCCTGCATGGCAGTCCAAAGGCGGGAGAGAGAGTGGATGCAGTACTCAAACTGGGCTGGGACCACTAGGTCGTCCAGCAACATCTGGGTGTAGTTCGTGACAGGTTTCCCTACCCTTTGGGGGAATGTCCTTGGGGCCAGGCCAGGTCAGAATGTGGCGCCCTGGCTGGCCAAGCCGCTGGGGGCCGGCCAGACCAAGGGCGGTGTCGACCTGGCTGGTGCGAGCAAGGTGTCCTACAAATGCTATCCTACGCTGCCTAATCTCGTCCGAAATACGAGGCATGCCATGATACAAAGACTCTGATGACGGACGCTCTGAAAACCCTACGTTAAGGACCTGTCGGAGCATCCTGTAAACCGTGCCGTCTAGCCTAGCTGCCAGTTTGGGTGTGAGTGTCCACGCCTCTGCGCCATAGGCGAGAGCACCGTGAGGACGAGGACCTTGAAGAGCATGCGCTTGCGGTGCTCGCCCAGGCCCTTCGAGCGCCAGTAGGTGTTGAGCGAACGGAGCTTGGCCCAGGAGAGGCCGATGCGGGTGTCCACATCGTCGGCAGTGTCAGGGAGCCAACTCCCCAACAGCTTGAAGCGGTCGCGGAACGGGACCGTCGTCCCGTCGAGCAGGCGTGGCAGCGGTGGTGCACTGGAGGCCCCAATCACCATCGCCTCAGTTTTGACACTAATCTCCGGCCAGCCCCACCGCCCGTGCCTCCAGGCCCAGACAGTCCAGCCAGGTCTGAATGTGCTCGGGGCTCTCGATGAGGGTGGTGTCATCCGCATAAATCAGGTCGGCAAGGCGGTAACCAGGTCTAACCCCGCCGTGCTCTTTCACGTTAATTGGATGTCCAAGCCAGGCTCGAACCCCTTAAGAGCAGTAAAGCGCGCACGTGCCCGGCGCATGACGTGATCCACGACAATAATGAACAGGTATGGGGACAGGACACAACCTTGCCACACCCCGTGGTGAAGGGGGAATGGTGGGGTGGTGCCTTCCGCAGTCCGCACTACTGCCTGTGAGCCCTCATACAGTCGGCGAATGGCAGCAATAAACGCAGGTGGTACCCGATCCAGCGCTAGGATGGCCCAAAGAGCCTCCCAGAGAACCGTGTCAAAGGCCTTGATATAGTCAACAAAAATGAAGACCAGCGGCAAACTGTCAGGGGGAAGGCGACGCACCTCCTCCATCAACCGGCGCGCGACAAACACAGCCATGACAGTGTTACGACCACGACGGAAACCCATCTGAGACTCACCCAGGTGTGGATCCAGCGCGGCGCGGAGCCTGTGCAGCATCATGCGCATGAAGACCTTCAGCGCGGCGCTCTGGAGGCAGACACCCCGGTAGTTACCGGGGTCAGCAGCAGATCCCTTCTTGTACAGCATGACGCGGATGGCCGTCTGCCACTCAGCAGGCGGAGGCTCGTCAGAAAGCAGGACACGGTTGCAGAACGCCAGCAGAAGATCCTTAACCGCCAGATCAGGGGTCTTCAGCAGCTCAGCAGAAAGGTGGTCGGCACCGACTGCCGCATCGTACCGCAGGCGAGCAAGGGCGCCGTCCAATTCCTTCAAAGTGAAGGGGGGGACGACGTCGTCAGTGGCAAGGCAGCCCTCCTGCAAGGCGGGGACTTGGTAGTCCGCGGCCGAGGAGGGGGGCGCTGGCGGCGGCGGGGGCCCGGCGACCGCGAGGCGGGCGGCCGTCTCGGGGTGAAGCGGCGGGGGGGGGGCACGAGCCCCACCTGTCAAGGAAACATTGTGGGCCAACCAGCGGTCAAGGCTGACCGGCGCCGTGCCGTCCCCCGTGTGCTCCACCGGGGTGCGCTGCCGCCGGCCGCCGAGCCGGTCGAGGTGGTACCACATGTCCTTGCCCTGCATGGTTGCGTGCCTGGCAAGTGGCATGCAGGCCTTGGCATCCGCGATGCACTGGGCCGCCTCCGCGTCCTGAGCGAGCTCGTAGGCCTCCACGAGGGCGGCCTTGAGCACCGGTTTCTGCAGCGGGTCCCGGTTACGCTTGAGGCGGTGCCGGGCGGCCAAGACCTTGCATGGGTCCTGGCGGTAGAGCGGCTCATTGCTCATTTGGACCCCCTTTTTCCCCCCAGTTTCCCCCCCACAATCCGCGCTCCTGCCAGTCTGCCACTTTGGGCCATACATCTTGGCGGCTTCGCATGACTCGCCAGTCGCCACGGCCAGCAGTTTCCCTGGCATATAGCATGAGGACTAGCCGCCTGCGATTCCCCTCGCCCTTTCGTAAGCACGTGGCACCACCTGATTTGCGCACACTGCAGTTGCTTGAGAAATCTGACGACGCTCTGGAGGACTTCCCTGAAAAACGCGCCCACAAGCGCGCGGCAGAGGCGTTCGTCGACGCGCAGGACATCCCGCCCAGCCACGCCCAGCTGTTCGCTGCCGGCCCGGCATCGGCCCTTCGGCACCTCGCTGGCAAGCTGCCCGCGGCCGGGGCCCTGCTGCCCCCCCGCCGCCCGCCCCGCTTCACCAGCCTGCACCGGCTCCCCGCCGTCATCCAGGCCCGGTGTGCCCTGCGCGACAACCGCGACCCCGCCCGCTACGCCCGCCTCAAAGCCGATTACCACTCGGCCATCCGGCAGGCGACCAAAGGAGCAGGAGGACCTTCATGCCCGCGAGTACTTCGCCCACCTCAAGGACCAGCACGTGCGGCAAGTACCGGCCTGGACACGTCGCCTGCGTCACGCCCAACGGCCCGCCGGCGTTAATGGCCGCCTCGTCAGCCGGTGGCTGCGTCGCTAAGGTTTCCGCATCTGCGAGCAGCTGCAAAATGGTGGTGGGCGCGGTTTCCTCCCCCTCTGCGTGAGGATGGGAGGCTGCTAGCTGTGATTCCGCAATAGCTCAGATCCGGAAAAGACGAACTCCGCCTGTGCCTAGTTTCTGATTAATTAATTAATTAATTAGACTCGTGCTCCCGTTGGGGAGTCACGGAGCATTAACCCCGATGGATGGGTTGATGGGTGCAAACAGTCCTACCGGTCTAGTCTATCTACATCGGCTACATACTACGTCTATCTAACAACATTCTAACTACATTACTACAACATCTATCTAGGCAGCCGCACGCTGCCCTGATGCACTAGTGACCTTCGTGGGCCCCATGCGCAGGGCGGCTGGCTCAATGCTCCCTCGGCGGCGATGTGTATGCTTGGACTACATACTTGTGCGCAAGTGCTGGCGCTCTTCCGTCATCGATGCCCGTACGCTGACCACCCCCAGTGTCGCATCGGATCATCGCATGGTCACCGCAACCTTGCGCCTACGTCTTCCTGGGCCCCTGCGCGCCGCCGCCCCCGGCCCCGCCCTGACTGGACCTGCTCATACGCCCCGTCCGTGGGCGCAGGGAGAAGTGGTCAGCGGATGAGATACGCCGCGATGCAATCAGGTCTGCCTTTGTGGACGCGCAACCTTTGATGTACATACCTGGACGCAGATCGCGGTGTAGATCTCACGCCACCCTACGAACTGTTCATGCGATCGGTGGAGCTTGGCTCTAAGCTTCTCCCCGAGCAACCCCGCGCCCGACCAGCCCCGCTCTACCTGCGCGACGCCCGGGTGGTTGCCGCCCGGCTGGCGCTAGCGCAGGCCCGCCGCCGCGGGGAGGACCTGTACCCGTACCAGGAACGGCTTACTCAAGCATATACTGCCGCACATGCGGAGGAGGTGGAGACACTTGCCGCCGAAATCAATCGCCACACGGCCGCCAACCAGCACGAGGCGGCCTGGCGCTCCTTCGACCGTCTCACCGGACGCCGGGAAACGCAACGGGCTGACATCCCAGGCACCCCCAGTGAACGCCTTGAGATTTGGTTCAGCTCCCAGGCCAAACTATCAGGGGCCCCTGGCCCGCCCCCCCGCTTGACCCCGCTGCAGCTGCACGCCCTGCGGCCAGCCGAGGCGGCCCCATTGAGCCCCCGCAGGCGCCCACCAGCGAGACGGACTACCTGGTCCCACCGCTCTCCGGCCCCTGGTGGACGGCCCCCACGACGAGTGGACTCCCCAGGAATGGGCTGCTGCCATCTCCACCCTCCGCAATGATGCTGCCATGGGAGTGGACAATATTTCACCGGAGGTGGTTAAGATGCCTGAGCTTGAGCCTTTCCTCCGGGGTGTTTGCAACCGGATTCTACGAGATGGCCTCCCCCCGCCGACGTATTGGAAGACCGCTGTCCGGGTCATGCTCTACAAGGGCAAGGGGTCCGCCGCGGATACCGGCAACTACCGCGGCGTATGCCTCCAAAGCTGCGTGCTGAAAGTCTTCATGCGTCTCCTGCTGAACCGCATGCGCGCCAGCCTCGATCCCCACCTAGGTGAGTCCCAGATGGGCTTCCGTGTTGGTCGCAATTGTGTTATGGTCACTATTACCGCGCGCCGCCTGATCGAGGAAGTGGGCCGCCTGGCCCCCGGCCTCTTGCCATTGCTATTGATCTTCGTGGATTACACCAAGGCATTCGATACGGTTATATGGGACGCCCTGTGGGTGGTCCTTCACCTGTTCCGTGTCCCATCGTACATCGTTGAGATCATCCGCCAGTTCTATGAAGGGTCCCAAGCCCAGGTCCGTACCGCCGACGGCGTCACTCCGGCGTTCCCCTGCACACCGGGGTGTGGCAGGGCTGTGTGCTCTCCCCATATCTATTCATCATTATGGTGGACTATATTATGCGGCGTGCACAAGCCCGCTTCGCCCGGGTGGAGGGGCGCCCGCCGGGGATCGAGGTCACGGAGTACGCCAGCTACGGCGGGGTTGACCCACCCTACCGCCTGAGCGATCTGATCTACGCTGATGACACGACACTCGTGGAAACCCCAGAGTCAGCCCAACTGTGGCTAGACAGCTTATCACTGGAAGCGCGGGCGGTGGGGCTTATGATCAGCAAGAAAACGGAGGTCATGGCCATCGGCTTCCCTGCTGGGATAGCCCCACCCACCCTCCTCTTGCTGGACGGCAGCCCCGTCCCCCCGGCGACTCGCTTCAAGCTCCTTGGCAGCTGGCTTCCCTCCACGGCCGACGACATCAACACCCGCATTGGCCAGGCCTGGGCGGCCCTCCGCCGCCTCGACAGGTTCTGGACCTGTCGCTACCTGAGTGAGCGACGCAAGCGCATTCTGTTCAAGGCCCTTGTCCTCAGCATCCTCCTTTATGGCTGCGAGGCGTGGACCCTGGACCAGGCGCTGAGCCAGCAGCTTGACGGCACCGTCACTCGAATGCTCCGTCATATCCTCGGCGTCCGCTACCAAGAACGCCGCACCCGGGCCGAGCTCTACTGCGAGCTCCCTCTTGTCACCCATACCATCCGACACCGCCGCCTCCTCTTTGCCGGCCATCTTGCCCGCACAGACCAGGTGAATACCGATGTGGGCCCTGCCGGGGGGCTTAAGACGGGCCAACCAGGTAGACACCTCCTCCTATGGCAGGGTCCCCTTGTCCCATCGCAACCCACTGGCAAACTTGCGCGCGCCGGGCACCGGCGCGGCGCGACCCGGACCTATGTGACACAACTGCTTGAAGATGCAGGGCTTCTGGGACTATCCGTACTCCGCGCCCGCATGATTGACAAGGAGAAATGGGCTGCCATCTGCGATAAGCACCTTCCCGAGGGGTTTGCTCCTGTTTTCTCCCCACGGGCCCCGCGGCCCGTTGCTAGCCAGGGTAGAAGTCCGCAGGTGGAGGTTATTGGTCCTGAGGATAGCCGCTACACTACCGCCTCGTCTGCCATTACAGTAGAGGACAGCTCGGATGAGGATTACATCCCCATCTAGTGCTTAACGGTTGGGGGATGATGCAGACGATATTTGTTTAAACTTTTGTGTAATTATTTTTCTAATGAGATTAGCATAGTACTCCGTGGCATGCCTTTGCGCATGACACGCAAGTACTTACTTACTTACTTACGCTGCCCTAGGGGGCTATCGAGTTTTCTGATAGCTTACGAATTCTGGGGCGATGGCTGCCGGAAATGATATCAACGTGTTCGTCTTGAGAAGACGATTCTATTGCAACCAACCCGGTGTAATTTCATGACCCGAATCAAAAGTTATGAGCATTCTTGAATATTGCATTCCGTCACCGTAAAATTATCCAATTATGGACCAGGGTACACCTCATATTTAATTTCGCCATCTCGAAACGTCTCAGCGACACTACGGCGACTTCAGTACTTTCCGACATGTTGTCGTACAATACTACAAATTAACGCCAATAGAAACTCGCCTCCGAAAATATATCTTGATAGAGGCACGCCTCTCATTTAATTTCAAGGTGCCTCTTCATTAATCTCGGCCCCCGCCCTCTGAGAATTTGAGAATTGAGAACCAAAAGCCCGTTTTATACCGATTCATTCATTAATTAATGCCTGTAATGCCATGCATTGAATTTATAACAACCTTTGCTGACTCTGCTAGGAGCATGATTTTACATGTGACAGCAGCATGCACAGGCTTTCACCCTTCACCGCCATACCATACCTTGCCTAGCTTCCAACCTCGTACAAGCAGCTAGCTTTCTTACACATTTTTTAGGACAGCCCGGCAATGAACCATGAATGCAGAGAAACAGATGTTACCAATTCGGCAGCTTGGCCATGACAGATCGACTAACGGCCAGCATGTCGCACCGGCCCTTTCCCTAGTACATGCAGCCAGCCCTAGTCCACTGCATGCCTCCCACTACATCCCACAGAATCATTGAGCATAAGATCTCGATTTATTGATCCCATGAGATTTCGCTTCTTGATTATATTGGTTACTAACGGATAGTTGTCTCACGCAACAGATTGACGGGGGCTAACCCTTCTCAATCAATGGTAGTGGCCGTCACGAGCTCCGCTGGTTTAGGTTCGCGCAACTCGCCAACCATGGGCTCCCTCACCTCGGCCTTGGGGCCCCGCCGCTCGGCCGCGCAAAACTCCTTGTAGCTCGACAGCAGCGTGTGGCTGACTGTCTGCTGCAGCGCGTTGAGGATGGCGTTGCACACGGCAGCACCGGCCTTCTCCACGCCCTTGGCGGGGATGAAGCCGAACGCCGCAATCTTCAGGAGGCGCACCTGCAGGGAGGTGACGACAAACGTGGCGTCGCATGCATGGGAGCCCCGCACGTGGAAATTAGAAAAACAAGAGCAAATGAGAACCCCCCGAACGTCAGAGGATGCAAAGGGTTGTGGGGCAAGGTTGTGGAAGGGTTGTGACACAATGTAAATTTTGCTCAAAGGGCACCTTTGATATCAGAAACAGGCCATGTGCCGTCCCATAATCTTATCTATAGAACGTCCCATGAACTACAGAAAAACACAAGCGGCGTCCCATTATCCATCACGTGACGCAATGCCAGGGACTGGCATCCTTAGGCTGATTGCAACTTCTCTTGCCCATTGCATTAGATTGTGAATTCGGCGTCATCCAATGCGGCATAGGTGCACCCCCCCACAAACCTGTAAAATTGACGAGGTAG
Organism: Mesostigma viride; assembly: GCA_009746045.1. NCBI lineage: Eukaryota > Viridiplantae > Streptophyta > Mesostigmatophyceae > Mesostigmatales > Mesostigmataceae > Mesostigma > Mesostigma viride. Next base: position 239,922 of record RPFO01000744.1, on the reverse strand, counting down.
CAACCAATGAGCTAAGCACAGCCCACCGCCACGACGTTTCTCAAGGCCCTTACGTGCTCACGTAGACAAACTCGCACACAGGCATCCCACACCCGAACTGGTTGAATTGTGGGGGGGTAAAATTTGTTGACTTTACTATCCGTGCTTGTCTCATATTGTAATAAAGAGGCGGCATATTTAAATAGTATACAACAGCGAGACAACAGCGGAAAAAGGCACTACATTCTCAGCATAATACATGGCATGTAGTCTATAGCCACCCACCTTGATGTCGACCACGCCGTACATGTGCGTGCGGGCAGTGGATGCGACTGGCTCTCGGTTGGGGAAGAGCCGCCCGTTCACGTCGAGCTCAAACTGGGCCGCGCGCATGAGGCCCCCAAGGGAGGGGCCAAGGTCGCAGCGCGCGGCCGAGAGGCGAAGGATAGGGTCCTCGCTGCCTTCCACCCACTCCACCCAGACCTGTGCACACCACGACAGCCATGATATAAAAAATATACAATGAATGAGACATCATCAGACACACTGTCAGGCATGTACACACAAGTCCACGACGCCCACTCGCTCAACCCAGACCTGCAGGTAGAAGATGCAAACGCGAGAGCATGCACGCGCACCAATTACGACCATACGCAACGTGTGTGCACGATACCCACCTGTACCACCCAGGTCTGCACGAACCAGAATGGCGGTGATGATCAATAGTAGAAGTCGAGCAGTGTCAGACACAGGAACAGGCAAGCGCATGCTCCACTCACACCTGCCTGATGCCGCATTGCACAATACGTCATGCGCAATGCGTGAAGCACGTGGATTGCCTTACTTGACACACAACGTCTATGTACGTTTCTGTTCAGTGCCACAATCGTAAAACTTTTGAAAAGTAAATCATAAATACATGAGATCGGACTTGCGCTAATTTCCCATGCCGATATCGAACCATGTCAACAAGCTGTTTACTGGATGACACCACAGGAGGCTGAAACAGGATGACACAAGCTAACACACAAGTCGGGCCACGCTTGCCAGCCAAGGTACACACCGACCCTCGCACAGCGTGGAACTGGGGACCGTGAATGACAGTCGTCCCGGTTTGCTCCGCAGGCAGGAATGGGGAGGCAGGGATGGTGCGACCGCTACCCCAGTGTTACGCGAGGCGTCCCCTATCCCGTATCCAGCCCAGAGAACAGCGCATCACCATGACCATCGTCAACGCATGACCTGGCCACCCAGAAAAAAAGGAGACCCGACCACTTTGATAGCGGCTGCCTTGCGGCGCCGAAGAGACAGTGCTTGCCCCTACATAAGCGGCCCCACCCGGCAGCCGATCCCAACAAGGACGTACTTGACAGCCGGCGTTGGCATAGGTTTTGGTACGCCACGCACATCCACGCCACTCACGACCCACTGCACGCCCAGCCACAGACCATCCCCTAACCTACATGCCAAAACGATAACAGCCACCACAATCATCGCCCCGAAACCTATGGCTTCGGCAAGGGGAACCACCCAAAAAAACAATGGCTTTGGGAAGTACACCCCACACACACACCATAAAGTGCATGTCCACATGCCCACCACCACCCCAATCGACCCGCCAACCCGCCCCCCCCCCCCACTCACCTGCATGTCAACCACAGGCGTGACCCGAAAGAACAAGAAGTCGTGCTGCTCCAGCCGGATGCGCCACAGCGTGTCCGACAGCTTCTCGCTGCGCGACCTGTCGGGGAAGATGTTGTAGAATATCCGGTTCACGTCCCCCAGGTACTCGGCCAGGGGGATCGGCTCCTCATGCAGCGGGATGTCCACGCTGGTGTTGCCCACGATCGTGACCGTCTCCGCTTTCAGCAACGCCGAGGTGCCAGTTTTCCTCGGGCCTGCCCCACCCACTCTCGTGTTGATGAACACACCGCCGCCTACCCGTGTGATTGGTAAACAGGGGTCGCTCCCGGAGGCGAAGAGGCCGTGGTTCTCCTGGCGACCTAGTCGGCGAGCCACCACGCGGGTGCCCCCTAGGCTCGCGTCGAGCGAGGCGGCCGCACAAGCGACCTGACGCCGGTTGGCGCACGAGACGGGCTGAGTCGTCCTGTTTCGGAAGCACCGCGATGATGACAGTGACGCAGAGGCACAGGCCAAGGGCGCAGAGGGGGCCGGTGCCAGGCCAGTGGCAAGGCTTGGCGTGCATGCCATCGGTGATGTAACGGATGCACGTACAGAAGGGGGGCAGAAAGGGGTGGCCGGGAGGGGGATTGAGGGGGGCCGGACTTGGGTGCCCTGGCGGGCGGACTTTAGAGACCCATGGGGACTCGATATGCTGGAGCACCGGAGTGCACAGATGGGGAGTCCCACGGAGGCAGCCATGGAAGCTGATGGAAGCGATCTAGTTCGCTGATGGATAGCTGATCAGCCGGAGAGAGCGCCCTAGTTACAAGGATCCTCCTTGCTGGATCCGCGGGATGAGGAGATTCGGTGGCTGGCTGCTGGCGCCACCTCTCTGGTCGAGAGTTTCAAGGGGAAGGAAGGAAGGGGTTGACTGATACCACCACCAAGGGGTTTATGACGTGCTGGCCCCGCAGGTCAGATAGTGCTCAGAACGGGGAACGCGGGTGCCAAAGATGTCCACAGCAACTGGCATCGTTCCAACGGGGCGGGTGTGATTAGGGCGCTATCAACGAGGACAGCGCGGTTGCCTTTTCTATTGATCGGACGACCAATGGGAGGGCGATGCCAGGGCCACCGTAAGGGGGCTAACTCAGCACTGGGTTAGCGGGCAGCCGGGCAGGCTCGCTAGTTGTGGGGCGTTGATGATGCCGGCTGGGACCCTGCAGCTTCCTGTTTCTTCTTCTGGGCGGCCTGCGCGTTGGTGTGCCGGATGCAATGAGACAGCAAATGATGTATATGATTAATTAATTCATTATCACGTAGACTGCGTCACATGGGTACCAATAAAGGAACCTTCAACCCCTATACACAACGAGGAGGAGGGAGGGCGCCCCTAGCTTCTCTCACTGCCCTGAACTGGGCAGGCCACAGAGAGCTCTCTCCGCATCATGGTGTGGGCGCAACTGTGGGTGCAATGCAGCTTCGGCAAAGCAAAAGCGTCGGATGCAGTAAGGCTGCCCCAAGGATGGTCCAGAGCCCACAAATAGGCTTGGAACACCGCATTTAGAGGCGCCGGATTGGGAGAATATAAAGGCCTCTCCCGGAGCGTGAGGGTTTATGCATATTATAGAAACAAGAAAAAAAACATTAAAATGCACATGAGGACACGATGGGACTTCTGTGAGTTAACATGGGTAGCTAGCCATCAAAAAAGAAAGAGACTGCGGTCATTGTGAACACAGAAATAATACGCAAAGCTTACACGTAATTCTCTGTCCTTTGATATGATCAACCAACAAGAAAGAATGGAAGGCTTATAAAGGAGAAAAGGCCCAGACCGGGTTTGTTTGGTGGGAGCTCGTTAACGCCAGTGGAATTTGACAGAAAGTTCGTTGACACAACACCCGACAGATATAACGACATAGCTGGCTTAGACGTCCATGCTCAGATTACAGAATACATCTATAGACAGTCAAGATGGATTAGAAGTAATGAATCCACGCAAGGTTCCTAATATAGACTATGGCATAAGTGCTAAAATCCATGCCAAGCGAACAGCATTCCCCATGAAATGAATATTTAGCGCGCATTCTTCGAGCGACACAGTTGTTGGCGAAAACGGAACAGTCCATTGGTACTTCAGCATCCCAACGGACCGGGAACCGCGGGTAACAGTTCCAATTCACGTTACGCTGAAGCATGAGCTGAATGAATTACGTCGGTAGAAACGCGTCGTAGTCTCCTGCCTAGTCAAATACTAAGTGAATTGTCATGCGGAGAGGGGTTATGGTAAAAGCCCAAAAGCTATTAACCGTAAGCACCATCGGCCTTACAACCTAGTCGGTGCACACAAATTTTCCAGATCACCCACATCTCGTATGACCCAGCCTCGTCGACACCATCGGTCCAAGTTACACGAACACCGTCGTTTACCTCGTAATGAAAGCGACTGCCGTTGTAGATGTTCAGCGCAAGATTTCCTCCGAAGTAGAGAGTCGCCAGAGCAAGGAAGGAAGTGCCAGTCTTGTACGCGATATCTCGGACATTTGACATAGTGCTTCACGGGTGACGAAGGCGTGGTTGAATGGAATTGAGACCCAGCTGGTTACGGCGAGTCGGCATCCGCGCGGGGAGCGATACAACTAGGCAGTCGTTCCTGCGGGACAGAAACCATATCCGCCTCTTTCGAGAAATCCAGTCAGCCCCGAGCTGGCCCGCGTATGTGCTTGCGTTCTAACCTGTAACCACCAAAGCTGGAAGGTGAGGCATATTTCTGACCCCTGGCGCCACGGTGGCAGCCGAATACTCGTTTATACTAGCCGTCCGGCCTTACCGAGAAGATTTCGTGGACCGAAGATTCCTCCAATCCATGGACGCAATTGCAGCTAGAACAGGTTACGAATCTGCAAGCCAAGATCTCGTTTATATCTTCCCACTTCAAGCGCCCCTCCTGAAAAAGTGCTCTGGGACGTTTTTAGAACATGGCCTTCATCCTAATGGTCCCTCTCTACTGGATACAAGACTGTATTTAGTAACGGTGGTACTAAATCGCTGCAACAGTAATGTGCGGCGTGGGACACATCAACAACTTACACAACAACAACAACAACAACAACAAGTTCCTTGTGGGCTGCCTTGAGCGCCTTGAGTGCCAGGCGCCAGGCTGCCGATTGCCTGGCCGGACAGATGCCTGAATGCCCAGGATTGCCCGAAAATTTTACGGGACGGGGCACGTGGACATACAAAACTTATTGCAAAAAGATTGTGAACTAATAGTTTCATGATGCTTTAATTCTGTATTGTTGAAATTTTCAAACTGTTGTCAGACATGAATCTGAAGTACAACTTCTGAGCCGCGACCAAAACTTGAAGTGCCGAAACTGGCGATTTACAAAACTTGAACCAAACTTTGCTCAGAAGATTTGAATCTCGGCAGTAATAATTCAGTAATAATTGGAGATACTTGGACGAAATCGCCAAGAGATTCAATTCACGGCTTTAAAGGGCATCCTGGACCAGACCGCCTCCGACCCTCATAGTCCGCCAGGCAGGCAGACGCGTCTTCCATAGCCAGGAGCCACGCTATTTATTGGCGCTCCAAGATTGTCTGCTTGGATGCTGACAATAAAAAATTTTTATAGAAACGTTGGCGGGAGGCGGTGATAATCCGCTTTGGATTTTCTGTGTAGAGCGGATGATCATAGCCTGAAACGGGCTATAGGGTTCTGGGCGTCGCCGGCCGTATGGGTACATCCACGTAGCTTGTCTGCTGCGTCGCAACTTGCAGCCATGGGGGTTTAATAACATAAGGGCGTGCGTTGCCTTGGTTTTTCGTTTTCGTCCGGGCGCCCTTCATGTCGTCCGACTCGCCTGTGACGGTCCGGTTTCGGCTGGTAGATGTCAATGGCACTGACATCGGCCCTTACAATTTTCATCCGAAGACTACCGTTCTAGAGCTGAAAGAACACGCTCTTGCCAACTGGCCACGAGGTATATACTCAGTTTGCATGTTCGGATATTTTTTCCCCATGTCTGTGCTTCCCTCATGGTCATCCTTTTGATATCTATGTGTTGGTGTCGATGATGAGCAAAGGTGGAACAGGAATATTTTTGCTCACTTTGCGTGGTTGAACTCTCGCGGGTATGTCCCAGGATGGTGGCCGCTCGATGCCAATGGTATGCTTGAACATGTAGCGCTTCCATTCTCCTTATTTTGTCCGTGCTGCAGAATCAAATCGTCCCAAGTCTGCTCAAGACTTGAAGCTGATTCTCGGAGGAAGGATCTTTGACAACAACAAACTGGTCTCGGAAACGAAGGTGCCCTTTGGGACGACGGAAGGCGTCACCACGATGCATCTTGTCATACGCGCGGCGGTGGAAACGAAACAAGGTATAGCATGCCTGGGGTGTTGCACAATGTTCCTGTGGTTGGTCTCATGCTCAAGCATGGTTGGTGTATATCACTAGAGGATTGTGCAGCAAAAGGAGGTTGGAGGATAGAGAAAAGGGGGTCGGGGGGAGACAGGCTCGCAGCCGGCCAGCGAGCCGGCCCTCGGGTTCGCTAGGCAACCCCCTCGGGGTTGGTTTCCGTTCTTGTTGCCAGCCCGCCGGCCGGCCAGGCAGCCAGGCAGCCAGGCTGCTATAGGCAGGTGCAGAGAAGCAGGCAGGCACAGGAAGGTGCAGAGGCGGGCAGAGGGAGAGATGGGCAGCCAGGTGGGAGGGAGGGAGGGAGGGAGGGAGGGAGGGAGGGAGGGAGGGAGGGAGGGAGGGAGGGAGGGAGGGAGGGAGGGAGGGAGGGAGGGAGGGAGGGAGGGAGGGAGGGAGGGAGGGAGGAAGGGAGGGAGGGAGGGAGGGAGATGAAAGGTTTCTAATCGCCAGCACTTTTATGCATGCTTCACTTTTGGTACACGGCCATTTGTTTGTGTCAAAATCCGCTTAAATTCTAGTTGGGCCACTTTGCATGAACAGAGGTATGTTAAATCATGGAAGTTGGATGTGTTACACGTGACGTAGACCCCCCCTCAGGTCTCGGTTTTTAAGTCGGTTGCGTCCTCGTTCTTGTTTGCGTTAGGATTTTCTGTCTTGTTGGCGTGGATCTTCCACCTCTACATACGGTGTAGATCTTCCCAATTGGTGTCTCCTGTCAGGAGTCTGCTGAGTCTGCGCCTGGGGTTGAGTTCTCCCGCCCTCGTGCACTTTGTCGCAGCAGTCGTCACCTGGCTTTACATGCTCTTGATCGGTTGTGTTTTCCTGTCCTACTGTTCATGTATTTGTTAATGATGAATTGCTTGTTTTGATGCACTAGCTCTCAACTAATATTATCTGTATCAACTTATATGATCTGTTGATGGGATGGCGAGGGAAAGATACAGAGCGAGAAGCAGCGCGTGCAATGTATATATATATATATATATATATATATAGCATGCAGTGGCCAGCTGATGCATGCTTTGGCCAGCTGATGGTATGGCTGAGACCCGGACAAAGAACGTTTCGAAGAGAAGTGATCAGTGGTGGGTGTTGTGGGCAGTCGGAGGTGCATGAGATTGGGTTTGTGCCTGTGTGGGTATGTGCGTGAGTGTGGGGAGGTCCAGGCTAGCCTCGCCTCGCCTAGGCCACTTGGAGATGTGGGGGCTGAAATTTGATCCAGGTTAAGTGATTTTAAAGTCGAAGTTTTATCCTTTTAGGTAATCCCTGGCTATGCTTGGTTGATGGACTGCACGAAGTCTTCCTCCCATCTTTGCTTGATGGAGACATGAGGATAGTTGAACGCGTTCTGCATTCACACAGCACAGTTTATGCGTCTACGGTACGCACAATGCGCTACATACATAGCGTCTACGGGAGTAGAGATTCGTCAACGGTGGTATCTGTGTACGTGCGTCGCGGCTAGGGGGTTGGACTGCAAAAATGTCAGGGGTGGCGTTCCTGCAGCGGAGACGTCTCTAGCGACCCACGGTCACCGATGAGCCCTTCTTCAGGTCAGCCCTTCATGATTCGTGCTCTCGGTGTTTCACGCCCTCTCTTCATGGAGTGGTTCCAGGGAACCTCGAGTCCATGTCGGACTTTTTACAGAATTTTTTTCCCCATTCTATAGAAAATTTTGCGATAGGGTACTCCACATTCCACAGGGAGATCCATCATCTTCTTGGGGGTATTTCTTTGCCAAGCCATAGTCCCCACCTGGCGCGCATGCCCTTCCCATTACAGGTGGCCGTGGGCATGCTCACGCCTCCGCAAAACGTGGAAGGGCCTCCCTAATCCTTCATCCCTGAGCTTCCCGTCCCAGCCGCAATCCCCTAAGCCTCATGAAGCGCTGCTGCCTCCTGTCTTCTCTGATTGCCCCCATGGTGACAATGGCCCATGTCACCCTGGCTCAGCCAGGCATGGACCACTTATGCATGCCCATGCATGCCACATTGCGTCATATGGCGCGGCGTTCCGACATCAGCACTTTGTCCCACTGCCCCATTTAACCATGCCTGCTCATGCTTGCCATGTCGCTTGTATTCTGCCGGTGATCGCCTCTGGGGTTTTCCCCAAGTTGTGTCTTTGTTTGTTTGTTCGTTCGTTTGCGTGTATGTGAGTGTATTTGTTCGTGTGTGGGTGCGTGTGCGTGTGCGCGTGCGCATGTTTGTTCGTGTCTGCGTCCTGCCCCCATGATCTCCCCAATGCAGCCGAGGTCGTGGCGGTTGAGAAGAAGACCAAGTGCACCTGCACGATACTATAGGATGGCATGGGGGACACTATAAAGCTATGGTGGGATATTTTAGAGTGCTATGGAGGTGGCGGATGGTATATCGTGCGCGCCTGGGCAGCATATAGCAAAGTTGCTGGAGTCTGGCCGGATGACCCTTGCAACGCTGCCACCAGGAAGGGGGTGTCCATTGCCCACTTGAAAGATGCCCAGCCGAGTTTCATGAGGCCGAGTTTCAGACTCACGATCGGATTGCTCGTAGTATCCTGGGATTATCACGTGACACGACCGAGTAAGGCTGCTTGCTTTGGAATGTGCCTGGGCTCGGCTGTGAGGCAAAGCATCGGACTCGGATATGGTGCATCAGGGTTTGATAGTAAGTGAGACAACCAATTCCCTAGATGATGGCCCGTGGGGCATGGGCATGGGCATGGGGCATGGAGAAGGGACTGTACAGAGTGGGTTCCCACGGATCGGCTGGCGATGTATGGACGGCATGTGAGCTGTTACTTTTGGACGTGGCTCTGCCCACCTCCTGTCACTTGTGCCATTCCAACTCCTTGATCGTGCGATGCCCACGCATGCTGTCCTTTGGCTGGCATGGGACCGGGAGAAAAGGAAGCCAAGCAAGCATAGGTTTGTCTCCCTTGTTATAGATTCTACTAGAGAGCCCTGCGCTGGACGGCATGTTGCCGGCTGGGTGGTGTGATGGGCATAGCAGTGAGCAAGAGGGGAATGTGGGAAGTGGGAGGGATATTTTTAGTCAATAGTATGCGTGCCTGGGGGTGGGCCTTATGTTTGCCCACTCTGCACGGTCCATCAACGTGATCCATATACTTTGCCTTTATTTCGCTAATTCATATCTTTGTTCGCTGACTCTATTACGAACGTCGCCAGCATGCGTGTTACGCCTCAGTTCCCAGGTTGGGTGCCATCTTGTTGCAATGGACAAGATAGAACTGGAGTGCGAATTTACTTGCACCACAGTGTAGCTTCTGCTTCTATGTGTTAGTCACACCGGTGTGCACATCATGCAGTTGTCAATCCAATGGCTCGATCTTTGTCCCAGTCTAGATCAGTCTTTTCACAGTGACATTATCAATCCACATTTGTGTAAAGCATGGCCATTCATTAACCCGTGTTTTTTTACAACGCGATACATCGCGTTGTAGGGTTAGAACGCGATGTATCGCGTTGTAATCTGACACGTGGCAAACCTATTAAACATGCGATTTTTGGTCTGAAACTTTCAAGATAGGTCAGAAACATCTCATAGAATTCAAGAAAAAATCCTGGTATTTTTGGTATTTTTTTTGTGACAGCTGCAAACAAATATGTACCACTGAAATCAGGCAATTTCGCGGGACGAAGGTGAAGACGACGGCGATGGCGGCAGGTAGATCTCGCCAGTTTTCGCGCGAATTTCAGTGGCTGTTGGGTAGCACGACCATGATGATGCGTTCAAAGGTTGATAATTAGGTTTCTACGAGTTTGTTGAGGTACTGGGGCAAAGGAAACGTAGTTTTTTCCAGTTTCTCACCCAACTTTCATGCGGAAACCCTGGAAACCGGCATACATATTATTACGTCAAGACTCGGGTCTGCTGCGGCACCATGCTTGGTA
>RPFO01000744.1:112500-225000 GCA_009746045.1 Mesostigma viride | reverse complement strand
GGCGGCGGGCGGGCGGGCGGCGGCGGGCGGGCGGGCGGGCGGGCGGGCGGGCGGGCGGGCGGGCGGCGCGGGCGGGCGGCGCGGGCGGGCGGGCGGCGGCGGGCGGCGGGCGGCGGGCGGGCGGGCGGGCGGGCGGGCGGGCGCGGGCGGGCGGGCGGGCGGCGGGCGGGCGGGCGGCGGGCGGGCGCGCGGGCGGCGCGGCGGGCGGGGCGGGCGGGCGGGCGGGCGGGCGGGCGGGCGGGCGGGCGGGTGGGTGGGTGGTGGGTGGGTGGGTGGGTGGTGGGTGGGTGGGTGGGTGGGTGGGTGGGTGGGTGGGTGGGTGGGTGGGTGGGTGGGTGGGTGGGTGGGTGGGTGGGTGGGTGGGTGGGTGGGTGGGTGGGTGGGTGGGTGGCTGGGTGGGTGGTGGGTGGGTGGGTGGGTGGGTGGGTGGGTGGGTGGGTGGGTGGGTGGGTGGGTGGGTGGGTGGATAGTGGGTGGGTGGGTGGGGGTGGTGGGTGGGTGGGTGGGTGGGTGGGTGGGTGGATAGTGGGTGGGTGGGTGGGTATAAGGGGGGGGGGGGGGGGGTTGAGGGTCCGAACCCTCCCACCCCCTGGTACTGGTCGAGGGGGTAGGGGCGGGTCGAGACCCCCCCCTCCGGGCCCCCCCCCTGCCCCCCTTCTGCAGTACTAGCAGAGGAAATAGTAGGGGGGGGGGGGGGGGGGTTTGAGGGTCCCCACCCCCTGCGGTTAGGGGAATGAGGGGGAGGGGGGGGTTGAGACCCCGCCCCCCCCTCCCCCCCCCTCGAGGGCCGGGGGGGGGGGCGGGGTCAGACCCCCCCCACCCCCCACCCCAGGTCAGACGGGGGTGGGGGGGGGGTAGTGCACACTCGCTCCGGGCCTGTCGCAAACAGCCAGATATGGCGTTGGCCTGGAGTTGGCGGTGTTACCCGACGTTTAGACCAGGGTTGGGCGTAAAAGGGTTTACGTTGACGTAATTGCGTGTGCTTCACGTTACGCTTTACGTAATTGCGTGTGCTTCACGTTACGCTTTACGTGGCAACCATGGGCTCGTAATGCCATTACGTACGTCGTCCTTTACGTTGCCCTTTTACGTCATTTTACGTGTGAAAACGCAACGTAAAGTGGACGTAACGTAAACCCGTGTGGCAAATGGTGGCAAGTGAAGGGGCTCAGTGAGCTCTTGTATGCCTAACTAATAGTGAGTGGGCCCGGGAGTAATGGCGCCGCGTCCAGTGAGGTGGTGCACGGACAGCAATGTCTAGTTTTGGCCACGGAGATGGTGGCAAATCCTTGGAATCGGAAAATCATGAGCTTTTGCCTGGCTTTTGCATGAGATTTGTGCGGTTTTACGTGTTTACATTACGTTACGTCTTTACGTTACGCACGTAAACCTTTACGTCGATTTTACGTTTTACGTCACCCTTTTTTCCCATTTTACGTGTTTACGTTACGTCAACTCCCTGACCCCCTTACGCCCAACCCTGGTGTTGATCATGTTAGACGTACTGTAGCATGCTGCATGGACACTACTACTGTACAGCTGTAGCGAAGCGATGCCTAAAAGGCCCAATCCTACGCGCCATTGCTATGGCCTAAGTCCATCAAGATACGTGACAGGATTCTAATCTTTTTCCTGCTCGTGTTGCGCCAGAGCACATTTGCCTAATCACGTTTTGGGGGGCATGCGAAAGATACTTGCTGTGAGAAAGAGCCCAGGAGCAGACTGAGAGCAGAGCCGCCGGACACCCGTTTATATCCTGTTTGCATGGGGACGAAAGGCGTGTTACCGACTTTCTTGCGGAACATTCTCTTGTGAAACGCTTGTGCCGGCTTCACCTAACCCAATGCATTAACATTTTTGACACGAGAAAATGGACGGCAGTGGGGCGACTGGCAATTCTCCGACGAATTACGTTTGCAAGTTCACGTTGACCGGCCACACTAAAGGAGTATCCAGCGTCAAGTTTTCCCCGGATGGCAAGTGGCTCGCGAGCTCTTCTGCGGACCAAACCATACGCCTGTGGGACGCAGAAACCGGCGCGCTGGAGGGCGTTCTGACGGGTCATACCGCCGGCATATCAGACGTCGCCTGGTCTTCCGACTCTCACTACGTGGTCTCTGCTTCCGACGACAAGACGCTCCGTATCTGGGACGCGTTAGGCAAGGAATGCCTCAAGCTGTTGAAGGGCCACACCAATTACGTCATGTGCGTAAACTTCAACCCACAGTCGAACCTCATCGTGTCCGGCTCCTTTGACGAGAGCGTCCGGCTGTGGGAGGTCAAGACCGGGAAATGCCTGAAAACGCTGCCGGCCCACTCCGACCCCGTGACGGCCGTCCACTTCAACCGCGACGGCACCCTCATCGTGTCCTGCAGCTACGACGGCCTGTGCCGCATCTGGGACGCGACGACCGGCCTCTGCCTCAAGACGCTCATCGACGAAGACAACCCGCCGATGTCCTTTGTCAAGTTCTCCCCCAACGGGAAGTTCATCCTCGCGGGCACCCTGGACAGCACCCTGCGGCTCTGGAACTACCAGACGGGCAAGTGCCTCAAGGCCTACACCGGCCACAAGAACGAGCTCTTCTGCATCTTCTCCACCTTCTCAGTCACGGGCCAAAAGCTGATCGTGGCGGGGTCCGAGGACGGGTGCGTGTTCCTGTGGGATCTTCAGTCGCGCGAGATCGTCCAGAAGCTGGCAGGGCACAGCGATGTCGTGCTGACCGTCAGCTGCCACCCGACCGAGAATAAGATCGCTTCCGGATCCCTGGACAAGGACATGTCAATAAAGATCTGGGTGCAGGCGCCAGCAGATGCCGCCGTGAAGGTGGACTAAGGGGTGGACCAAGGAAGGTGGACGGAGGGGAGTTGGACTGGGGCTTGGCAGAGCAATCCCTGAGAGGGGTTGGTTTCTGATTGTGTGGGAGTGAGGGGAGTGCTGAGGAAGGTAGAGGGAGTGTGGGCGGTTGTTGCGATGCGATGCCACATCGAGACTGTCAGGCAGGCGGTCACTCTATGCGCGGTCAAGGGGGACTCTGAGGGTGGGCAAGTTTTGCGATGCCGCACATCTGGAATCATCGCGACAGGGTTGGCAGGCCGCCGCCCTACTTGTTGTCAAGGTTGTTGATTCAGGACTGTGGAAGCGAAGCACTTGCGGGGAGGGTTAGCCTCTGCGAGGCTTAGTTGGATGCGCGTGCTTTGATGCAGACGTGCTTTGCTGCAACATCTGCGACTTTGCAACGTTCCTGTCCTTTGCGAGGCAGCCACACACATGTTGGGTCGATCCTCGTTCCTGCCTGACTGGTGCTGTTCACCCAACGGCAGTTTTCTGGTGCCCGTCACCCATGGGAGATATCACACTGGCCACCCACCACCCGTGGGTGCACACACCCTGGGTACGCTGTTGTTCTCAAAGGGTGGGGCATGGCTGAAGATTGGGGCGTGGCTGAAGGCTGTGGCGTGGCTGAAGGCTGCGGCGTGGCTGAAGGCTGCAGCGTGGCTAAAGGCTGCGGCGTGGCTAAAGGCTGCGGCGTGGCTAAAGGCTGCGGCGTGGCTGAAGGCTACGGCGTGGCTGAAGGCCGCGGCGTGGCTGAAGGCTGCGGCATGGCTAAAGTTCGCCATAAGATATGGGATCAAGGGAGTGGATGCATTCGGTGTCGGGTGCCAGTGCACGGCGGGTGCATCGCTGGCGGCACACCTTGGTGTTGCACATTGGCCAATTGGTACCCATTTGGGTGTCTGGCAACGCCTATCGCGGCAAGTCGTGGCCACGGGGCAGGGCCACTGGGGTGCATCCTCTTGTTTTTCCCGGGAAAGACAATTTGGATGAAATTGTTTTGTTTTTGAAGGTCACGGCAAGTGGGGTTCATCCTTTCCTATTTCTTCTTCTCACTAGATTGCCAGTAGTACATAGAAAGATTCCTCCCTAAGTGCATGATGCGGTGAGCCATGTTACAGGATACTGGCTACCGGTTGCCTGATCTGTAGATATCCCTAGCCCAGGTGCTGGCCCTGGAGACATGTAGGCAGCCTAGAGGTGTAGCCTGCGCTGCCAAGTCAGCTGAGAATGGATAAACGTATTGTGATGATTGGTATTGTGATGATTACCTGGAACGATTGTGGTGTGTTTTCCACGGCTGCGCAGTGCGTAGGTTGGATATGGTCCACAGAGGAGGTAGAAGAGACCCTTCCATGCACGCATGAACCGTTGGGGAATGCACACCCATTGTGATGCCTTCTGCGCGTCGAAAGTTTGTGGCGTCAGTGCAATCACCCGCTGATATTGGACATCGGCGGTGTCAGTTTTTTCCGTCAAGAAATGGAAGAAAACGTTTTCGTGGCAATTCGATGCTAGCTAATTTTTTATTTCAGGTTGCACTAATTGACATGGCAGCCAGAGCTACTGTGTAGCACATCGCAGTTCGTTACGGGAAAACAAGTTACAAAAATGTCACAATCATTACAATTCGCGATAAGAATGTGTCACTATGGAGTCTTAGATCCCCCATGATGGGAGTTGGACGGATGTGTTCAGCACAAATGCGCATAGTTTTCTCCTTGATAGTTGTCTCGTTAGCAACCTAGTAAATATTGCATGAATATTGTGCAGGCCGTTATATAAAGGAGACAACCAGGCCGTTATATCAAGGAGACGTCAACCAGCGCAGGCCAGAAATCGGGAGAATCCGGACCATGGTAGCTCGAGCCTGCCGTTATCTTGACCGCGTGTCCGAGTCGTTCAGGATGATGAATATGAATGGTGATGGAAATGTGTAGCCTTGTGCATTGAAATTATGGCTGGCTTACGTGTAGAGCGACTAGATGACCTAGACGGTGGGGCCGGAAACAGCTTGCTTGATCAGGGCGTGTGTTTCGAGCCGCACTGGCCGGGAGTGTCTAGGGATTATGTGTCTAGGAATATTGATTGAGAAAGTACTAGGAATACTGATTGAGAACGTACCTTATCAAGGAGACAGACCCTTGAATTGAATTGAATTGAATTGAATTGAATTGAATTGAATTGAATTGAATTGAATTGAATTGAATTGAATTGAATTGAATTGAATTGAATTGAATTGAATTGAATTGAATTGAATTGAATTGAATTGAATTGAATTGAATTGAATTGAATTGAATTGAATTGAATTGAATTGAATTGAATTGAATTGAATTGAATTGAATTGGAACATAACTCCGTTGGGAGTATATACATAGCACATATCCCTGAGAGACGAGCCACGAGCCACGAGCCACGAGGTAGCCATGGCTGACGGCGGAGCTCACAACTTTCACGTCTGAGCACCGAATTTAGCCGTGAATATCACAATCGCTTCGAACGTCTTTCTAAGACGCACATGCTGATATAATTTTCCGAAGCTATTACGCAATATATGACGAGCAAACGCCCCTCGACGCAACGCAGCCTGGCGGCTGCGCTCGGCAATGAAAATAGTCTGCAGCTCCGGCTGCAGCTTCGCCCTCAAGCCCGGCAGGCAGCGGTGACACTAGTCGCGCACTGGTGGTCGCCCAGCAACCTCCCGGGCTTCATGCCTCGCCTTCAGCCTCGCCTGAGCCCAAACGCAGCCGCCCAACCGAACCGAGCTGGTCTGAGCGCGACTTTGACGTCGACGGGTTATTTTCCACCTTTGACGACGCCAGACCCAGCTATTTCAACATGCCACCCATCAGTCAGGATACTGGAGCTCGTGTTTTATGGGTCGCACGCCTCGATCCATTTTCGACCTGTGACCGCGCCTTCAAAGCCTTAATCGCCTCCGAACTGGACCTGACGGCCGGTTTTCTCACCGACCTGAGCACCTGACCAACTGGTCCCGCCCCCGCCTTCAGCTCGCCGCCCTCTTTTCCATCCTTCAGCGCTCTGCTGCGGACCTTTGGGCCCCCTCCCCCTTGACCGAATCCACCTTCCTCCTCCACCTGAGCCAAGAAGCCATCTCACAGCACGTGACGCCCCTAGCTGCAGATGTGGCAGCTGTGGGTCACACGCTGGCTGCTGAGCTCCCCACCATCCCCACCGCCACCGCCACCCTCCTCACCTCCACCCCCTCCCCCCCCTCCGCCTCCACCGACTCCATCACCGCCCAGCTGCACGACATCGACCAGCGTCTTTAATTAAGGACAATGCCATCGCTATATCGAGGTCCTGCAGAACACCGCAGGCCTCACCGCCCAGGCAGCCGTGAAGGACATCATTGCCGCCAAGCCAGCCCCTGCTGGCCTGGCCGGCGATGCTCGATCCTCCCATCACGACCTGGGCGGACATGCTTAAGCAACACACCACCTCCACCACCTCCGCCGTCGCAGCCCAGCTCCAGCGGCAGATGCTTGACCTCCGCGAGGAGGCCGAGCTCGCCAAGCGCAGCCTCAACGCCATATATACTCATGAACTTCGACATGGAGGAAGGTGAGAATTCCGAGAAGCTTGCACGTGCGTTTGAGAGCAAAATCCTTGCACGCATGAGCCTTCTTGGTGAGATTAAGCTGGCCGCCCATCGCCTTCCCCGCGCGCGGGGTAAGGCAGGGGCGCCCCCGCTTCTTCTCATCTTTGAGAGCCGATCGGACAAGATAATTTCGTTTCTCAGACGCCGCAAGCGGCTCGAGCACAAGTGCTCCCTTCACCGTGGACGACGCGGCTTGACCCTGGCGCAGCAACAACGGCGACGGGAGCTATGGCCGACCTACCTCCAGCTCCGGCAGACCAAGGCGGGTCAGCCGGTGTACTGGAAGGGGGCGGCCATCTACGTCGGCCACAAGCCCTGGCACGCGACCCCCTCGGCCACCGCGGCCCCAGCGACTCCAGACGCCCCAGCCTAGGGGAATACAGCAGCAGTAGTGTAGAATAGTTAGACCGTGGCCTTGTACATGCCCGCCTACTACCAACACTATACCAGCTGAGGCCTAGCATTTTTAGTCATGTACATGTGTGCCTACGGGGGCGCCCCTGCCTTGTACCCTGCCCGAGCGGGTGAAGGCGGTGGGCGACCAGCTTGATCTCACCAAGAAGGCCCATGCGACCAAGGATTTCTCGCTCAAACGCCTGTTGAAGCGTCACGGAATTCTCACCTTCCCCCACGTCGAAGTTCTTGACAATGAGGTTAAGGCTGCGCTTGGCGAGCTCGGCCTCCTCGCGGAGGTTGAGCGTCTGCTGCTGGAGCTGTGCTGCGACGGCGGAGCTAGGTGCATGGTGGAGGTGGTGCATGGAGGTGGTGGAGGTGGTGTGTTGCTTCAGCATGTCCGCCCAGGTCTGGGTGGGGTGGGGCATTGCCAGCCGGGCCAGCGGGGCTGGCTTGGCGGCAATGTCCTTCACCGCCTACATAGGCGGCGAGGCCTGCGGTGTTTTGCAGGCATTCGGTGGCGATGGCGTTGTCCTGGAGGCGCTTGTCCATGTCGCGGAGCTGGGCGGTGATGGCGTCGGTGGAGGCGGAAGGGGGGGGGGGGGTTGGAGGCGACTGAGGAGGGTGGATCGAGGTGGCGGTGGAAATGGCGCCGGGGGAGCTCAGCAGCCAGCGTGCGGCCCACAGCTGCCACATCCGCAGCCACTCGGCGAGGGGCGTCACGTGCTAGCTGTGAGATGGCGTCGTGGTGGTGGAGGAGGAAGGTGGATTCGGTCAATTAGGGGGCGGGGTTCAGAATGAGGTCCTTTATTTTATCTCGTGCCCCCGTTGGGGAGTCATGGAGCACCGGAGTGCTTTTAATCCCTGTAGGTGCACATGACAGGAAGAAAGGGCAGATACCCCCATTCTCCTTCATGCTGCCAGAGGCATGCCACAGCAGCAATCGGACACGATAGACGATCCGGCAACTGAGTTCTTTGGATATGTAATAAGACCCATGATGTGTGCATATCATAATTAACAAGAAGGAGCGTGGGCAAGTAATCCAGATGATCATAGCTACTAGCCTGAGGACTTAGCATGGCTGTACAAGGGCTAAGCTAGGGCTATGGCTGGTTGTGTACCGTGCTTGAGCGGTGCACGTGACTATAGGTATGGTGGCACGGCTAGGCAAACATTCTAGGGCCATGGCTGCCATGGCGGCAGTGACTACCCGTGATTCAAGCTAGGGCTAGCTAGTCTAGCCCGCTGGGGGCGTATACGTCCACATCTTGTGGTTGATCATCAGGTCCCCGCCCCTGGACCTAATGCCAGTACTGCCAGTACTGACACCTTGGGCTTCTGGGGGTCCTGCTTGTGGCGGAGGTATTCAGGCCACAGCCCACAGGTCGCGTCGCTGCTGGTGCTGCATGCTGAGCGGGGTTCAGGTCGTCGTCCAGCGTCCAGGTGAGGTCGTGCAGCCTCTTGGGATGAGAGAGGAACCGCTGCTTGTCCTCACTAGGGGAGGCATAGGTGAGCAGGACTGGTGGGGGAGCCGCCTAGCTAGTTGTCCCGTGATCGAGTGGGGAAGGAGGTGGCATCCGCGCAGTTCTACCTAGCTCACCTACCAAGCCCATGAGGGAATTAAGCTGATCGAGCGGTCCTTAATTGAGCTCGTCGGCAAGGGTGGTTGACGTCTCACCTGCATGGCTTCTGGGGGAAGCCGGACGCAGCACTGAGCACTCGGCATTCGCGGCGAGCGCGGTCGGTGGCCTCCCGTTGCATGTGCGGCCTGGCGGTGGTCCTCCAGCTCCTGGAGTCTCCTGGCGATGGCGTCTGTGGTTGAGGCGGTCGCTGACCGCAGCAGGTCCGCATAGGAAAGCGGCGGGAGGTCGCCAGCAGCCTGCCGGGGTGGCTAGCTGCATGGGATGCGATGGTGGCCGTCTGCTCCGTTATCCTTGGGACCTGTATGGCCAAGGCCTCGGTGTGGGCGGTGATGGCTTCAAGCTTCTTCATGACCACGCCGCACTTGCCCTCCATGCACCTGGTTGAGGCGGGAGAGATCAGGGCGGCATGTGCATCAGAGGCCTGCGCCGTGATCACCAATTAATGGCTGCTCAAGGTTGAGCTTGTGGGCGACCGGCCTTGGTTTCCGTGTTGGAGACCTTGGCCTCCACCGTGTTGAGCGCCGTGGTCTGACATCAATGTCATCTTCTCGGCCAGCGGCCAGGCAGTCACGTGCTCCTCCAGCACTGCTCGGATGTTATCCTCAGTTGCAGAGGGAGGGAGCCGATGTGGCTGCGCCGGCTGCGCAGGCCGGGCTGGGTTGCATGCGGAGCTTAGCGACGATGCCCATAACAGTTTGCTGGAAGAAGCTGCACAGTCCTGATAGCGATGCAGTGGTTGAGCTCTGGCCTGGAGAGGATCCCCTCCAGGTCATCGGGGGGGACTGATGGGCCCAACGGGCCCAAGGAGCTTGCGTTCCCGTGTGCTAAGAACTGGACTATTTTGGCGCATTCTTCCTTGGTCAGTTGCAGCCAGTTGCTGAAAGAAAAGTGTTCGTAGTCTGGTAGGTACTTTCGCCATTTTGTGTTCGTGGCAGGGTTTCTTGGGCTCGGGCGAGGCGCTTGGCGATGGGTTTGCTGGCGACTGTTTGCGGGCCCAGACGGCTGGGCAAGGGCGATCGCGAGTGCCCGACAGGGTTGGACTGCGAGCCGGAAAGCTCCTTTTCCAAACGCCGTTTTGCATTTGGAGTCGTCATAGCTGCTTGTCACGTGCATAACTTTTTCGATACTGCGTTTCAGCCGTAACCGATTATACTGGCGAGTGCGTCCTAAAAAGGCGCATCGAATGCAAGTGATCTGACTGAACTTGGGGCTCAGACGCAAAAGATCTGAGTGAGCTCCGCCGTCAGCCATACCGCCGTCAGCCATTTTCGTCAGCCTAACTATACCTAACGCAAGGTTGCAAGAAAGCAAGAGAAAGACGAGGCTAAGGCTGCGGGAATATACATGAAGTGTATAGTTAGGGAAAATATAGCAGTAGTGTAGACTAGTCAGGCTTCGCTTAGTGACGTGCATGGCCCACGCCTACGCGCATGTGCGCCTATGATGGGACTCCCCACGGATGATGCATTAAGAATTTAGCTTAGCATTGCCTATGCAGAGAGCTACTCTCTGCTGAGACGCCATTAAAAAAATTAAATTAAATTATAACATGACTCTGTTGGGAGATCATGTAGCACATATTCCCTTGCTGGATGGATGGAGGTGGGCGAAGCCACGAATTACCCAACTAGTCTAACTCTAAGCTAATCTAATCTAGAAAACCCTAACTACTCTACTCAGCAAAGCGCCCCTTCCTCTTGAAGGGGTGGTGGGGGGGGGGGCTTGCCCACAGGGGCTGGCGTGCCGGAGCCTGGACAATCGTCCATCGTGAGACGCCATGCTCTAGCCATTGTTTAGCCATGATGATCTTCCACCCTATGCCCGCACCTTAGCTGCTGGAATACATAGTGGTGCAGGTGCCCTTTGTGCACCCAGAGCAGATGTATTTTACACCCTACCCTTGCAGGAAGTAGCCCAGAATGTATTAAAATCCATAGCCCCTTCTCAGGTATATGTGCTACATCAAAGAGACAACCAGCGCAGGCCAGAAATCGGGAGAATCCGGACCATGGTAGCTCGAGCCTGCCGTTATCTTTTCCGCGTTTTCGAGTCGTTCAGGATGATGAAGATGAATGGTGATGGAAATGTGTATCCTTGTGCATTGAAATTATGGCTGGCTTACGTGTGGAGCGACTAGATGACCTAGACGGTGGGGCCGGAAACAGCATATGCTTGATCAGGGCGTGTGTTTCGAGCCTAACTGGCCGGGAGTGTCTAGTGGTGAGCACCATTGCTGCGATCGCTCTCCCACCATTTACGAGGAAGAAATACCCGCAAATGGAAAACCACTGAAAAGGTCTAGCTAGTCAGTCATCACGTTAGCCATGCCATGATTCCAAACGTCCAAGAACTGCACACGGTGCAAAGGCAAAAAGCCGGAGGACAGCACTTTCAAATGTGCGGCGGGAACCAAAAGCCCGCGGATGCCAGAAAACATCGTGTTGCGGCAGCGACGCGACGATGTGGACAACGAATCCAGTGCCAAGCTCGGAACGGCCGCAAAGGAGATCTGGCATCACAGGGTTCAGATGTGCGGAGATACTATGCGATCCAGCCGGTCCACGACCTGTTTGTAGAGCTTGTGCCAAGGGGCAGCACCGAACAGATGTGGGTGACGTTGCAAAAAACATCGGACTTGACGGAGCATAATGGCTCGGTCATAGTCTTTGACCAATAAACGCTGCAAGAGTTCAACAAGAGTCGTGATGAAATCAACACGATAAGAACAAAGACGGGAAAAACGATGTAACTGAGAAAGAACAACACCATATTTTGCTGTGTGGGAAAGGAGACTGTGAATATCGGGGTAACGAATAAAAGGAATTTGCTGGTATTTAGGATCCTTGCGCTTATCATAGACAGCCGTACGCCAGCCCTTCTTGTTATGGGTAATGTTAAGATCGAGGTAATTGCAATGAGTATCCTCCGACGTGAGCTTTAATGTGAGGGACGCTTGCGGGTAGATGCCAGGCAGACCAGCGGTGATATACAAATGGGTTGCGAAATCAGGGTTGTCGAAAGCGATGACATCATCAATGTATCGACATGTATGGATAAAACGCCTGATGAGAACATCATCGTTTGAGGCAATGAGATTCTCCATGAATGCAAGCTCATAAGTGTATAGATAGAGGTTTGCAAGGAGCCCGGCACAGTTAGTGCCCATAGGGATGCCGATAGCTTGTTGGTATACATTGCCCGCAAAACAGATGAAGGTGTTATCAACAAGATAAGAGATCCAATGGACAAGGTCAGCCTTCGTGATAATATAATTATAACCATCCCGCACGATAGCACCTGCCGCGATCCCTGAGAGCCACGTTGCCGTGGGCTTGGTCTGAGAAACACGCACGTGCAGGTGGTTGCGCCCGTGAGGCCTACGTGCATACAGACGAGTAAGGAGGCTATCTAAACGAGCTTTCAAATCGTGCAAATCTAGTGTGGTATATAGAGTGGTGAAATCATAGGTGGCTATGGGCATAGGTATACGTTTCTCTGCTGCTGTCTTAGAACGGCTAAGGGCGGCAAGGCGTAGGCGTACTTGGGCTGAGTCTATGACGATCCAACTACCAGCGCATTCATACCCGGCATTCGACAGCACCTCCACCCATAATGCATTGGCTTCGGGGAGAAGAGCATTCAAAGCATGGCAGATGAGTTTCGAGAGAGGCATCAGTGGGGCTGAATGCGACGCAGCAATGGTGCGCAAAGCAACAGGAGTTTTGTGCAGCTTAAGAGTGAGATACAGATATGGGAACGTAGTGGTGGTGGCGCGTCGCTGCCGCTTAAGGAATGCCCGAGCAAAAATGTTTTGGCTGTGCAGAAAAGCCCGATGAGCAGCAGTGATACTGGCGGTGGACTGTGCACGCTGAACATAGGTAGGGCTGGACGCCAACTCGTGTTGCAAAGTAGCAAGGTAGTGCTTCTTGCATATGAAAGCAAAGTTGTTGGCACTCTTGTCAACACACGTGATGATAAAGTCCTGCTTGAAGTGGTCAAGAAGTGCTTTATCTGTGGTGTTGAGCCAGGTGGTGCGGTGGACCTGCTGGAGACGGTAATCAAGCCTGGTGAGACGTGCATTGCATTCGTGAATGACGGCGCGAAACCACGGTTCCATGGCAAGGGGAGCAAGCTGTAGGTCCGTGCTCATGGCATTGCAGAATTTGCGCAGTGATGTGGAGAGCAGTGCATTCACCTCTTTGGCACACGTGCGCTGGACCCACGGCCGAAACTTGGTGCCTTTGGCAAAAAGGTCTACAAGCGTGTGGCTCGGCAGGATGCTGAGGTCAGCGGTCATGACGTGCTGTGAGGTGGGATCAAGGTACTTGAAATACCGTTGTTGTTGGCAGGGGCAGGGCCCTGCCAAGATGGTGGCCAGCTCGGTGGGCGTTGTATCGCGGCTGACCTTCCCGTTGCTGAAAACCATTTGTCCCAAGGTGGGAGAGTAATGCCAGGCGGCAATGGGAGTGCCGAAAGTGTTGCGCACCACGAGCGGCATCGCAGCCTGCACTTGCGGCAAATGCAGAATGTGTGGCAAACACAGCTCATCCATCGCAGCATGAATGAAAGGTGAGATCAGCAAACGGCGCGGACGCAGTGCATCTGCATTCCCATTGACACGGTGCCGAATGATACGTGAGAGAAGGCCTCGCAGACTAGTGGCATGGGAGCGGGGGACTTGCAGATCAGCTGGGGAGCACGACCCGACGGCAATGTGTAAGCTGGTAAGCTTCTTCAAGCTGCAGGCTTCGAGATAGGATGCATGAAAGTTGCCGCGTTGCATAAGCCGAGACATGTGACGTAAGCAGCGGAGACTGGTGGAGTAAAGGGAAGGATCGGTGGACACATGTGTGGAAGGTGGAGGGGCCGGGGTGACGCTGGGGGGATAGGGGCGATATGGGTGGAGATTGTGCTTCAGACGCCAGGCACGGATGAACATAAGAGGGCGGGGACGGAGGGGAGGCGGGCGGCGGCGAGACCGAGCTTTGAAACTCTTGCCTTCAATGCAAAAACCGTGGGGCAGAAATGCATGTAACATTCGTTTCCAAAACGTTTCCCGATGCCCTGCGGCTTTGCGAAAAGCGGCGCCGGTAAAGGTGCCGGGGACATGTTCCAAGGGGACGACTCGCCAATCCCACCACCCGTATTGGGCCATGGCGCCATGTAGGGGGGTGTCGTCGTTGGCGGCAGGGCGGCCAATATGAAGGCGGCGTGCCGCTCGGACATGTTCCTGAAAACGCGTCCAGGCATCCCGTTGCGTCTGGCCAACGTAGATACGCTGAGGGTACCTGCGGTTGTAAATGGCATAAATGACGCGATGGGTGCTTACGGGGTGTGGGCGAGTGGAGTTGGTAAGCGACAAATGCGTGCGCTGTAAGCGCCGGAGGCGACGTAGAGTATGGTCATCCTTGCAGTGATGGTTATGGCGCGTGTTGATGCGACAACGCTTCCGCCATGCCTGTGAGGAGATACGATAGGGGAACTGCCGAGAAATAGCAGTGTACTTCCGGTAATCAATGCCACTGGATTGCCGTATTCTGTGGAGGGTAAGAGCATGCCAGAAAGTCATAAGGTGTTTCATGATGATTCAGATGCACTGAGAGCTAAGACATCAAACAGAACCAGAGCGGAGCATATTGAGGTAAGTCAATATTCACTGCGTAACACCCGTTACGCGATAGCGGTGGTCCATGATGCATCTCCCCGGGGCAGGATGTGGCTAACAACACAGCTGAATGGACTCGGAACATGTGGATTCCCAGTGGGGGGGCCTTCCAATTGTCATACTTGACACCTCTTTCCTGTAACGAAAAGATTTCCCTTCTTCATGTTCCAGATGAGTCACCGTGCTCCTGCCTTTGTGTTTTTTTGGCGTTTGTAAAGAGATATGGGAGGGTAAACAAAAGCAAAGGCTGATATTGCCGTGTGGGGGGCCCGATCCTTGGTTAGTCTCTCAAGTGCCCACAGAAAAACACGAGAGTAGCACACACAGCGCGCAGCCCAGCCTAGCTCCCTCAGTAAAAGTAAAAGAAAAAGGACAAGAACAGCAAAACAAACGAGAACAAGAAAAAGAACAAAACACAGACACGTAGTGCAATGTGAGCGGAATGATGGAGGAAGGTGAGAGGGGGACATCGTATTGAATGTGTAGGCATTGAGGCAGCCGAAGCGTCCCATCCCCGGGTACATTCGTGGCTTTCAAAAAAGCCACAACCTGCGTGGAAGAGGAAAATGCAGGAACGATGAGTATGATCCTGAAAACGAGGTTGAGGAAACGCGGAGAGGAAATGCCGGCCGCTGAAACGATTCCGATGGAACTATGGGTTTCGCCGACATGAGGCGGTGCAGCTGACTATCTCTATGGTGTCGTGTGTGACCGGGAGTGCCGGTTCACGTGCGCACTCGTCGGACTAGCCCGACGACATGTGTGCTTGGTTGCCCACGGCTGAAATCCTCTTGCCCGTCATGCAAAGGCCACGCCTCCTAGCCGAAAACGAACTATATTCAACCAATCTAATATCAAAGAGACAACCAGCGCAGGCCAGAAATCGGGAGAATCCGGACCATGGTAGCTCGAGCCTGCCGTTATCTTTTCCGCGTTTTCGAGTCGTTCAGGATGATGAAGATGAATGGTGATGGAAATGTGTATCCTTGTGCATTGAAATTATGGCTGGCTTACGTGTGGAGCGACTAGATGACCTAGACGGTGGGGCCGGAAACAGCATATGCTTGATCAGGGCGTGTGTTTCGAGCCTAACTGGCCGGGAGTGTCTAGTGGTGAGCACCATTGCTGCGATCGCTCTCCCACCATTTACGAGGAAGAAATACCCGCAAATGGAAAACCACTGAAAAGGTCTAGCTATAGTCAGTCATCACGTTAGCCATGCCATGATTCCAAACGTCCAAGAACTGCACACGGTGCAAAGGCAAAAAGCCGGAGGACAGCACTTTCAAATGTGCGGCGGGACCACATGTGCTCCCAACGGAGATGTGTTCCAATCCAATCCAATTCAATTCAATTCAATTCAATTCAATTCAATTCAATTCAATTCAATTCAATTCAATTCAATTCAATTCAATTCAATTCAATTCAATTCAATTCAATTCAATTCAATTCAATTCAATTCAATTCAATTCAATTCAATTCAATTCAATTCAATTCAATTTAATGCAATGCAATGCAATGCAATTCAATTCAATTCAATTCAATTCAATTCAATTCAATTCAATTCAATTCAATTCAATTCAATTCAATTCAATTCAATTTAATGCAATGCAATGCAATGCAATGCAATGCAATGCAATGCAATGCAATGCAATGCAATGCAATGCAATGCAATGCAATGCAATGCAATGCAATGCAATGCAATGCAATGCAATGCAATGCAATGCAATGCAATGCAATGCAATGCAATGCAATGCAATGCAATGCAATGCAATGCAATGCAATGCAATGCAATGCAATGCAATGCAATGCAATGCAATGCAATGCAATGCAATGCAATGCAATGCAATGCAATGCAATGCAATGCAATGCAATGCAATGCAATGCAATGCAATGCAATGCAATGCAATGCAATGCAATGCAATGCAATGCAATGCAATGCAATGCAATGCAATGCAATGCAATGCAATGCAATGCAATGCAATGCAATGCAATGCAATGCAATGCAATGCAATGCAATGCAATGCAATGCAATGCAATGCAATGCAATGCAATGCAATGCAATGCAATGCAATGCAATGCAATGCAATGCAATGCAATGCAATGCAATGCAATGCAATGCAATGCAATGCAATGCAATGCAATGCAATGCAATGCAATGCAATGCAATGCAATGCAATGCAATGCAATGCAATGCAATGCAATGCAATGCAATGCAATGCAATGCAATGCAATGCAATGCAATGCAATGCAATGCAATGCAATGCAATGCAATGCAATGCAATGCAATGCAATGCAATGCAATGCAATGCAATGCAATGCAATGCAATGCAATGCAATGCAATGCAATGCAATGCAATGCAATGCAATGCCATGCAATGCCATGCAATGCCATGCAATGCAATGCAATGCAATGCAATGCAATGCAATGCAATGCAATGCAATGCAATGCAATGCAATGCAATGCAATGCAATGCAATGCAATGCAATGCAATGCAATGCAATGCAATGCAATGCAATGCAATGCAATGCAATGCAATGCAATGCAATGCAATGCAATGCAATGCAATGCAATGCAATGCAATGCAATGCAATCGTTTAGACGGGTCCGATTGAGCACCCTGTGGCATGCCTGTACTGTGGCATGACGGAAGGGGGGAATTTCTGCCCCCCTACCCGTTGTGCCAATGTACGTACTCAGGGATTGAAAGCACTTCGGTGCTCCGTGACTCCACGACGGGAGCACGATATCTCACAGCAGATCTGGATGAACTCGCTTCACAACATGCATGCGCGGCATGCATGTTGGGATTCTTTTCAGTCCCAATGAAGGCAAAGGTTGGAATGATTACCTGGCCCAAGCATTTGTGCTCCACAGGGTGACCCCATTCCTTTGGGATCAGCTTCCCATCGCGTAGATGTACCGACTATGCATGTCCATCTGATTGGCCTGGAACCCCAGTGGAGCTACAGGATCTAGAGTGAAAGTCACATCCGTAAAATTAAAACTTTGGTTCAATTACCTTTCTGACAAGATATGCAGCTCGTGGGTTTCAGCCACTGCCAACGAGCCCTCAGATTGCCATGCATCAACTTCCAAGGAAGCTGATGATTCGCCTTTTGCCATCACAATTTCCAAACACCACAAATTATGGCCAATAAGTTAGCTATCCACCTCTGCCAGGGTTATCTCGAAAACCATTATGTACATGCCCTTTTTCTCCGACGTCTCGATCCGGAAGACCTCCTTCACCACGCACTTGCTCCGTTCAAACGCTTCCTGCACCTGCTCCCAGTACGTAAACAGGCCACCGTTGTGCCCCGTGCCATCCTTCCGCCGGCCCCGATCGCAATAAGACAAATACAGCGTGGGCGGCTCGCTGCTTGCATCTGCACCAGGCACGCTGCCTGCGGGGACGTGAAGCCTGCGCTGGCGGGCGGCCGCTGCGCCGAGAATGGCCGTGACCACGTCCACGAAAGGCTGCACGAGCTCCAACAGCCACACGACATCGGCAGCAATGATGAACTCTGAGGTGCTCAGCTCATCCAGTTTTGACCGCCATGACTCGGGTCGTAGCCAGTCTAGAATAGACGTTGTCACCGTGCCGTAACCTACTCGCTTGGCGCCTGGCCAGGGGCCATAACCTGGGGCCGTGTCAGCCGGGCTGAGTGAGGTGGAGCCATTTTCTGAATTGATGATGTTTCTTTTTATGTTGTCGTTAATGTGCTGCACGAGTGCGGTAAGGTCCGTGATCATCACGTGAGCCCCCACGCTTGCGGCAGACAAGCCCAGGAGTCCTGTGCCGCCACCTAGCTCGATTACACGACGACCTTTAAGCTTCTTGTCTAGGTGTAATGGACAGCTCGCGTATGCAGGGCAGGTTGCATCCAGCAGTGATATGATGCCGTATGTGCCCTCCCAGAGTTGGAAGCCTGCAATTACAGCACACAGGGAAGGCACTCTCAATCACGCAGGGTCTCAGTCTCGTGACGTGAGGAAACGGACCTGAATATGCGAAACGTGGCCAGACCGCTGACAACATCGCTGCATATCATGGCAATCATCGGACTGACAGGGTTGTGTTTGGGCACGGACATGTTGCGGCTAGGTACAGTCTAGGAACGTCTCAAGGTATGCAGAATCCAACGTTACTTACAACAATCTGTCTACATTTTCTCGAAAAAAACATATTAAAACGGTTATGGGAGCCAGACGCTGCGCAGAATGGCGCCACCGCGCTTCCGACATACCTGTTTTTGCCTCCACGGAATAGTCTTCGTCAAAAAAATTTGGATCGAAAGCCGGATAACGCGGGTTTTTTGTGGCAATTGTGACATTGTTTCCACCAATTCGTTTCGTATGAAGCAAATATTCGTCGATCTCCTCTTCACGTGCAGGAGAAACGGCCGCCATTCCCTTTTCCGCTTAAATGATAGCAGCTCACCGATGTGACAGTTCGCTTTCGCTGGCGATAATTATCGTGCTTACAGCTCAAACACCTCAATAGATTTTCATCATCGCTCTTGCGACGCTGCATGTACATGCGACGTAGAATTGTACTGTCGACAGCTTAATGCCGCAAGTTACAACCCCCGGCTGATCCCCGCAGTACTCGAACTTAGTGACAAATCCGGATTCTACTGAATCATGAGCTCTAGCCATTCAGACAGTACAGGATTTCCATGCCATTGTTACAAAAAAGAGTTCTTCGCATGGGCATTCCAGGACCGCATTTTCAGTTGAAAGAAAACATGAATGCCGGCTTCATAGACGCAGCGTAAGAGAACGACATTGAGCACGTCAAGCTTCAAATTCTATTCGAGGTTGTGCAGGACAAACGTTTTGCCAACTTCGTCGCACATCACTGACGAGTGTTTGCGTACACGTCCTGCCTTCTGCATACTACTGCATACCTCATGCAGCCTTTCATAATTATTTTGTTGAAGGTAAACAATGATGTTTCATGTTTGACCTTCGCCCATGCTACAGAAGGGTATTTCTTATTCCGGGGCCCAATGGCCGGCGCCGCGCCAGACTCGCCCGCGTTTGGGCTTTGGGCGTCTTGGAATTTGGCTTTGGGCGTCTTGGAAGTTGGCTTTGGGCGTTTGCTCTTTTGGCAGATTTCTACACTACACTGGTACTACGTAAAAAAGCACAGACTGGTGCGACGTAACATTTTTAAACTTGGTAAAATTACCGCCGCACAGCCAGCCAGAACTGGACAAGGTGATGGCCGCAAGTAGTCGTTGCTGGGCTATCGTATTTGTAGCATGGGGCGTTTCACCGAGTCTACGGTTAGCATGATGGGGAGGATTCCTAACCTTCATTATGTGGGTTAAGTAGGGGTGCTCATAGTGGCCGGTTTCCCTCGCTTCCTTGTAAACCAGGCTCTGCGTCAAGATCACAGACGACCGGGTAAGTAGTTGTTCCAGTCTGTTCTAGTTTGTATGACGCCTGCTATTAGGCGTTCTTGTTATTGTCGTTCATCATCGCCGTGACCGTCGTGGCCAGCAGCGTGCTTTTTTTACATACCGGATGGTGTCGACTTGTTTATTGATAGCGCATTGGTGAATATCGCTGCATGGAGGAACTGAATATCGGCTACAACCCGCGGGAAAGTGCTGGCTCCAATGTTCTTTTTGTATGCAGGATGACGGCACTGCCAAGCCGGAGACGAATATGACGCTCGTTATAATGCCAGTCATTCAGACCGACTGCGCGACTGGTTGTGGGATACACGTTCCTGGTTGTGGGATGTGTTCCTTGTTGTGGGATACTTGTTCCTGGTTGTGGGATGCACGTTCCTGGTTGTGGGATAGTCGTTCCTGGTTGTGGGATGTGTTCCTGGTTGTGGGATACTTGTTCCTGGTTGTGGGATGCACGTTCCTGGTTGTGGGATAGTCGTTCCTGGTTGTGGGATGTGTTCCTGGTTGTGGGATACTTGTTCCTGGTTGTGGGATACACGTTCCTGGTTGTGGGATGCACGTTCCTGGTTGTGGGATGTGTTCCTGGTTGTAGGATACTTGTTCCTGGTTGTGGGATGTGTTCCTGGTTGTGGGAAACACGTTCCTGGTTGTGGGATACTTGTTCCTGGTGGTGGGAAACACGTTCCTAGTTGTAGGATACACGTTCCTGGTTGTGGGAAACACGTTCCTGGTTGTGGGAAACACGTTCCTGGTTGTAGGATACACGTTCCTGGTTGTGGGATACTTGTTCCTGGTTGTAGGATACTTGTTCCTGGTTGTGGGAAACACGTTCATGGTTGTGGGATACACGTTCCTGGTTGTGGGAAACACGTTCCTGGTTGTAGGATACACGTTCCTGGTTGTGGGAAACACGTTCCTGGTTGTGGGAAACACGTTCCTGGTTGTAGGATACACGTTCCTGGTTGTGGGATACTTGTTCCTGGTTGTAGGATACACGTTCCTGGTTGTGGGATACACGTTCCTGGTTGTAGGATACACGTTCCTGGTTGTGGGATGCACGTTCCTAGTTGTGGGATAGTCGAGCCTAGTTGTGGGATGTGTTCCTGGTCCAAATATAAAGGGGCACGGGAATTAGCGATAGCAGAGGGGGCTCGGGAATAACGTTAGCAGAGGGGCACCGGCACTAACGTTAGTGAAGGGGCACGGGCACTAACGTTAGCAGAGGGGGCTGGGCACTAACGATAGTAAAGGGGCACGGGCACTAACGTTAGCAGAGGGGGCTGGGCACTATCGTTAGTAAAGGGGCACGGGCACTAACGATAGCAGAGGGGGCTGGGCACTAACGTTAGTAAAGGGGCACGGGCACTAACGTTAGCAGAGGGGCACGGGCACTAACGTTAGTAATAGGGCACGGGCACTAACGTTAGCAGAGGGGGCTGGGCACTAACGTTAGTAAAGGGGCACATGCACTAACGTTAGCAGAGGGGCACGAGCACTAACGTTAGTAAAGGGGCGCGGGCACTAACGTTAACAGAGGGGGTGTGGGAATAAAGTTAGTGAAGGGGGTGGGCATTAACGATAGCAGGGGGGGGAGGGCACTTACGTTAGCAGAGGGGTGTGGGAACTAATGTTAGCAAAGGAGGGGGGGGCACTAACGTTAGCAGAGGGGGCTGGGCACTAACGTTAGTAAAGGGGCACGGGCACTAACGTTAGCAGAGGGGGATGGGCACTAACGTTAGTAAAGGGGCACGGGCACTAACGTTAGCAGAGGGGTGTGGGAACTAATGTTAGCAAAGGAGGGGGGGGCACTAACGTTAGCAGAGGGGGCTGGGCACTAACGTTAGCAGAGGGGTTGTGGGAATTAACGTTAGGGCCACGCACTGCCGGCAGTTACCACTCCCTGTGATGATTGCATGGATGGCTTGTGGGTTCTGGCATGGGGTAGCACTGCCGGCAGTTACCACTCCTTGTGATGACTGCATGTCCCCGGCTTGTGTGTTCTTGCATGGGGTGGCACTGCCGGCAGTTACCACTCCTTGTGATGACTGCATGTCCCCTTGACGCAAGGACGGCTTGTGGGGTCTTGCATGGCGTGGCACTGCCGGCAGTCACCACTCCTTGTGATGACTGCATGTCCCCGGCTTGTGTGTTCTTGCATGGGGTGGCACTGCCGGCAGTTACCACTCCTTGTGATGACTGCATGTCCCCTTTATGCAAGGACGGCTTGTGGGGTCTTGCATGGGGTGGCACTGCCGGCAGAGGATACTTGTTCCTGGTTGTGGGATACACGTTCCTAGTTGTGGGATAGTCGTTCCTGGTTGTGGGATACTTGTTCCTGGTGGTGGGAAACACGTTCCTGCTTGTGGGATACTCGTTCCTGCTTGTGGGATGCACGTTCCTGGTTGTGGGATACTTGTTCCTTCACATGTTCGCCGTTATTCCTCCATGCAGTTATTCCTACACGCACATCAAGATAGAGCTATTAAATATTTCCTTGTACATCCAATGATGCTACGTCTTGGCTATGCTCACATTACTTGCCCACGCTCCTTGTTATGATAAGCTCACATGGGTCTCATTGCACCCACAGATCTTGCAGGATCGTTTAGCGTGTCCGATTGTGCACAGCTGTGGCATTAATTAATTAATTAATTAATTAATTAGACTCGTGCTCCCGTTTGGGAGTCACGCAGCTGTGGCATGCCTCTAGCATGAAGGAGAAAGGGGGTCTCTGACCTTCCTTCCTGTTGTGCAAACAAAGGGATGAAAGGCAGTTCGGGCTCCGTGACTCCCCAACGGGAGCGCGAGTCTAATCTTAAAAAATATTAATTAATTACCTACCTACCTGACCTACCTATCAAGTTCTAACTAGCTCACTAGCTAACTAACTGACTAACTATTTTAACTAAGTAAGTACTAACTAACTACTAACTAAACAACCCCCGTTGCTCTGCCGAACTAAGTAGATGCCCTTCGATTGAAACGCACAAATCGTGAATGATGCAAGCTACCGTGCCGACGCACAATTGATTCTTGCCCCCCTACGCGTCTAAATCTTGTATTGTTGTCAGTAAGCGCTCAACGTGCATGGGGCTAGCTGCCCAAATATGAGATTCCACGGACAACACCGAAAATGAGAAACCACAGTAGCTACCAGCAAGTTACGAACACAGGACCTCCCTAAATCTAGTATCAAGTAACGTTATTTCCCCGTTTCGACGAACTTGGTCCATTCACATTTATAGCGGTGAATTAATTGTCACACCTTGCTCAGGCAAAGTGAGCCAAGTCCTACAGCATGTCTCCCCATGTCATTCACTTAAATAAGGAAGGGAAATGTAAAGCTATGCATCGTGAAGCCGTATGAAAGGGCATAACCACCCAAATAATCAAGTTGGTACGTATAGTGTCAACCATGCGTGTCAGCCGTGCGTCGGTGTCTTCCGAAAACTATACAGCATATCAAGGAGGTACAACCATATAGTCATGCTTCATCAACCACCGCAAATTGAAAAATAATGTTTCATGTCCCACGTAGCTCCCACAAAAACCAGCATCTTCATTAAAACAATAAGTGGAAGCATACATGTGACACTATTGACATGCCCGGAGGCACGCCGTTCAAGGCCCTTCATGAAGTACGTTGCCCTAGAGGCAACCAAGACAAGGGTGGGTGGGTGGGGAGCAAAGAAAGAGGCCGACAAAACCAGCCAGAGCGGCTTTTAGTCGCAAAACCTCCCTTATCCCTAGCTAACTGACGTCATTAAACCCTTATGTTCAGTGATGCTAGTAAGACGCTAACCGTACAGACCGGGGGTAGAATATCCCGAATCTGCACGGCTAGTATTAAATAATGCGTAGGTTGTTCTTTTCAGGGGCACTGCACCTCACGCCCCGTTCCGCCCGGGTATAATCAACCCAAGCGCGGAACGCACATTTTATTTAATTCATTTTTCAACCATGCACTATACTGCATCTACTAATCACAAAAGCTCTAGCCAAACAGCAACGAGAAAACACTACGACATATAAGCCGCTCATCCAGCGGCCTCTTGTTCCCGCATTCACGTATAGAAGAAACTACGTTCAAAGAACCCCGAATCACAGGCTCAACCGGAACTCCCGATCAACACGTCAGTACCACCCTCTGTAGGCAAGTCCATATCGAACGGACGTAACGCCACTGAGAGACGGCGTAACTAACAAAGATAACCCGCCCCCCCCGCCCCCAACAGGTAGGGAGCCCCTTGCAGCAGTAGAGAGGACCACGATAAAAACAAAGTAAAATAGCGGGTAATCATGAAGTAGACCTACGCATCCCATGACTATGCCACCACCAATTAGCTTCCCATGCATTACGCAGTGAGAGTTACGTCATCAGGTGGGATTCGACCGACTAGCCAATCGGTGCAGGGGCTTACCACCTCCATCAATTGAGCCACCTCCCCCCAATGGTGGTTCCCCTGACTGCCTGGAGGAGGGCTTGCCGGGGCGGACGGCATCCAAGGCAGGACTCCCACCACGAACAATTACACTCCCACTTGGTAGTGAGTAGGCCAACTAATGATAACACACACAAAGGATGCACACTACATATCGGAGCACCCTCACAGGCGTGCGCAGGGCGGGTCTACAACCCTCTACCCTACACTCCATCGCTGTGCAAGTTGCCACGTTTTTCTCAATAAAAGCTCCATAGAGGCCCTTTAGTGCTGGACATCTGTATCGGTATCGGGAATGGGTTAACACAACCGCGAGCAACTCTTCTTCAGCACTTGAGCCACAGGAGGATGTCGCACAGGTCGCGCTCGTTCGTCCCACGTCAGGTGTGGCGGTGTCTTCCCGGTATACCTGCTCCTTCTACCTCTAGGTCAGGGCCTGCATGCATACAAAGGAAGACAAGAAGATATTATCGGACTTGGGAACATGCCAAACACGCCCCTGGTAATAAACCCGCGTTCTGCTAAGCGTATGTGTGTGCCATTCTTGACATATGTAAATTAACAAAAAAAAGTATACCTTACCGAGACTACCAAACCGAGAACCGATCGACATCATGTGTGGGTGCATGGTCATGTGTATTGGACAATTTGTGTGTGATTTCCTGTGAGCAAAAATATATGGCCATGTACAAAAAAGCAATCCGGCATGTAGTTCAGGTAGAGAACAACTTACAAAAACTTAAATGATACTACAATCAAATGCGAACAAATCAACAACATTGTTAGGTTGTTATTCATGTGTATAAAACATACATCACGATTCACCTGTCAAGTCCTCAATGCAGGTCCGGGCATCTTCCCGAACACCAAGAGAGGAGCTTTGACCTCCCACCATGACGTCACGGTCTGCATGCATTCACAAAAAGACATTTATTTCAAAGGTTTTTATGTAAATTAGTTTAATGCAGTAGTAGATTCCTCAAAACCCGGCCTCTCCCCCAAGTTATAGATTTACTACCTCGCTTTCTCAAAGCTGGCCTATCTCACGTTACCATAAATAGGTCCCAAGCGATCCCGAGCGTCATGTGAGCAAACCCTTGTGGTAAAGACTTTACGTTAGTGCCCGTGCCCCTTTACTAACGTTAGTGCCCAGCCCCCTCTGCTATCGTTAGTGCCCGTGCCCCTTTACTAACGATAGTGCCCAGCCCCCTCTGCTAACGTTAGTGCCCGTGCCCCTTTACTAACGTTAGTGCCCAGCCCCCTCTGCTAACGTTAGTGCCCGTGCCCCTTCACTAACGTTAGTGCCCGTGCCCCTCTGCTAACGTTATTCCCGAGCCCCCTCTGCTATCGCTAATTCCCGTGCCCCTTTATATTTGGACCAGGAACACATCCCACAACTAGGCTCGACTATCCTACAACCAGGAACGTGTTTCCCACAACCAGCAACGTGTTTCCCACAACCAGGAACGTGTATCCCACAACCAGGAACGTGTTTCCCACAACCAGGAACGTGTTTCCCACAACCAGGAACGTGTATCCCACAACCAGGAACGTGTTTCCCACAACCATGAACGTGTTTCCCACAACCAGGAACGTGTATCCCACAACCAGGAACGTGTTTCCCACAACCAGGAACGTGTTTCCCACAACCAGGAACGTGTTTCCCACAACCAGGAACGTGTTTCCCACAACCAGGAACGTGTATCCTACAACCAGGAACGTGTTTCCCACAACCAGGAACGTGTTTCCCACAACCAGGAACGTGTTTCCCACAACCAAGAACAAGTATCCTACAACCAGGAACGTGTTTCCTACAACCAGGAACGTGTATCCCACAACCAGGAACGTGTTTCCCACAACCAGGAACGTGTTTCCCACAACCAGGAACGTGTTTCCCACAACCAGGAACGTGTATCCCACAACCAGGAACGTGTATCCTACAACCAGGAACGTGTTTCCCACAACCAGGAACGACTATCCCACAACCAGCAACGTGTTTCCCACAACCAAGAACAAGTATCCTACAACCAGGAACGTGTTTCCTACAACCAGGAACGTGTTTCCCACAACCAGGAACGTGTTTCCCACAACCAGGAACAAGTATCCCACAACAAGGAACGTGTATCCTACAACCAGGAACGTGTTTCCCACAACCAGGAACGTGTATACCACAACCAGGAACAAGTATCCTACAACCAGGAACAAGTATCCTACAACCAGGAACGTGTTTCCCACAACCAGGAACACATCCCACAACCAGGAACGTGTTTCCCACAACCAGGAATGTGTTTCCCACAACCAAGAACAAGTATCCTACAACCAGGAACGTGTTTCCCACAACCAGGAACGTGTATACCACAACCAGGAACAAGTATCCTACAACCAGGAACAAGTATCCTACAACCAGGAACGTGTTTCCCACAACCAGGAACACATCCCACAACCAGGAACGTGTTTCCCACAACCAGGAACGTGTTTCCCACAACCAGGAACGTGTTTCCCACAACCAGGAACGTGTTTCCCACAACCAGGAACAAGTATCCCACAACAAGGAACACATCCCACAACCAGGAACGTGTATCCCACAACCAGGAACAAGTATCCCACAACCAGGACCGTGCATCCCACAACCAGGAACACATCCCACAACCAGGAACGTGTATCCCACAACCAGGAACGTGCATCCCACAACCAGGAACAAGCCGTATCCCACAACCAGTCGCGCAGTCGGTCTGAATGACTGGCATTATAACGTGCGTCATATTCGTCTCCGGCTTGGCAGTGCCGTCATCCTGCATACAAAAAGAACATTGGAGCCAGCACTTTCCCGCGGGTTGTAGCCGATATTCCTCCATGCAGCGATATTCACCAATGCGCTATCAATAAACAAGTCGACACCATCCGGTATGTAAAAAAAGCACGCTGCTGGCCACGACGGTCACGGCGATGATGAACGACAATAACAAGAACGCCTAATAGCAGGCGTCATACAAACTAGAACAGACTGGAACAACTACTTACCCGGTCGTCTGTGATCTTGACGCAGAGCCTGGTTTACAAGGAAGCGAGGGAAACCGGCCACTATGAGCACCCCTACTTAACCCACATAATGAAGGTTAGGAATCCTCCCCATCATGCTAACCGTAGACTCGGTGAAACGCCCCATGCTACAAATACGATAGCCCAGCAACGACTACTTGCGGCCATCACCTTGTCCAGTTCTGGCTGGATGTGCGGCGGTAATTTTACCAAGTTTAAAAATGTTACGCCGCACCAGTCTGTGCTTTTTTACGTAGTACCAGTGTAGTGTAGAAATCTGCCAAAAGAGCAAACGCCCAAAGCCAACTTCCAAGACGCCCAAAGCCAAATTCCAAGACGCCCAAAGTGTGACACAAAGCCCAAAGGCGGGCGAGTCTGGCGCGGCGCCGGCCATTGGGCCCCGGAATAAGAAATACCCTACAGAAGCAGCAGCTCTGGCTTTCTACTTTCTACAAGCCCACTGGGGAATCTGGGGATCCACTTTGGTTCCCGCGCCGCAAAATATCTCCTGCGGACTCGTCAGTCGTCACTCCGTACCCAAGGACAAATACAGTGTCTAGACTGACGTAGGTAACATAGCCCAAAGTTCCTATTCATTAGATAATAGATAGCGGTTGCAAGTTGCGAATCGCCATACATGATCGTGCTGTAACTGCTGTAATTGCTGTTTCCACTTTCCGTTCCCAGAATCTCTTGATCTCGCGGCAAAACTCGACGTTGTAGATGGCGCGGCGCGTGCTGCCAGGAGCTATTTCCGAAGCAGCCGCTTGCCGAGTTGTTAACCCTGCAACGTGCAGCTGGCATCATTTGAAACGGGCTAGGGGACGTCGCCCCGTGCCAACTTGGCAGCCTCGCAGTCGGCGAGTGTTTTCGTAATGAAACACCAGCACATTCCGGGCTAGTTTCCCACCGCACGAAGTAACTAAACGCGGAAAACGGATCAGCTTTCCATGAGGCTGTATACACTGCAAATCGCGTGCAAACCACGTTGCTATGAATAAATACGCTTGAATTGAGCCCGGCAAGTGCCATGATGCTGCCAGTTAGAAATATTGCAGTTACAAAGAGCATTTGAATTACGCATGGAGCGCTTTTGCTTGGGCTGGTAGTCATCAGGAGCCTGTCATCAGATACCGATAAACAATAGCTGCAGTATAATCTCCGCAGCCATGGGCAGTGTTTGGAAAGGTAGAGTTAGTAAATCTTCTTCTGTCCTACTATTTCTTTGTTTAACACTGCTGGCGGCAGAAGGCGCCTGGGGTGCGCTCGACCAAGGAGATCTGCAGGTATGATGTGCAAGTTGTCGTATGGATAATGTGCAAAGTACATCTTTTGACGTATGCTTCTGCCCCCACTACTATATTGGTCTCACAGGCGACGCAGGAGGATTGCGAGTTTCCGTGCCTCTCGTAGATTTGCTGCACGTGCTAGTGTGCTCGTTGTTATTCTGACTGCTATGACCCACTGCCATCGACAGCCAGCCTTTGTGGTGAAAACCTGTGGCCCTGACGTTGACTTGAATAGGCTGTCTTCCCATAGCTCCTTGTCAATTCCTGATGCCTTCGTCACCCTCACCGCTCGCCGAAAAAGTTACTTGGCTGGAAAATTAGTTTTATAAACTGAACTTTTCCGCGCATGGTACCGCTTTCTTCCGTTTTGTGTGCTTTCCAACATTTATTCCAGTCAACCGCGAGGCATGTGGCGTCCTCACGAAAGGTACCTTGCTGCTCCTGGCCTTGCATTTGGAGAAGGTGGAGGGGGGTGACAGGCAATATACCATGGAACACAAACAGGTTATCATGCTCAAGTTTAGATTGCCAATGTCAAATGCCTGAGCCGCCAGCCTTCCATATCTCCACTACACATGTGTGCGCTCTGTGTATACATCTCTTGGCTTTGCAAGGACCAACCTCATCGCTTGGATTCAGTAGTTCAAGTTCGAGCACATGCAAATGCTATGTTCTGCATGGCCGGACAACAGCAACTTTGAGACTGTTTTGAATGGTTAGCTTCCTTGTAGGGAATAAATGGTTTTGTTGAGTGACTTGATCATGATTTGACCATTTCCCACCCTGTTGACAGCGCTTTGGCAAGGCGCCACTTACCCCATCGTTGTACGGGCAGTGCAAGCTCTGTCCAGGTGAATGGAAGTATGCAAAGCAGAGCAATAGTTTGAAAACTGGGTTTAATCATGATCGCAAGAAAAAGTGTCAAGTTTGCAGCGCTTGGCAACAGGTGCTGGCATGGGGCGTATAGCTGAATACAATCATGCACCATGTAGCTGGCTCCGTTAGAGGTTTGAGTAACTGCGGCTTTGCTAGCCGTTAGGATACGACTCTTCAAGAGAAAGAATAGAATGCTTTTTGATTGTATTTACCACACAAGACTCACACAAGTTAAGGATCAGAGTTATTCCACCACCGAACGTCATATCCCATTCGATGCCCAGCGCTCTGTACTATTTATTCGCCATTCCAGGCATGATCTATGTTAAGTACCCTTTGTTTTAGGAGTCCAAGTTAGACAGCCATGTCCTGCCGAGTTAGGGGGTCTGGGGTGGTCTACAGCCTTCCTGCCCCAAAACCTTGACCCTAATGGCAGTGAAAAAGCTTCGCACCACTTTTGGCCTCTATGATATCATTTCTATAGTAAAATGCTGCCTATTAAGCCTTGTAAGTTGATTACTACTACATGTAATGACATGAGGATGCATGGTAGCTCAATCTGCATGCTCCCGCTCCTTAATCAAACCTGGATGGCGTTTGTCTTCTCATTCGCCTGCATCTGCAACGGCTGTCATCTGCAATGGTTCAGGTCATCCTGGACCCAGAGGCGGGCCTGCGCAGGGACCAGCGCGCGTCCGAGATCATTAAGGAGCACTACCGCGAGCAGATGCGGCAGAAGAGCCAGCAGGATGGGTAGGTGGATGTGCAAGCAGGACAAAAGGGAAGGGGTGTGACAGGAAGGATGGGTAGGTGGCTGCAAGGGCAAGAGGAAAATTGTTTGAAGGAAGGATGGTTAGATGGATGCAACCAGGGCAGAGAAAAGTTTCATCAATATAAGGGTGGGTAAGTGGAGCAAGTGGATAGATGCGAGGGAGCATGACTGGAAAGGTGGAAGCCACCACAGGGATAGGTACATGCACGTAAGCAGGTTGAGATAAATTATTATGGCGAGGAAAAAAGCATGTGAAGAGATAAAGGCATTTTTAAATGAGAAAGGCATCCTGACAGGAAGGCATTGTGAAGAGAAAAGCTCACGAAAACTAGTATCATGAGAGATGGCATAACGAATAATGACAAGACAGGCAACATATTGTCGAAGAGTTATTCAACAGCAAGCCTGCTGAAGGGGGGCCCATTTATCATATAGCAAGTGGGGATAGCATTCCAGGGCAGGTAGCTAGGGGGCTGGGTGTGGCAGATGTGGGTTTGGCATGTCTTAGACAGCAGAGGAACCTGTACCTTGCTGTATAGGTCTTGCAGGAGACAGGCGCTTAAAGAAACGTCATAGGGAAAGCTCAAGAGAACCAGCAAGTAAGGTCAATATGGGGACAAACCCTTCACTCGGAGGAAAGCACTTGAACCCTTCAGTCGGAGAAAAGCCCTTGAATGTGGGTCAAACTACCCCCAACTGTGGCCTGTGCCACGGTCAGCACACCTTAACCACTCGGCGGGCTTCGATGATTTGTCACGTTTGTTGCTACCCCCACCTACTTTTGCCAGGTCTGTCGGGGATGCAGCCGATGCCAGTGACGATGATGGCTGGGGCCACATGCTGGGCTCGGAGTCCAACCTCCATTCGTTCGGGTCCAGCATATCCATGATCCTGGTCAGCGAGGTGCGTAGGCGTGCGCGGACCGCCGTTGATGATGCAGTCATGCGCGTCGCTGGCATGCGGGCCCACAAACCCCTTTGCCTGCCTGCTTGCCTGCTTGCCTGCTTGCCTGCTTGCCTGCTTGCCTGCTTGCCTGCTCGCCTGCTTGCCTGCTCACCTGCTCACCTGCTCGCCTGCTCACCTGCTCACCTGCTCACCTGCTCGCCTGCTCGCCTGCTCG
Organism: Mesostigma viride; assembly: GCA_009746045.1. Lineage (NCBI taxonomy): Eukaryota > Viridiplantae > Streptophyta > Mesostigmatophyceae > Mesostigmatales > Mesostigmataceae > Mesostigma > Mesostigma viride. The sequence goes on along the minus strand of RPFO01000744.1, from coordinate 193,873 downwards.
CCTGCTCGTCTGCTCGCCTGCTCGCCTGCTCGCCTGCTCGTCTGCTCGCCTGCTCGTCTGCTCGCCTGCTCGCCTGCTCGCCTGCTCGTCTGCTCGCCTGCTCGCCTGCTCGCCTGCTCGCCTGCTCGCCTGCTCGCCTGCTCGCCTGCTCGCCTGCTCGCCTGCTCGCCTGCTCGCCTGCTCGCCTGCTCGCCTGCTCGCCTGCTCGCCTGCTCGCCTGCTCGCCTGCTCGCCTGCTCGCCTGCTTGCCTGCTTGCCTGCTGCAGGGTTGTGCTACCACCTCGGCGGACTAGCCCATGTGTAACTTGGAGATAACCCTTTGGCCTCCCCTTGTTACATCAGCAGGAGGTCAATACCCTTACTCCTGTTTGGTTTTAGTTATAGCCCCACCCAAAATCATGTCGTGGCTATAATTTCTTAGGCTTCTGCACCCTACAGCCATCTAGGAAGTCATGTCCTTTCCCTCACCATTCAATCAGTGAATATCCCATCTGAAAGTCACCTTATGTTCCCTTGGCACCATCGCCTCTTTCCCTCCACTATGTAGTCCTGTTTACATGTCCCCGATCCCCAATCCCCATCCCTTATCCCCTACCCCCTATTCACTATTCCCCCCTATTCGCTCAATTTTTTGCTTACCCTACTCAGGATTCCTGTTATCATGTCCCGGATCCCCAATCCCCATCCTCTATCCCCTACCCCCCATTCCCTATTACCGCGTATTCGCTCCTCTTATTCCCTCTCCACCAGCTGGGCGACGAGACGTTCATCATCGCGGCGCTGATGGCGATGCGGCACCCACGCCTTATCGTGTACAGCGGCGCACTCACTGCGCTCTTTGTCATGACGGTGAGTAAGATCTAGGGAAGCGGCATCGATAAGCTTTTGAATCCGGGTCAGGCTTTCCTCTTGTGTCAAACTGTGCTATTTATCATGACAATAAATCCAGGAGGTCGTCCCGAATGGCTTTTACATGGGTGCTTGGGCTTGCCATGTAGTACTTTAGGGTTGGGGCATGATGCAGACGATCTTTGTCTGTTTGTTTAACATTTGTGTGATTATTTTTCTAATGAGATTAGCTTAGTACTCCGTGGCATGTCTATGCACATTACACGCAAGTACTTACTTGCTTGCGGATGGGCTTGCCTGGTACTGGTGCACTAACCGCTGTCTGTCTAGCGCCGCAAAGTGACACCCTGGTGCATGTGAAGGTTATGCTTACTTGAAGTGTAGCCTTTCTTGCACATGTGCAAAGGCTAAGCATTTATGTTGGGGGCGGGGTATCGGGGTTGCTGTACCGCCTTACATGGGACACACATATAGTCTCTAGGGATCCTACTCATAATATATGCCATATTATTTTGGTTTCCATGGTATTTTCTTGAGAGCATGTAATGTTTCAGGGATGGCGGGTGGCTTGCCTGTGGTGACACGTATATGTATACTAATAGCAATTTTGTTATCCTCACTGTTTTCTACCTTTCCTTTGGCCCCCCCCCCCCACCACACACACACACACATAATCCGGCTGGCGCAGGTGTTGTCCACGGGGCTGGGCCTTGTGGTGCCAAACCTCATCTCCAGGAAAGCCACCAACCACGCGGCGACATGTGGGTGACAATAGCTCATGTTATCAGACACCGGTGTGCATTCCGTTCATGATTGGCCTTCAAATGTAAAAGTGTGCCCATGTAGTTCCAAGGAAACACGAGTTTGCTTCTTAAGTTAGCGGCCCATGTAACGGATTTGTGATTATCTTTCATGAAAAAAATGTCCTTGTGGTGGGTATTTGATTATGTGTATGTAGCCGTTGGCCACCCCCAGTTTACACCGTAATCAATATACAGAGCTTCTGATTTGCATATACCATATAGGGCATCTCCATGCCCTTCATCCAGACCTTCTCACCCGTGCCCCCCTGCGCCCGCTCCCTCCCCATCACTGCCACCACACACATGCACACACACATACACACATAAACGCGCTCCCCCCCCACTTACCACCGCCACCACCTGCAGTCTTGTACACGCTCTTTGGCCTTCGCCTGCTCTGGATCGCATGGAAGTCGACTGAGTCTACCGCTGAGGAGGTGGAAGAGGTAAGCAGGGATAGGAGAACAGGGAGGTAGGGGAGGCAGCATGGCGGGATGAGGGAAGGCAGGGAAGTCAACCGAGTCTACCGCTCAGGAGGTGGAAGAGGTAAGCAGGGATCGGAGAACAGGCAGGTAGAGGAGGCAGCATGGCGGGATGAGGGAAGGCAGGGAAGTTGACGGAGTCTACCGCTGAGGATGTGGAAGAGGTAAGCAGGGATCGGAGATGAGGCAGGTAGGGGAGGCAGCATGGAGGGATGAGGGAAGGTAGGGAGTTTTATTTTCTTTTTTCATGCTATCAAGATCTTGCTTGTACTCCCTTTTGGTTGCTTTCGTTTACGCCCTACTCACATGCTCGTGACCCCAGGCAATCTCTTCCACCTTCCCTGTGCGCTGCCACCTTTCCTGCGTCTCCACCTTCACTGCGCTCTGCCACCTTACCTGCATCTCGCCACCCTCCCTGTGTGCTGCCACCTTTGTTACAGCTCACCACGCTCCCTGTGTGCTGGCACCTTTCCTGCATCTCTCTTCCTTCCCTGTGTGCTGCCACCTGCCAATAGGTGGCCGAGAAGTTGGACGCTGGCACCCCGGTTCGATCCAAGTTCTTTCGCGTGCTTGGCCGCTTCTGCACGCCCGTCTTCATCGAGGTATCAATTATTGATTTTAGTATTGACAGCATAGCTAATATTCTCTACTGTAGTGTTTCTGATGTCATTCATCTATTTTCCTTTCCCTCTGGACAGTTAGTGTTTCTGTTGCTTCCTTCAATTTGGCTTTCCCATGCGATCTTCGGCAGCGATGATGCGTCCTCGACGCAAAGGCTTTGCTAAGGGTGGTTTGTATTTGTAACCTGATGGCTCGGTTACTGATGTTGCTTGCTGCCATTTGGTTGCACCAGGCATTCATCCTCACGTTCATCGCTGAATGGGGCGACCGCTCGCAAATCGCGACGATCGCATTGGCGTCACACAAGAACCCGTTTGGGGTCACTGTAGGGGCCACTGTTGGCCATTCCATATGCACCGGTTTAGCGGTTACGGGTGGGCGGCTACTTGCGCTGCGGATCTCTCACCGCACCGTGGCCATCGTTGGCGGATTGTTGTTCCTAATATTTGCTGCGCATGCATATCTGTACCCGCCGGAGGAATAGTACTTAGGCAATCGTCACGTGCACATCAAGTACCCGTCGGCGGCATTGTCCTGCCGTCATAACCGTGTCTTCGTGCAACGAATTGCTGCACACCGGTTTGGGAACCAATGTAACCTGTCTTGGCGTGGGACATGCGTGTATTGGGTGTTGCCCTAGCTTTTCTAGCGTAGATAGGAAATTTATTTATAAATACAGTTCTGGTTTTTTTGTAATTAAGCAGCGTCAACGTGCAGCGTTCCTGAAGTAAATACCCACACCTGACTCGATGTTGCGCTTGGACCCGCTAATTCCGGGACCAACTAGTGGCAGGCAATGAGCCCAGGCCTTGGCCTCTCAGTGATACATATAGAAAAAGATAAAGGACCTAGCTGGCTTGGCATCAGACCGAGTAGTGAAGGCCAACAAGCCTCCTCCGGTAGCTAGGTAGGCTCACCCTACACGCATATGGCCGCACATCTGAACCCTGTGATGCCAGATCTCCTTTGCGGCCGTTCCGAGCTTGGCACTGGATTCGTTGTCCACATCGTCGCGTCGCTGCCGCAACACGATGTTTTCTGGCATCCGCGGGCTTTTGGTTCCCGCCGCACATTTGAAAGTGCTGTCCTCCGGCTTTTTGCCTTTGCACCGTGTGCAGTTCTTGGACGTTTGGAATCATGGCATGGCTAACGTGATGACTGACTAGCTAGACCTTTTCAGTGGTTTTCCATTTGCGGGTATTTCCTCGTAAATGGTGGGAGAGCGATCGCAGCAATGGTGCTCACCACTAGACACTCCCGGCCAGTTAGGCTAGAAACACACGCCCTGATCAAGCATGCTGTTTCCGGCCCCACCGTCTAGGTCATCTAGTCGCTCCACACGTAAGCCAGCCATAATTTCAATGCACAAGGATACACATTTCCATCACCATTCATCTTCATCATCCTGAACGACTCGAAAACGCGGAAAAGATAACGGCAGGCTCGAGCTACCATGGTCCGGATTCTCCCGATTTCTGGCCTGCGCTGGTTAAAAAAATTAAATTAAATTATAACATGCCTCCGTGGGGAGGTCATGTAGCACATATTTCATGATGGATGGGGTGGAGGAAGCCGCGTGATCGAACTATCCTAACTCTATCTAGAAAAGCCTAACTACACTACTCATCAAAACGCCTCCTCCGCTTGGGGGGAGGTGGCTTGCCCACAGGGTCGGGCGTGTGTGCCTTGACAATCTTCTTCCACCGCTCCTTGTCCTGCATGGCAGTCCAAAGACGGGAGAGAGAGTGGATGCGGTACTCAAACTGGGCTGGGACCACTAGGTCGTCCAGCAACATCTGGGTATAGGTCATGGCATGTTTCCCTACCTTTTTAGGAATGTTCTTGGGGCCAGGCCAGGTCAAAATGTGCCGCCCCGGTTGGCCGAGCCGCTGGGAACCGGCCAGACCAAGGGCGGTGTCGACCTGGCTGGTGCGAGCAAGATGTCCTACAAATGCTATCCTACGCTGTCTAATCTCGTCCGAAATACGCGGCATACCGTGATACAAAGACTCTAAGGACCTACGCTGAGAAAACCCGACATTCAGGACCTGTCGGAGCATCCGGGTTACCGTGCCGTCTAGCTTGGCTGCCAGTGTTGCCGTGAGTGTCCATGCCTCGGCGCCATACGTGAGCACCGTGAGGACGAGGACCTTGAAGAGCATGCGCTTGCGGTGCTCGTCCAGGCCCTTGGAGCGCCAGTAGGTGTTGAGCGAACGGAGCTTGGCCCAGGAAAGGCCGATGCGGGTGTCCACATCGTCGGCAGTGTCCGGAAGCCAACTCCCCAACAGCTTGAAGCGGTCGCGGAGTGGGACCTCCGTCCCGTCTAGCAGGCGCGGCAGCGGTGGGCGACTGGAGGCCCCAATCACCATCGCCTCAGTTTTGACACTAATCTCCAACCCCACCGCCCTCGCCTCCAGGCCCAGACAGTCCAGCCAGGTCTGAATGTGCTCGGGGCGCGCGATGAGGGTGGTGTCGTCCGCGTAAATCAGGTCAGCCAGGCGGTAACCCGTGCTAACCCCGCCGTGCCCACGCTCGTTAAGGATGTCCAAGCCTGGCTCGAACCCCTTAAGAGCAGTAAAGCGCGCACGTGCCTGGCGCATGACGTGGTCCACGACAATAATGAACAGGTATGGAGACAGGACACAACCTTGCCACACCCCGTGGTGAAGGGGGAATGGTGGGGTGGTGCCTTCCGCAGTCCGCACTACTGCCTGTGAGCCCTCATACAGTCGGCGAATGGCAGCAATAAACGCTGGTGGCACGCGGTCCAGAGCTAGGATGGCCCAAAGAGCCTCCCAGAGGACCGTGTCAAAGGCCTTGATATAGTCAACAAAAATGAGGACCAGCGGCAAACTGTCAGGGGGAAGGCGACGCACCTCCTCCATCAACCGGCGCGCGACAAACACAGCCATGACAGTGTTACGACCACTACGGAAACCCATCTGAGACTCACCCAGGTGTGGGTCCAGCGCGGCGCGGAGCCTGTGCAGCATCATGCGCATGAAGACCTTCAGCGCGGCGCTCTGGAGGCAGACACCCCGGTAGTTACCGGGGTCAGCAGCAGAGCCCTTCTTGTACAGCATGACGCGGATGGCCGTCTGCCACTCAGCAGGCGGAGGCTCGTCAGAGAGCAGGACACGGTTGCAGAACGCCAGCAGAAGATCCCTAACCGCCAGATCAGGGGTCTTCAGCAGCTCAGCAGAAAGGTGGTCGGCCCCGACCGCCGCATCGTACCGCAGGCGAGCAAGGGCGCCGTCCAATTCCTCCAAAGTGAAGGGGTGGACGACGTCGTTGGTGGCAAGGCAGCCCTCCTTCAAGGCGGGGACTTGGTTGATCCCCTCCCACCCAAACTGGCAGCTCGGCTCGACGGCACAGTTTACAGGATGCTCCGGCAGGTCCTTAATGTAGGTTTTTCCGAGCGTCCGTCATCACAGTCTTTGTATCATGGCATGCCTCGTGTTTCGGACGAGATTAGGCAGCGTAGGATAGCATTTGTAGGACACCTTGCCCGCACCAGCCAGGTCGACACCACCCTTGGTCTGGCCGGCCCCCAGCGGCTTGGACAGCCAGGGCGGCACATTCTGACCTGGCCTGGCCCCAAGGACATTCCCAAAAGGGTAGGGAAACCTGTCACCAACTACGTTCAGATGTTGCTGGACGACCTAGTGGTCCCAGCCCAGTTTAAGCTCTCTCTCCCGTCTTTGGACTGCCATGCAGGACAAGACGCGGTGGAAGAAGATTGTCAAGGCGCACACGCCCGACCCTGTGGGCAACATTACATCGATCTTAAACATCTGAGACGCACGCTGCACTTGTCTCTCGCCTTAACCAGGTGGAGGGCAAGTGCGGCGTGCCCATGAAGAAGCTTGAAGCCATCACCGCCCACACCGAGGCCCTGGCCTCACAGGTCCCAAAGATAGCGGAGCAGACGGCCAACGATCGCATCCCAGCCACCCCGGCTGGATGCTGGCGACCTCCCGCCCCTCTCCTATGCGGACCTGCTGCGGTCAGCGACGCCTCAACCACCGACGCCATCGCCACGAAGCTCCAGGAGCTGGAGGACAACTGCCAGGCCAACCAACGGGAGGCCACCGACCGCGCTCGCCGCGAGTGCCGAGTGGTTCTGCGTCGTTTCCCCCAGAAGCCAGGTGAGACGTCAACCTCCCTTGCCGACGAGCTCAAGCTGGACCAGCTCCTTACCCTCATGGGCCTGGTAGGTGAGGTAGAACTGCGTGGGTGTCACCGCCTTCCCCACTCACGGGACAAGGCGGCTCCCCCACCAGTCCTGCTCACCTTCCCATCCCGTGAGGACAAGCAGCGGTTCCTCTCTCGTCGCAAGCGGTTGCACGACCTCACCTGGACGCTGGACGACGACCTGACCCCCGCTCAGCAGCAGCAGCGACGCGACATGTGGCCTGAATACCTCCGCCACAAGCAGGACCCCCAGATTCAAGCCCAAGGTGTACTGGAGGGGCCGGGACCTGATGATCAACCACAAGCTGTGGACGCCCCCAGCGGGCTAGAATAGCTTGTAGCCCTAGCTTGACTTCATTGGTAGTCACTGCCGCCATGGCAGCCATGCTTAGAATGTTTGCCTAGCGCTGTGCCACCATACCTAGTCACGTGCACCGCTAACGCACGGTACAAAACCAGCCATAGCCCTAGCTTAGTCCTTGTACAGCCATGCTACGTCCTGGCTATGATCAGATTACTCGCCCACGCTAACTGTTATGCCATGCTCACATTGGTCTTATTGCACCCACAGATTGCCGGATCGTTAGCGTGTCCGTTTAGCTAGCGCGCCCGAATGCAGCTGTGGCATGCCTTAGGCATGAAGGAGACTGGGGGTCTCTGCCCTTTCTCCTGTTGTGCACACTCAGGGATTAAAAGCACTTCGGTGCTCCGTGACTCCCCAACGGGAGCACGAGTTTAATTAATTAATTAATTTTTGCAACGTCACCCACATCTGTTCGGTGCTGCCCCTTGGCACAACCTCTACAAACAGGTTGTGGATGGCTGGATCGCGTAGTATCTCCGCACATCTGAACCCTGTGATGCCAGATCTCCTTTGCGGCCGTTCCGAGCTTGGCACTGCATTCCTTGTCCGCATCGTCGCGTCGCTGCAGCAACACGATGTTTTCTGGCATACACGGGCTTTTGGTTCCCGCCGCACATAAATTTGAAAGTGATGTCCTCCGGATTTTTGCACCGTGTGCACCGTGTACAGTTCTTGGACGTTTGGAATCATGGCATGGCTAACGTAATGACTGACTAGCTAGACCTTTTCAGTGGTTTTCCATTTGCAGGTATTTCCTCGTAAATGGTGGGAGAGCGATCGCAGCAATGGTGCTCACCACTAGACACTCCCGGCCAGTTAGGCTCGAAACGCACGCCCTGATCAAGCAAGCTGTTTCCGGTCCCACCGTCTAGGTCATCGAGTCCGGCGGCATCGAGTCGATCGCTCTTCACGTAAGCCAGCCATAATTTCAGTGAACACTGAAGCCGGCTACACATTTCCATCACCATTCATATTCATCGAGCCAACTTTATTTATTATATCTAAGCTCTCTACCCTAGGGGTCCTGTCTAGTCTAGCATGCTTCCCGCGTTTGCAAACTATACCCATATGGCCTTGTCTTGCATCTTTTTATTCCATATCACGGAGGGGCCTAAGCCCCTCATGTGAGTCATGTCGATCCTCTACGAGTTGCTCCTTGAACGTGCGGGCCGAATGGCGTCGAGCATTGCTTGGCCCATCCCACGTGAGAAGGTGCCTGCCTGGCTGCGCGGGCCTCATGAACCCCGCAGCTGGGCCACGTGAAACGTCTAACTGGTTGGTACAAGCTAAGTGCCCCACTAGCTGTAATTCTGAGCACTTGATTATGCTACGGAGGTAAGTGGCATTAAATTAAGGGGACACCCAATTTAGGCAAAACTAGGCATTTCAGGCTATTTTTGGCATACCTGGGTCACCTTAACTGTTATATGGAAATAAACTAACACCCATTTCACCGGAAAAAAAAAGGGGACACCCCGTTTGGCGCCAAAAAATTCGCGCCGGAACCGAAGGTCACAAATTTCACGTGCACGGTGCGCGCACCCCTTGCGGAAGTGGCCATGGCGACTGCGTTCAGGCGAAACTACCACACTAGGGCAGGCGAAATGCAAAAATTTTACTCGAATCTAAAAGGAGATGAGTTTATGATGTTAGTTTGTGGCGGAAATCAGCTGGTTTACAATATCGCTGTTGTTTTTTTATGCCATCGGCATGGGGGGTAATCTGAATTTTTTGGTCGCGCGGAATGAAATGGAATTCATGATGGCGGCTGTAAAATAGCGGTTTTGGGGGCTGTTCTGACCGTGAAGCAGGCATTAATATCGGTTGCATCGAATTCTAAACCGAGCTGGTGCTTTTTGCCAGATTTTCGGCCATTATCGGTAAGTAATTTTTCAGACCTGCGCAGTGCGTGTCTGACCTGTCCATGGAATAACGGCTGTTGTTGCGCGCATGGGCGAGGGATTTACGAGGGCAAGGTACAGATTTGTCGCGAATGTTATCTGCTATCAGTGCTTTCTTCTATGAGCTCATCGTTCGAGGTTTTTTGCGTTCTTTTTGGGCAGTTTCCGCCAGCTAGCTCGCCGTCGCTTGCCGTTGTGTTGTCGAATACCTGGCAGCTTTAGATTGTTTTCGTTGATGTCGTGATCAGGGCCGCTTCAGTCGCAGCCTGTAGCTCTTCGGGAAGGTATAAGGCATTTCATAAAACGTGTTCTGGCAAGGATGTTGTGCGTATGGACGCTTCTTGTTGTTTGAGAGTGACGCGCCCTCTCTTCGCAGGCCGCAGCGGCATCACAGCGCTCATGCGGTGAAGGGCCGCCAATGGTTTCTTTGCATTTTATCGTGCAGGGATGGAAGTGTTATAGTGATGATGATGTTGGAGATATTGCATTTGTGTGACTGCATGTAGATAGCTGGCACCAATGGTTGTTTGAGCTTTCCTTTGTTATGATGATGTGACAAGACTACAATGTGCTGAGCCAACCATGGTTGACATGCATGACTGCATGCAAGCTATATATACCATGTTCCTACTTGGTTCCTTGCCCTCCATAGTCCCAGTTTGTCATCCATGCCGGGGAGGACAGTTTAGGAGGTGTTGTTGTGTTGATTAGCTTGGTTGGCATCAACCTTACACTCTAACCTGGGAGAAACATAGGAAATGCTGCTTAGGCATGTTAGGGCTACCATCGTCAAGGCTATGCACATATTTACAAGGCTGGCCATGCTGGAGGGATGATGAAGACATATGAGGTGCGTGGCCACCCCTTTGTACTTTGTAAACATACTCTGCATGGTTTTGGTGCATGTTATGGCATATTAAGTGGCACTGTGGGGTTACTAACTTACTGAGTGGTCCTTAGCGCCTTGTCATGTGGTCATATAGGAAACCCATCAACTTGAGCAGTTCTTGTCGCAATGACCCCCCACATTGAGCATGCGTTGCCGTCAGCGTGCAAGAGTTGATTATGTGTGCTTTGGTCAGTTTGCAGATGTCTTTGATGAAGAAGGAGGTGCTAGTGTGGCTCAATGGTTACTCTAATTTCCTTGTAGCGTCTACATGGGTGGCCGTCTTGGAATGGTTGTAACTTGGGCAGTTCTTGTCAGAATGGCGTCAAACCTTGAACATAGGAGGTACCATATGTGCAGAGAATGGTAGTATGTGGTTTGGCCAGTTTTCTTGAGGCTTAGATGTATAAAGGGGTGTTAGTGTGGTTAAATACTAGCTAAAACCTCCCTTAGCCTCGTCACAGGTGGCAATCTAGGAATATCCATCAAATAGGGCTGCGCTTGTCAGAATGACCTGAAAATTTGGGGCTGCATGTCCCCCCTCTCTAGTATTTGAAAATATAAGATATGGCATGATTCCATGTGTTTATGATTTGTTTTATTTTTTTTGGTGAAAAAAAATACCCTTTTTGCGGGAAAATCCATCAATGTGTCTAAACATCATTGTTTTGTGCTCAAAATTAGGCAGACTTTCTCAAAAGTGGGGGAACTATATGGAAATATATGATTTGGTCCAAATATGTTTGCCCATTGTCCTAGGGAAAATATGCCAAAAGTAGCGTCTTTTTCTATTTTTAGCGCGTAACCGGCATCTGGTGGGGGCTAGTACCCCCCCCAAGTGGTTGGAATTTTTTTTTTAAATCATATTTATGGTCCCCAATCATAATTGGATTTTTAGCACATGCATAGGTATGGTTTCCAGAAAAGTGCCCTTTAGGGGTGTCCCCTCCAAAAAGTTTAATTATAACATGCCTCCGTTGGGAGATCATGTAGCACATATTCCTTGATGGGTGGTGGTGGAGAGAGCCGCGTAATCTGACTATCCTAACGCTAATCTATCTAGTCTAGAAAAATCCCAACTGCCCTACCCATCAAAACGCCTCCGCCTCTTGGGGGGAGGTGGCTTGCCCACAGGGTCGGGCGTGTGAGCCTTGACAATCTTCTGCCACCGCGTCTTGTTCTGCAATATGGCAGTCCAAAGAAGGGAGAGAGAGTGGATGCGGTATTCAAACTGGGCTGGGACCGATAGGTCATCCAGCAACATCTGGGTGTAGTTCGTGACATGTTTCCCTACCCTTGTGGGAATGCCCTTGGGGCCAGGCCAGGTCAGAATGTGCCGCCCTGGCTGGCTGGCCAAGCCGCTGGGGGCCTGCCAGACCAAGGGCGGTGTCGACCTGGCTGGTGCGAGCAAGGTGTCCTACAAATGCTATCCTACGCTGTCTAATCTCGTCCGAAGTAAGTAAGTGGCAGGCCTAGGTACAATTAATTAATTAATTAATTAGGAACATAACTCCGTTGGGAGTGTATGTAGCACATAGCCCAGAGAAGGGGCATATGAGCTACAGGTAATACATTCTAAGCTACTTCCTGCAAGGGCCGTGGGAATGTAAACGACCCTTGCTCTAGGTGCACCAGGGCACTTGCAGCCCCATGATCTATCAAGCTATGCCCAGCTAAGGGGGAGCCTGTCATGGGGCCGGGGGAAGATCAGCATAGCTATGCAAAAGCTAGGGCATGGCGTCTCAGCAGAGAGTTACTCCCTGCATGGGCACGGCATAATGAAATAAAGCAAGGCATCATCTGGAGTGTGGCACATCATAAGCACACATGTACATGACTAAAAATGCTAGGCATCAGCTGTAATAGTGCCTGTAGGACTCAGGCGGGCATGTACAAGGCCACGGTCTAACTATTCTACACTACTGCTGCTGTATTCCCCTAAGCTGGGGCGGCTGGAGTCGCTGGGGCCGCGGTGGTCGCGGGGGTCGCGTGCCAGGGCTTGTGGCCGACGTAGATGGCCGCCCCCTTCCAGTACACCGGCTGGCCCGCCTTGGTCTGCCGGAGCTGGAGGTAGGTCGGCCACAGCTCCCGTCGCCGTTGTTGCTGCGCCAGGGTCAAGTCTAGGTACAATGCCTCCTTGTGAATGTGGGCGGCATAGCCTACGCGAAAAATACTACCGCAGCACATCAATGCGCCGTCTTCAGTTGCTTCTTCTTGACCAGCGTTGATGTCGGTGAGGCCGGGGTCCATATGCCCGGTCGGCTCGGCTACGTATGTGCCAAGTGAGAACCGGCGGTCTCAATGTGGTTGTAAACAATACTGATAGTTTTATGCTTAGCAGATCAGAATACTGATAGTTTTATGCTTAGCCGTGCTTCCCCATGCAAACACTGCATAAACCGGCCGCGGGCGGCTCTTGCCAGCCGGCCGCCGCTTGCCGAATTTCCGCACTTCGACCATGCTTCGACCGCTGCCTCTCGAACATGTTCCGTCGGCGAGGCATCGTCGTTCCGACATCCGGCCGAGGGCGGCGGGACCGTCTGTGGTCTGCCAGCAGTCAGCGACAACTGAACGCGCTAGGCTTCCTAATGAACACTACACAGGTCGGACAAATATAAATGATATTTGGCCGTATTTGCGCATTTGATTTATAAATGTTGCATATTTAGTCCACTAAATTAATCCAACGGTGAACCCCGTTCGGCAACAAATATTTAGATTAATCCAACGGTGAAACCGGCTTTGACCAAAATATTTAGATTAATCCAACGGCGAAAAATTTTTCACCAAAATATTTAGATTATTCCAACGGCGAAATCGGCCTTGACCAAAAAATCTAAATTAATCCAACGGTGAAACCGGCTTTGACCAAAATATCTAAATTAATCCAACGGTGAAACCGGCTTTGAATATTTAAATTAATCTAAATGAATATTTAAATACTCGTGCCGCCAGGGCCTTTAACTTTAACATCTGAAGTTGAACATGTCGGACAAATATAAATGATATTTGGCCGTATTTGCGCATTTGATTTATAAATTTCGGCAAAAATATTTGGATTAATCCAACGGCGAAAAAGTTTTCACCAAAATATTTAGATTAATCCAACGACGAAACCGGCTTTGACCAAAATATTTAGATTAATCCAACGGCGAAAAAGTTTTCACCAAAATATTTAGATTAACCCATAGTCCGCTGACCCATTTTTGGCACTTTCATACCCCTGAAAATGAAAAAAATCATAACTCACAGGCCACAACTCCAAATACCCCCAACCAAGATGCTAGGAGTATCTACACTTCAAGGGCTTTCAGAATATGCAATAATACCATGGCTTTATCAAAGCATTTGGATGATAGCTCTAGTCAAAGTTGGCCAAAAGACGATCTTTTTTCCCCAAGGAAAAGTTAACCCCCCACTTTTTTCCCAGGGAGGGTAGGGAACCTCAATACCAACATAGGACAACTTAGTTGGATAGTCCAATGGGGGTTTCCTTGGGTCAGACCACCCGGATAACCCATTACCTCTATATAACGTGCTCATATATGTGTGTGGGTTACGCGCGTGTAAACAGCTATCTATGACATGCAACACAATAATGCATTATAAAAAGCTATAAAATGCTGCCAAAAGTGCTGGAATACAAACACGTTGCCTACCTGCACTAACGGAATGATATACTCCAAAGATATGCCATAAACTGGGCACTTTCAGGGCTGAAACCACTCTCTACAACAGGCATGAAAGCTTGCTGAAATATGCAAAGATAAAATCGTCATATATATTGCATGGGAGACGAATTCCGCTGCAAACAACACGCAAATACGTTGTCGTACCCAGCTCGTTCATGTCCTTCCCGGGGTCCGCTGGCCGGGACCACCATAACTCACAGATACCGTGGCTCTACGGGCATAGGCCGCCATAGCCGCGTCAAGCATGCATCCTTTATGATTACCAGGTTGATGTTTCGTTCAAAGATGACCTATAAATGCGTCCGCATTCGCAGCAAATGCTGCAGGGGACATCCCGTAGCAAACCTGGATGCTCGGGCTGGCGCAGACTGCCCGGCCATAAGGAGAAAATCGACATATGAAAGGCGATGACTTGTCTGGCACTGACGACCAAGAAGGCAGTATTTTCCTACCTGTATTTTCCCAATCCTAAAAATCTGGCCATGCCTGACCTACGAAAATCACGCATCATCATTCTGAGCAACATTCTAAACCGTTTCTAGCCGCGAGACGCAAATTTCCCTGAAAACGGCACGTTGGCAGCCATATCTCGTTGCGCGCGCGCGCGAGCGAAAATTTCCCGCCAAAGTCACGTGATACTTTCTCAATGCACGTTGTAATTACCAAGCTATGGCGAATAACCCCCCCAAACCTATGCATCACCTTCGTCCCTAAGTGTTCCCAGACCCACCGGACAACTTCCCTCCGTCACGGGTGGCGCGGCGCTCCTGGAATTACGTGGTTTATTACGTTAAGTCAAAGTGTATGCAATCACATACACTTTTCGGACTATGGGTTAATCCAACGGCGAAACCGGCCTTGACCAAAAAATCTAAATTAATCCAACGGTGAAACCGGCCTTGACCAAAATATTTAGATTAATCCAACGGCGACCGGTAAGCAGCCAAAAGTATTTGAATCATATTTTATTTGTATTTGTCCGACCTGTGGAACACTAGGTCGACTTGGACCGCCCAGGCGCGGTACCACGCGCGACATGGTTTTGACGACGCCACATTAGGCGCTATGGAAGACTGGTGTCAGTGAGCAATAAATATACAACCAACCGTATCCTTGGCAGTTGGCACGGGAAATTATCACGATTCCCTGTGGGCGTCCTAACAATTGGGCAAACTGTATCGCGAATGCGGCGCTAGGCCCTTGCTGATCATCTTCCATTATTGATTAAGAATGCCGGACTATGCGGACCTGGCATTTTGGGATGAACGGTACTTAGAAACAGGCAGTACACTTTTTGACTGGTTCAATGACTACGCTAACCTAAAGGTAAGAAAGGTCGCGTTGCTTTGCGGGCTGTCTACTGGTACATCAGCATCTTATCATCTACACGTGATGGTAACTTCATGTCATCTACCGTGTTAACCTCCGTGTATGTCGCATTATTGTCTGGAAATATCTGGAAATAACATTACCAGTGGTTTGATTATGTTGGCATGCCTCAGTGATTCAGAAACGTTTGCTGAAATGTGACTCTAATGCGAGTCTTGTGTGGGCTCGCATAAGGCGCAGTTCAATGCAGAGTCTCCATCCTGCTCTCTTCCTGAGACTTGCTTTACTTCTTCTTCTTAGTACCCATTTTGATAATCGTCTAGTGGATTGCATGAATTTTATTTCTGTGGACCCGTAAAGCTCTCGGCGATTACGCAATATTGATACTGTGGTTATATCTATACGCCTCATTGTGATTGTGCTCCTGGATCGTTTGCTGATCAAGCGTTAACGTCCCCCTGCGTTCCCGGATCGCTGCAGGGCCTAGTGCTCAAGTACATTCAGAAAGACAGCGACATCCTCAATATCGGTTGCGGAAATTCCCCCTTCCCAGAGCAGCTCCACGACGACGGCTACACGAAGATTACGAACATCGACTACTCGGAACAAGCGATCGAGGTGATGTCGAAACGAAACGCGCAGGACCGGCCGCGCATGAAATTCATTACCATGAACTGCCGCAAGATGACCCCATTCCCGAACAGCTGCTTTGATTTCGTGTTTGACAAGGGGACGGTGGACGCGCTCGTGTGCGGGAGTGATCCAGACATGGCGGCGGCTGAGTGCTGTGCAGAGGTACGTACAATGCGGCGAGCCCATCTATAAATAACACTTTCAATTTTATGCTGTGCAGAGGTATGGATGTTGCGGATCTTTTCATAAACATCTTTTGAATGCTGTACAGTGGTATTGATGTGGCGGGTCTCTTTATAAAAGACAGCTTTTGAATGTTTTGCAGAGGTAGAATGTGGTGTGGCTATCTAAGAGCTGTAGCAAATTCTATCAAATGCCAGTATTAGGGCCTGGTGGCAGTGGTTTCTTTGGCATGGCTCTGGCGCATTCCCTGTCGCCATGCTGTCACCATGGATGATGGTACCGATGTTTGATGTCACTTTTCATGCTTCATGGTTTATGTCTGCTGTCACGGTCAATGCTGCATTCTGATATTTGTTGTTACAGTTAAGCTCAAGAGACAGCATCCTGAACCGTTTTGAATGTAACGCAGTCTGATCCACTTATCCGTGCCGTGGAGTCCGCCCGTGCGCTTTGCTAGCAAGTAAACATTAGCCGCAATCATGCATTGCATTGGGACTACAGAAAAATGGAAAAAGAAAAGGAATAGAAAACAGAAGCTCTCAAATTACAGAAGAAAGCATTATCAACCATCTTATTCTGCTGTGCTCCTTAGCAAAACCCCAGGCCCCTCCACCCCCTCCTTTTCCTCTGTTTCCCCCCTCCCTCCTCTCATCAAATCTGCAAAACCCCACGCCTCTCACCCCTAACCTGCACGGGCCCCACCCCCCCCGTCACCTGTGCCCCGTTACTTCTACCTGTGGTGTCACACCACTGCCAGGTGTCGCGCATCCTGCGTCCCGGCGGCCACTTCCTCTCCATGTCCTACGGCAAGCCGCCAGAGCGGCTGTGCTACTTCGACAAGGAGGCGGCCTACCACTGGGTGGTCAGCGTGAAGACGATCCCAAAGCCACGGCTGCAGCCGGTGAGCCATGAAGTCTTGGCTAATTTTCAGTAGAGCGCTCCTGCCTTGCAAAGTCTTCCACAGGATAGGGCAATCTCTGTGTGAATTGATTGGATGCCAAATTTCTAGATGTGGCAGGAGCCTGCAAATGTGCGGGGTGGCAGCATGTCGTGGGAGGCAGACTGGCTGTAGTCTATAACCGTGAGTGGTGGCAGTAGCCTACGACAGTGGAGAGTGGCAGTGGTCACAACGGCACCTTGTAAATGTTCTACCATGTCGCGAGGGAGGCCGCAATCCACTGGGTGGATTCCAATTTTCTGGGGGTGTACTATGCTGTGGTATGCTGTAGTATGCTATAGCCTGCAACCATGGACTTGCCCACTCTAGGACTAGGCAATCTGACCCTTCTGGAAGGAGGGGTCACCCTTGCGTAGCCCAGCCTGACTGATATGGACTCTGCTTGCACGTGCAGGTGGTTTGTGGGCACTCACGGGTTCTCGTTCGCTTATAGCGTGCACATGGGGCTCCCTCTTATCGGCATGCTTGTACGGGCTTTGCATCTTGCCTTGTGCACCTCCTATCAACAACAGTTACAACACAATAATGCATTCAACTTTCGAGGATTTATGCTCTATGCACCATGCCCCATGACTTCATGTGGTCTATGAGCATTTTACTTACTTGCACTAATCCTATCAATCCCGGCCTTTTTTCAACCCCTGCCCTTTTATTTACTCTGCGGCATACAAACTGTGCCCCCTATATAGTCTCCCTCCTATCCACCGGGCTCCCATAAACTCTGCCCCCTATCTCTGAATCCTCTCAACCCCTGCCTCCTATGGGGCAGCTCTGCATTGGAGGCAGCTCTTGCCTCGCATGCCTGCTTCGCAGGACGGCACCATCGAGGAGTTTCCTCATCATGCCTGTTCATCATCATGTCATGTGACTTGTCCGCTTAGTCTATGCATGGGTTAAGCTCTCGCACACTTGGGGTCCACTCCTGCTCCCCAGGACGGCATTCTTCAGGAGCTACCCATGATGTCTTGTCACCTCATGCCATTTCCTTTCCCGCAGACCTCTGTGGACGTGGTTTTGATACCTTGCACACAGCCCATTAACCCCACCTCCCCAGGACAGCGCTCTCCCGTTCTCCCTCATCGTCATGTGATGTCACATCGCGTCAGCAACTCGACTTATGTGTCAGTAACTTTACATGCTTCACTTTCTCGCACAACCGCCCGTCAACCCCGGCCTTGTACCAACCCTGGCCCCCAATGCCTGTCACCGACCCTTGCCCCCAACCCCTCCCCCCAACCCCTGCCCGCAAC
Source organism: Mesostigma viride (assembly GCA_009746045.1). Taxonomy (NCBI): domain Eukaryota; kingdom Viridiplantae; phylum Streptophyta; class Mesostigmatophyceae; order Mesostigmatales; family Mesostigmataceae; genus Mesostigma; species Mesostigma viride. The sequence goes on along the minus strand of RPFO01000744.1, from coordinate 175,728 downwards.
CCCTGCCCCCGGCCCTGCCCCCCGGGGTTTTACCGTCCAGGAGTTCTCAACATGCAACTCTTCTCACTTGTGCTGATGTTGCCTGCCTACTTGTGGACGTCCCATCAATCCCCCTGCTCCCTGTAAACCCTCCCTCATTGTTTTATCTGCCTCCTATCTCTGTCTCCTGTCAACTCTCTCTCCTGCCCCCCAGGACGGCACCGTCCAGGAGTTCCCTATCGGCAACTTTGACATGGCAGAGATGGCGGAAGACCGGCGCGCCAGCATACGCACCGACCTGCACTACATCTACATCATGCGCAAGCACATGGGGCAGCCGGGGGGGGCTGGAGCGGAGGGAGGGGCTGACAACGCGGCCGCGAGCTAGCGGCCGAGAAAACTCCTTGTCCCAGGGAACGTGTTTCCTCAGTGAACAAATTTCCTCAGATGACTCGTTTGTTTTCGCAGGACAAATGGCTGCTGGAGATGACACATAGCCGGGAGGTGTATTTTTTGAACCCTTTTTTTGGGGGGGGGTGCTTTTCTCCCTTTCTCGCGAGCGCTACCTCCATAAGTCATCCTTGGGAGACAGGCAAAGAGAACCGCGCAACGGAAACGGGGGCAGAGCTGACCACTGCGGCTTCTTTGAACGGAACAAGGTGCATGGAGGATGCACGCGCCTGGTTGTGGCTATGGATGATGCCATTCATTAGCACGGTGACATGCCGGGCATGAGTCGCCGTTGAAACGTGAGGTATGGAGAGGGTGGTGGCCCCACCGAGGCCATTCTGGTGGGTGCATGGATCGATTCTTATCATGTGCCTGTGAAGGTGCATGGACACGGGGGGAGAACTGGTGGGATACACGGGTGAGATATCGGGACCGATTAATAGGCCTACGGCCTACGCAGGCCTTATAAAACGCCGTGAATTGACGGAGGTGAACCTATGGGAACCGAGGGTGTGGGGAGAGAGAACGTGGCCAGAGTAGAGGTTTACGAGTGGCCAGAGTACAAGGGCCAACGTGTTCACAATCCAACCGTAGGTTGCCCTGCGAAGGCATCGGCGGCCAACTGGGGGAGGGAACCAGGTGATGAAAAGTCAAACGAATGATCACATCTGGGCCACCAAGCCCAAAGCCGCGTTGAGTGTCATTCTTTTAGGAAGCCAAGGCTGGGCGCACGCTGCCAGTCACACGCGAAAGAGTCCGTCGTGGGGCCATGGGTGCAATTGGTAGAAGCTGGCCCGTTGTTTGTGACAGGGTGGGGGGCTGAGCACCTTACGTATGATGTGGCACCTGTCTTCATTGGGCTTTGACGGGACCGCGGACACAGGAACGGACTTATAGCTTTGCATTCAGATGCCACTTGAACGTGGTGGAGCTCCAAATTTATAGACGACCAGCTGGTGGCAATGCAGGTACATGCACGGGCGGATGGGAATGTGGATACTTGATGGTTATTCATTGGCCAAACATCACATGCCGCTTGTACATCAACAGTCTCGATGGCGATCAGGGCAACTGCCAGCACGAGCCAGGGGTTTCGGCCGGGCGATGCCCTGCTGCGCTTGTTTGAATCCAACCTCCTGATGAATGGTTTCCGATGATGCAAAGCGATAGGCCAGCTCTGTGCTTTGCTGGCTGCCAAGGGGGATTTGGGGCTCGCCATAAGTCACCCTTGAATCTGTGGCAATGGCGTCCTGGCCAGCGTGCACGGATCCTGAAATTGGCAGGCTGGACCATTGTGCCCGTCTGCCCGAGCCTACAGAGCTGAACGATGAGTTTTGGGACACCTGACTGCTTCTTGTCCCGCCCACCCAAGATGCTGCCCATACCAGTGTGGACATGTATGGGAACCTTTGGCCAGTGCCATGATGCCATCTATGAAGCACAGACCTGGCAACCGGCTTGTAGGACACCTGTGCTATTCAAAATTGATGACCATGTACCCGATACAGAACATGGAACCCAACCACGTATTCAAAGGGGCTTTTTACCTCTCCCCGTGCCTCATGTTGGCCTGTGCACTGTGCGGCACAGGGCAGGTCCACCACAAAGTAAAATTGTAGGCCTTGCGAAGGAAGATATATTCAGACCTACTTTGCATGACTTGTTTGCACACATAAGTAAGTAAGTACTTGCGTGTCATGCGCATGGGCATGCCAGCACCTGATGCCACGGAGTACTATCAAGGAGACAACCAGCGCAGGCAAGAAATCGGGAGAATCCGGACCATGGTAGCTCGAGCATGCCGTTATTTTTTCCGCGTTTTCGAGTCGTTCTGAAGGATGATGAATATGAATTAATGGAGATATAAATGTGTAGCCTTGTTCATTGAAATTATTCTGATTTGGCACGCCGCAAAGGTGAAAACCATTTGCGTTCAGTGCCGGTCCGCGGAAAACGCGATCTGCAAATGAATCCAGACCGGAATCGAACTGGGGACCTCTCGCACCAACTTTTGCTGACTATAGGACGGACGTCTCCGGATCCTAGGGCATCCAAATTATGGCCGGCTTACGTGAAGAGCGACTACATGACCTAGACGGTGGGACCGGAACTAGCTCGCTTGATCAGGGCGTGTGTTTCAAGCCTAACTGGCCGGGAGTGTCGATCTATAATGGTGAGCACCATTTGCTGCGATTGCTCTCATAGGAACTATGAGCCCTAAATATGCATCACCCACCAAGGTAGGGTCCTGACTCCTGCATGAGCCCTTGCCATGAGTCACCCACAAATCCACACACTCAGCCGACTGCCGATCCAGCGGGGGACTTGTAAGTATCGCCCTCCATAACTAGCAGGGGCGTCTCTACAGCAGGAATTGACACAACAGCCCTGCATCCACCAGGACACCTCCAAATGGGGGAAACCAGTCCTGGTGGCTACTGTTACGTCCCAGCCCAGACACCTAACCTACAACTTCAGTGCTTTCGCCACGGACTCAGGAATGACAGAGGAGGCAAAAACCATTGCTGCTCTGCCCAATAATTGGCACCCCGCCACCACCACCCGTTTTATACAACATCAAAATTGTTTTGGTGTGTTCAACAAGTCGACGGCATCAATCAAGCAAAACAGGCCTGGCATCCGGTGCTAGCACTAGGGCTAGTTTCCATAACAACTTCCCACACATCCTGGCGCTGGGGTTGACCCCACGACGGAGGCTTCATGAACACAACCCTGCCACCAACAAACAAAGCGGCTGACATGACTGGGGATTCCTCTAGCTTGCCCCCACACTTGGTCGTGGTGCCACCAATGCAGAAGAAGTCTAGTCGGCTGCCTAGAACCCCTTCCACTAGTCTATACTCTCCTAGATGGAAAAGCATGATGCAAACTCACACCAAGTAGGCGGTAATCCAGCAAGGGCATAGTAATCCAGCAAGTAGGCATCCACGTTACCGAGCTCCGCTGACAGCTTGCCGATGTGCCCGCTGCGTCTCCAAAAACACGCAAGATAGGGGTGTACATCATAGCTGACAGCAAATGCCCAGAAAGAAATAGCCCCCCATAGACTTGACTTCAAACACCAACTGGCTCGACACAAATCGATACTTGCCGATTCCATGTCTCAAGGAGACGATTGTAAAAGCAAACGTCGCGGGCACCACCCTTGAAAAAGAAACCGCAGCTCACAGCGGAAGCTCAAAACTGGCCCTTACGACTCCAAGCCACAGCCCAGCAAAATAGAACAACGCTGGTTGTTAATTGCAAGCTTCTCTACACCCGCAGATAAACAGAAATCATTGCATGCTGAAGCAGAGCCGTAATAGAAGTTCTACGCTATCAGAATTCGTCATTGAGACGACAAGGCCAGCACATCCCACCATCAGCGGACCGGGCGAAGAAAAACTGCAGCAAACAGAACCAGAGTATTGCGACAACAAGACAGCAAGAAAGCACCGCCTTTCGACGGCTGAACTAGCTCCCCGTTGCGTGCTCGCTTGGACAGGAATTCCTCCACAGTGTCACGTCAGCCCGGGCAATTACTAAGATCGCCGGCGCCAGTGACACATGACCAGCAATTGCAGGTCTGGGTTGCTCCCGGGAATAACCGGATCACACACTGACTGCGCTGGAATCAACAATGTTGCATGTTTACAGTAACTACAGCACTGTTACTACTGTACCTCTGCGTCCTGCTGCGCTGCTCACCCGAAGTTCGCGCGGGAGCTTGTTGTTTAGAATTATTTGCGCCTGGAACCGCCCGCGGGAAATATGAGGCCTCATCAAGCCCGCCAAGTCATCAAACACTGTTGCTTCCCGCGGTAACTTTTGTGCGTGCATGTCGAGTGCCGATAGGTTAATCGGCAAGCACGGAAAACACCCAAGGTAGCCGCGTATGTACGAGCATTCCACATGAACACCAAGACGTGGCATGCAGTGACTCCAGTAGCCACAGGCCCATGGCAGCGGCAGTGGCTGATGGCAGTGAGTTGGGCACTGAATGGATATCAAAATGTCCATGCCACATCAAGCCGGGAATTACTATTGCCGAAAGCCCCGTCCGTCGTACTGTAGAAGCAATCTGATCAGCCGGTATGGTGGGTGCAGAAAATTTAAGCCCTAACAATAAGTGGAATGACATTCAAGACAGCCCGTAGTTAACGTACGTGATCACATTGGTGGCCGATGTCGACGTTCACCCCATCCTGGCTCCATGGCATGTCGGACATGCGCATGGTCTAGTCAGCTTGATGATATTGTTGTTCGGCGTCTACACAGGAAGCTTACACATCTCCACAGTCTAGTGAAATGGAAGCTGAGGCTGCATATGACAACGTTTCATGAGCAATAAGACAACGTAATTCATTGCGATCGAAATGACGGGAAACGATTCATGGCAAGAATTCAGCGAACGTGAGCAGTTGCTGCTGGAAGGCCTACGGAGACGTTACAATGCCGTCCTTCACAATCGGCGACACTACTTCCTGTTACTCTCATTCGTGGCATTCATGGCCATGTACATGCCCCTCCTGGTGTTGCAAAGGCGCTCCTTTCTGGGATTCGATATCAACCGAAGGTAAATGTCATCGAGTGTGCATATAGTACGTAATCGGGTGCGGAGTGCATTGTAAGGCGGCCGTGGCCGTGTGTTGTGGCGTAACAGCATCACTAGATTGTCCGAATTCTAAGAGCGGCTGAGCACGTGTGCTGCGTTTCACTTCAGCATGTTTCTTCGTGTGCGTAGATCCTTTGAACTCAAGCAAGGAACGCCACTTGTATCGCGTCCTAAATCATGCTCTTCTTCCTCCGTCAGGGCGGAATTCATGCGGGATGTGACAACGCACAGACAAAAGCATGGGATAGCGAGCCCCTTCACGTGTTTACTCACTTGATCATGCCTTATCGGCAGTGCTTCCTCGTGTGAACGGGATTTATCGGTGGCAATCGGTCGGCAGCGGCAACACTTCGGGACCGGAGCTGGCTCGCAAGTTACTTGAGAATGCCTGGTCATTTGTAACGTTAACTACAATCTTACTACTACATGCATTGCCCAAGCAATTCAGGTTTCCAATGAGCACGCTGCCATCCGTACAGCCCCTGGCTAGTCCCGAGCCCCCATCCATGACGTCATCCAGTACCCTGCCGCCCCTATAATTCCTGTTCCTGGCTGTCGCTGCCGTCCACAGTGTGGCCTCTGTCTAGTCCTGAGCCCTCATCCAGGACGTCATCCAGTACCCTACCGCCCCGATCATTCGTGCTCCTGGCTGTCGCTGCCGTCCACAGTGTGGCCTCTGTCTAGTCCCGAGCTCTCATCCATGACGTCATCCAGTACCCTACCGCTCCTATCATTATTGCTCCTGGCTGTAGCTGCCGTCCACAGTGTGGCCTCTGTCTAGTCCCGAGCCCTCATCCATGACATTATCCAGTGCCCTACCTAGTCCTAAGCCCCAGTATCCATTCCTTGACAACGCAGGCTGCTACCTCTTTACCTCGTGTATAGTACGCATGTCCATGCAACCGTCTACCAGCCATGAATGTGTCTGGGACAGCGGCTACTAAACTCAATCCGTGGTCCACTCACTGGGCTGGAGATAGTGCTGGGGATAGATACAATATAGTATATCTATCTAATAAATATAATCCTGTACTACAATGCTGTGATTGCGTGGAGACCTCCGCATCTCATATCGATGAATGCTATTTGGGAGTGCGAGGTGGTGGGTTTGAGTTTGCTGGGCCTGCCCAGTCCAGCCGGCGTGGCTGCCCCCAACATCCACTAGGCATGCGTCTGCTGCCAACGCTGCCACCACGGGCACCCACATGCGTGCGCCTTCTTCCCCCACGGGCACCCTATGCGCGCGCCTGCGCCAACCTGATCCTAAGTGCGTGCGTCGACAAGCGACATGACCGCGCAAGCGCCACCTGTGTTTCTCCCTCCATGTTGCAGAAAGTTATTTTTTTCACTTCAGACTCTACGCGCATTTCTTCCAACCCTGCCGATTGCCGTGCAGCTTATCAGCTTTCACACCCCCCTGGTGCTCGCCCACATCGGTGCAGACCACTGCAATGATATAGTAGAAGTACAATGTAGTATGATGTAGTATAGTGCAGTATAGTAGTACAGTATAGTATAGCATGGTATAGTATCTCATAGTGCAGCTTGCTATACGATGTGTCATGTTTGCGCTTCTGTCAACTCCTGCGTGCATCCCATCCTACCCCCCACTGCAGCTTGTTGCACCTTGTGCCCCAAGATGGACAGACACACAGTCTGCAGCATTGATATTTGCTCTGTTTGTCGATAAACCGTTTTGCGCCACCGGTATATGCTTGCATTCACCCTACCCATCGCGCCAGCCTCTCCCACCCGGTCCCCCAAGATGACCAGGGGGACGTGTTCCACCTCCTATCTGCTTCGTTATTAATGTAAACCATGGTGTACCACCTCTCCATGTATTTAATATTTCTGTTTCTTCCAAACCCGCCAATTACACAGCTTCGCGCACCTGGCGCCCAAAGACGAGCAGGGCAACGTGCTGAGGGAGTTTGACAGCCCGCAGGAGGTGTACGACTGGCTTAACCACACGGTGTGTGTGGCCGCGCGTTCCCTACTCGCTCCCTAAGTCCTTCTAACTGGAAGGGTTAGGGTTTAGGGTTTAGCGTTTGGCGTTCCCTATCTCTAGAAGCCTTCTGGAGGAGTATGCTCTGTGTACGCCTCCTGCATGCGATCTGTTGCTGATGCCTCAACACTGTCAGTGCCATGGCTGGCTAGGACTTAACAAGTTGCATCACGTTGTGGACTAGTGAAATACCTGGTAGAGATGCGCAATTGTGACCGCCTAGCAACATTGGGAGATAGTAAATCCCTAGTAATGTTACGAAATAGTGATTCCCTAGTAATGTTACGAGATAGTGATTTCCTTGTAATGCTGTGAAATAGCAGTTGCCTATCTCTTTAGTGTGTGGGCATGTTGGTGTCGCTAACGAACCGTGTGCCAGGCAACATGTTCAGCGGTGGTCATCACGGGCAGCAGCCTTCGCTTCCAATCGCACATTTTCTGCTCTTGGCAATTGATTCCTTTCACATTTGACTGGTTGATGCGGGCATCATTCAATGCCTGTCCTGAAATGTGGAATGCCTCTCGTGACATTTGAATACCTGGTGTGAAATGTGGAGTGCCTGTCGTGAAATGCGGAGCCGTGGTCCAGGTGACCGACCTGTGGGCCGAGTCCAAGTGCGGGGACGGCAACTGCGCCGATGGGGAGGCCGAGGGCTTCGGCTGGTTTGGTTGCTCGGTACGGCGGTAGTATTATACGATGCACGGTCCGCCTTAAGCTGTACAGCTCGAGCCCGGTGCTCCCAGGTCCAACCCATCAGAGTTGGCACTGCACGAATGCATTGTTGCAATAGAAGGCAGGGTACAGGGATCGCCTTGCGCCGCTCCCTACTTTTTTATCAAGGAGCTCCATTATCGTATGAAGGCACTCCATCATCTTATCAAGCACTCCATTACCTTATCAAGCCCTCTATCATCTTATCAAACGCTCGATTGTCATATCTTAACTAGGGCTCTATCATCTTATTATGGGCACTGTATTGTCTCAACAAGGGGAACCTTTATTGTCACACTCCATTATCTTATCAAGCGCTCTATTATCTGATCAAAGCACCATGGCCAAGAGCACAACTGGGTCATTTCTGCGCCGGGCGCCACAACTGCCACCTGTCGCAGCAGAACTGCAGCTTACTTGCCTTTTGTTTTCGAAAACCTTTGTCTTATGTGCATCGTGCCCTGTCACCTTGCTACTGCTTGCTACCTTGTCCTTGCCACCTTGCCCTTGCCACCTTGTCCTTGCCACCTTGCCCTTGCCACCTTGCCCTTGCTACCTTGCCCTTGCTACCTTGCCCTTGCTACCTTGCCCTTGCCACCTTGCCCTTGCTACCTTGTCCTTGCCACCTTGCCCTTGCCACCTTGCCCTTGCCACCTTGTCCTTGCTACCTTGCCCTTGCCACCTTGTCCTTGCCACCTTGTCCTTGCCACCTTGTCCTTGCCACCTTGCCCTTGCCACCTTGCCCTTGCCACCTTGCCCTTGCCACCTTGCCCTTGCCACCTTGTCCTTGCCACCTTGCCCTTGCCACCTTGCCCTTGCCACCTTGTCCTTGCTACCTTGTCCTTGCTACCTTGTCCTTGCCACCTTGCCCTTGCTATCTTGTCCTTGCTACCTTGTCCTTGCCACCTTGTCCTTGCCACCTTGTCCTTGCTGCCTTGTCCTTGCTATCTTGTCCTTGCTACCTTGCCCTTGCCACCTTGTCCTTGCCACCTTGTCCTTGCCACCTTGTCCTTGCTACCTTGTCCTTGCTACCTTGTCCTTGCCACCTTGCCCTTGCCACCTTGTCCTTGCTACCTTGCCCTTGCTACCTTGTCCTTGCTACCTTGTCCTTGCCACCTTGCCCTTGCCACCTTGCCCTTGCCACCTTGTCCTTGCTACCTTGCCCTTGCCACCTTGCCCTTGCCACCTTGCCCTTGCTACCTTGTCCTTGCTACCTTGTCCTTGCCACCTTGTCCTTGCCACCTTGCCCTTGCCACCTTGCCCTTGCTACCTTGTCCTTGCTACCTTGCCCTTGCTACCTTGCCCTTGCCACCTTGCCCTTGCCACCTTGCCCTTGCCACCTTGCCCTTGCCACCTTGTCCTTGCCACCTTGTCCTTGCTACCTTGCCCTTGCCACCTTGCCCTTGCCACCTTGCCCTTGCCACCTTGTCCTTGCTACCTTGTCCTTGCCACCTTGCCCTTGCCACCTTGCCCTTGCCACCTTGCCCTTGCCACCTTGTCCTTGCTACCTTGCCCTTGCCACCTTGTCCTTGCCACCTTGTCCTTGCTACCTTGTCCTTGCCACCTTGTCCTTGCCACCTTGTCCTTGCTACCTTGTCCTGGCTACCTTGTCCTTGCTGCCTTGTCCTTGCTATCTTGTCCTTGCTACCTTGTCCTTGCCACCTTGTCCTTGCCACCTTGTCCTTGCCACCTTGTCCTTGCTACCTTGCCCTTGCCACCTTGTCCTTGCCACCTTGTCCTTGCCACCTTGCCCTTGCCACCTTGCCCTTGCTACCTTGTCCTTGCTACCTTGCCCTTGCTACCTTGCCCTTGCCACCTTGCCCTTGCCACCTTGTCCTTGCTACCTTGTCCTTGCTACCTTGTCCTTGCTACCTTGCCCTTGCCACCTTGTCCTTGCCACCTTGTCCTTGCCACCTTGTCCGTGTGATCTTCATGCCACCTTGTCCACGCTCTGCCTGCCTGCCACCTTTCCCAGCTGGATTGCGGGTGGAGGAAGGATCTGGTCCACATCGCGGTGCAGCTCGACTACAAGTTCCAGGAGGTGGCGGAGGGTTCCGGCAAAAAGGATGCATCATTCTGGAACGTGTGCAAGTGAGTATGTACATCCACATGTATAATAATATTATATATATCACACAAGTAAATGCAGGTGTGCAAGGAGGTGTCCTTTGGGAACGTGTGCAAGTGACTAGGACTTGCCTAGTGGCGTGGGTTGACAGTGAGATCTCACCCAATTCCTAAAAGTCCGTACAGGATGTGCGGACTACTGGCTGGCAAGGATCCTTGTTACAAACTCTGAATGCTATTGCCTGGCAATCATCAAAGGTCTTTGCGCCGCTGGTTCGCGGATGCGCGTCTTCTATTATATTCAAGCAGTTTATGTACCTGCAGATGACAACCCTCGCTCGCTGAGTAGGCCTTGCCAGCTAATTTTACTGAATGGTGCAGCAGCCCGATGAGTCTCCATTTGACTTTCCCCCCCAATATCCCTCTCATCTCCCATTTGTGGGCTCTGGACCATGGCCGGGGCAGCCTTACTGCATCCCCCATGCTTTTGCTATGCCGAAGCTTTATTGCACCCACAGTTGCGCCCGCACCGTGATGCGGAGACAGATCGCTCCGTGGCCTGCCCGGTTCAGGGCAGTGAGAGAAGCTAGGGGCGCCCTCCCTCCTCATCGTGTATAAGGGTTGAAGGTTCCTTCATGGGTACCCACGTGACGCAGTCTTCGTGATAATTAATGTATCCCTCTCAAGGGCCCCCACCAGGCCCCTTCCATTTGTCCAGTCGCTTCCCCCCCCCCCCTACTCGTTTTCTTTCCCTTTCAGAAGCCCTCGTTCCTGACTTTGCTGTCCTCAGAATTCGCCCCCCCCACCTTATATGGTTGTCTGCACGCGTCGCTTACTTGCACCCGCCTCCCGCATACCCTACCCTCTCACAAACATCGTACCTCTTTCGGCCTCCACTCCCCCCCCTGTCATTGTCAATGGTCGTGGAGGTGCTGTGTCCGTAGGCAAGGCGTGCTTAGCACGTGGGCATTCCGTTCACATGCAGTGTCCTTAATGTCCTTACTCTCGCTCCACGCACCTAGTGGCACACACGACATTTGTCCGCATGATAAGGACGACTATCCATGTAGAGAACCTGAGCAAGGACAGATGTCGCCAATCACTCCCTTGTTCTTTTGATGGGCTACATGTCCTGGAATTGCGTTGGGCTTTGGAATCATGTTGGGTCTCGGGTCTTGGAACTGCGGCGGGACGCTGCACGCAGAAAGGGCGCGTGCACGGCCGAGGCACTCAACGGGGGCGGCGAGGACTGCTATTTTCAGGCGAAGCAGCCGTTTGAGCACTATGAGGGCATGGTGTTCGCAGAGCTGTTCCTGCCATCCAAGGTGTGCATATGTGACGGTGGCAAGTAGGTGCTTATGGCATGAAAATGTTATGATGTCACGATGTGCGCAAAGGACACCACCAACGCCTTCTTATTTTCTAGATGCTCGGTGTCTGCCGTGGTTGCAGCCATGTCTCCGATGGCTGGGCGATATCGTTGTAACCGAGTGATGAAAGTGAAGCAGGTTTCAGGGCTTCTAAGCATGACTGTTCAGGTCGCTGGTGCGTTGCGCAAATGCATGCCCTGGCCTTGTAAGAAAGTCACAAGAAAGTCACTAGGAAGTTGCTCTTGTGTGGCCTGCCATTGTAAAAGCAGCCCATCATGCGTCATGGGCGGGGCAGGATGAAGTTGTGACAAGTGACGAGGCACGCATGCACGCCGGAATGGTAAGGCACGGCATGGCGTGGCATGGCATGGCGTGGCATGGCGTGGCGTGGCATGGCATGGCATGGCATGGCATGGCATGGCATGGCATGGCATGGCATGGCATGGCATGGCATGGCATGGCATGGCATGGCATGGCATGGCATGGCATGGCATGGCATGGCATGGCATGGCATGGCATGGCATGGCATGGCATGGCACGGAACGCAACGCAACGCAACGGAACGCAACGCAACGCAACGCAATGCAACGCAACGGAACGCAACGCAACGGAACGGAACGCAACGCAACGCAACGCAACGCAACGCAACGCAACGCAACGCAACGCAACGGAACGGAACGGAACGGAACGGAACGGAACGGAACGGAACGGAACGGAACGGAACGGAACGGAACGGAACGGAACGAAACGGAACGGAACGGGACGGCACGGGACGGCACGGGACGGCACGGGACGGCACGGCACGGCACGGCACGGCACGGCACGGCACGGCAGGGCAGGGCAGGGCAGGGCAGGGCAGGGCAGGGCAGGGCAGGGCAGGGCAGGGCAGGGCAGGGCAGGGCAGGGCAGGGCAGGGCAGGGCAGGGCAGGGCAGGGCAGGGCAGGGCAGGGCAGGGCAGGGCAGGGCAGGGCAGGGCATGGCAGGGCATGGCAGGGCATGGCAGGGCATGGCAGGGCATGGCATGACATACATGCCCGCATTGGCTGAGACAGACCTATGGCATGGGCCTATTAATTGCCAACGACCAGCTATGCAAACAGGGGCTTCCCATGGCATGACGGCTGTCCCGTTATTTCCACATAGAGCAGGACACCGGTTGGTCTGGAGGACGTGGTGATAGCAGGCCAGATGACATCCTGTGGGGGCCATTATTCTCGTTCGCATCTATGTACCAGAGCAGCACATGGTAGGCCCTCCATTTGATACTGTTGTAGTAGCAGCATACTATCCTATTAGCTCACGATAATCATGTCTGGACTGTTCTCATTCGCCTCGCAACCAGAGCACATGGCCGGTCCTCCATCTAATGCATACCAGCGCATCTGAGCACGGTATATCTTTTGAAAGCTTCGCTGTAGTGAAATTGATAAACATGGCCATCGGCTTATGCATCCCATAAGTTGCACGAATAAGCCCCTTTCTCCCATTAGTTGAACGAATAAACCCCTTTCTCTCATTAGTTGCATGAACAAGCCCCATCCTCCCATTAGCTGTACGAATAAGCCCCATCCTCCCATTAGCTGCACGAATAAGCCCCATCCTCCCATTAGCTGCACGAATAAGCCCCATCCTCCCATTAGCTGCACGAATAAGCCCCATCCTCCCATTAGCTGCACGAATAAGCCCCATTCTCCCACTAGCTGCACGAATAAGCCCCATCTTCCCCGAGGAATGTGCAGATGCAACTCATGGGTTTACGAACATGGCATCGACTGCACATGAATGCCGGTGCCCCTTGCATCCGCCCCTCCCCAAGGATCCCTGAGTGCTCCCCCAAACCCTGTGTGTGTCCCCTAACACGGCGAGTATCCCCCCCCATTCTGCACATCCCCCCGATGCATGCGTGCACCCCCCAGGAAGAGTGGGTGGTCTGCTTACAAACGCCACCCCCCATCCTCAGTGTGGCGGGGAGGATCGTCCAGTTCAGCATGAGCGAGTATCGGCGAGGAGATCTCGCCCACAAACGCGACGGCTTCAACGGGCGCAGCCTGCAGGCCGCGAGAGCCCTAGACGGGACCGGCCCGCGGTTCTACCTCCCCCCGGACTGGCCATCCAAAACCCCCCCCGAGAACGTCACGCTGGTACCCTGGGACTTCAGCGAGCGGCAGTCGCTGTGCATGCGTGACTGCACACGCCTGGCCGCATGCGCGTACCGGTACGGTCATAAATCGTGGCCCTGTTGTTTTACTTGGTAACCATTAGTTGTATTTGTTTTTTTCCCTTCTGCGTGCCCCTGATTTCTCTTCGTGCGACGTGCTCCTGATCGTCATCTGTCCATCGTTTACAGTTGACCCGAGACTTCGGTACCATGGACCATGCCATGTCTGGCCTTGCACTGCTTCGCATACATCACCACAAGACAGCAGTTTCATGACAGCAGTTTCATTGATATTACATTGATAACACCGCAACCACAACGCATGAACACCCCCCCCATACACACATTGGCACCACCAACGCTACCACACTAGCACCGCAACCACAACGCATGAACACCCCCCTCAAACACACATGGGCACCACCAACGCTACCACACTAGCACCGCAACCACAACGCATGAACACCCCCCTCATACACACATTGGCACCACCAACGCTACCACACTAGCACCGCAACCACAACGCATGAACACCCCCCCCACACACATTGGCACCACCAACGCTACCACACTAGCACCGCAACCACAACGCATGAACACCCCCCACACACACATTGGCACCACCAACGCTACCACACTAGCACCGCAACCACAACGCATGAACACCCCCCTCAAACACACATTGGCACCACCAACGCTACCACACTAGCACCGCAACCACAACGCATGAACACCCCCCCACACACACATTGGCACCACCAACGCTACCACACTAGCACCGCAACCACAACGCATGAACACCCCCCACACACACATTGGCACCACCAACGCTACCACACTAGCACCGCAACCACAACGCATGAACACCCCCACACACACACATTGGCACCACCAACGCTACCACACTAGCACCGCAACCACAACGCATGAACACCCCCACACACACACATTGGCACCACCAACGCTACCACACTAGCACCGCAACCACAACGCATGAACACCCCCCACACACACATTGGCACCACCAACGCTACCACACTAGCACCGCAACCACAACGCATGAACACCCCCACACACACACATTGGCACCACCAACGCTACCACACTAGCACCGCAACCACAACGCATGAACACCCCCCCCACACACACATTGGCACCACCAACGCTACCACACTAGCACCGCAACCACAACGCATGAACACCCCCCTCATACACACATTGGCACCACCAACGCTACCACACTAGCACCGCAACCACAACGCATGAACACCCCCCACACACACATTGGCACCACCAACGCTACCACACTAGCACCGCAACCACAACGCATGAACACCCCCCACACACACATTGGCACCACCAACGCTACCACACTAGCACCGCAACCACAACGCATTAATACCGCATCGATGCCTACTGTTGCCGCATGGATACCACCACTCCAGGGACCCCAACACGTGCCTGAACGAGAGCGACCCCTTGGAGGCATCCGCAGAGCTACGGCAGCACTGCCTGCGCTCGCTCAACTGTAGCCAGGACGCCCAGCGGAGTTGGATCGTGGGTCTCGACCCAGGGGGCTATACGGGCTTGGGGGATGCCGCGGTAGAGTGCCACCTGGCGACCGCGGACTTCTCGGCGGGATCTGTGGAGATATGCCCCGTGAATCCTTTGGAGCGTTATGGTCAGGAGTGTGCGCCCGATTGCCCTGTCTAGTACGTGGTTTGCCGCTAAATATACAACCTGGAACGTGCAGGTTAAGTATGGTAGAATACATTTCGAATCCACTAGGTGTAGGCCTGCCCTTCCAGTTTTTTTATTTGTTCGAAACACTTCTGTTGTACTAGGTGTAGGTCTGTCCCTCTATGTTTTGTATGGCTCGAAACACTTCTGCTGTACCAGGTTTAGATCTGTACTTCTAGGTTTACCATGGTTCAAAACACTTCTATTTTACCAGGTTTAGATCTGTTCTTCTAGTTTTACCATGGTTCGAAACACTTCTGTTGTACTAGGTTTAGGTCTGTCCTTCTAGGCTTTGTATGGTTCGAAACACTTCTGTTGTACCCGTCTATTGTCAGGTTTAGATCTGTTCTTCTAAGTTACGTTTGGTTCGAAGCACTTCTATTTTGGTAGGTTTAGGTCTGTCCTTCTAGGTTTTGTATGGTTCGAAACACTTATTACTGTACTAGGTTTAGGTCTGTCCTTCTAGGTTTCGTATGGTGCAAGATATTCCTGTATTCCGTTTCAGTACAGCTGATTATGTTTCTGTTAAGTAGAATTTGGGTCACTGGCACCGCGGGAGGGACCGGTGCGAGCCATACTTTTTGTAAGTAATTGTTTATGCTGTCGTCTGTTTCACCATCCTCTGCTACCGCCCTGTAACTGTTTATTCTTTCGTCTGTTCCATCATCGTCTGCTACTGCCCTGCGATGCTGCTGCCGTTACTAAGGGGGTTGGATTGTGAGAATGTAGTGCTGGCATGTGTCGTAATCTTCCTCGGACCTGCTCGGCACACCGTTGACTCATGCGCTGTCTGTTTGCTGCCGCATATATCTAAACTGAGATGAAGTAATAACCTATTATATTACAAAAGTTTGCATGTTAAGTTTCTTAAGTGTAACCTGTTGCTTTGCACAGGCTTATGTGTTAAGCTGCCATAGGCTTATATGTTCAATTTCCATGCCTGCCGTTTTACATAGGTATGTTGTTTTACACAGGCGCACTTGTCAAGTTTCCATGCCTGTTGTAAGGTGCATTTCGTCACACGGTTGTTCGTAATTTGTCTTCCCTAGTTTCCCTTGCCTAGCTTTTTACGCACAGTCTGCGCCGGGTCGTCTCGCCGTGCCATCGCATGTGACTAGGGGGGCAAGCATTTACCGCCTTAATGTTGCGTTCAACCAGCGTTGCTAGTTGTGTCTGTCCCGCGGTTCGTTGGCCACTGGTAAGGTGAGGGTCCCGTGCCACCCCCCCCCCTTAATTAATGAACCCCCCCTAACCCGAGGCAAGTAATGCCACAAAGTTTGAGCTAGATGTCTATCCCGCGGCTCATGGGCCCCTGTTATCCTCGTTGGCCCTTGCATGCTGTGTCACTGTACGACGCGTGCAGCTACAGGCGGGCCACGCCATATGCGTCGTGTCTGTTGCTAATGCTGGCAGCTGGGTTCTAGCAGAGTACCATGTATCCACTCCCCTTACTCCCCGCGTGTCGCTCTATCATGCTCGCAGCTGGGTGGGCGACGGCATCTGCGACCTCGCCTGTGCTGTATCACCCGAGTGCGGGCTGGACTTTGGCGACTGCTGCGAGTACCACAACCACCTGGATGGGAGGCAGCATTACCACTGTCCCAGCAATGAGAACCGACTCGAGCAAGACATGGGGCTGGTCATCATCGAATTCACTGTCCCCTCCTCGG
Organism: Mesostigma viride; assembly: GCA_009746045.1. Classification (NCBI taxonomy): domain Eukaryota; kingdom Viridiplantae; phylum Streptophyta; class Mesostigmatophyceae; order Mesostigmatales; family Mesostigmataceae; genus Mesostigma; species Mesostigma viride. Next base: position 158,961 of record RPFO01000744.1, on the reverse strand, counting down.
TGGGTGGGTGGTACCCTCGTGGTTTGTGTGGCTTGTGTGTGTATGTGTGTGTGTGTGCGTATGCACACGTGTGTGTATGTGTGTGCATGTGTGTGTGTGTGCGCATGTGTGTGTGATGTGTGTGTGGTGTGTAGCCTTGTGCGGTGTCTGCGGCCTTCAGTAATGTGTCTATTATTCGGCCATTTACCTAATCTACTTTTTCTTCACAATTTCTTTTTACTTCTTTATGTTTTAATGGTTCATTTGCGGTTTTGGCGGCATACCCCCAAGAAGTCAAGAATGCATATGATTCCTTGTTGCCACCGCGCCAACACACCCTTTCCTTTCTTGGGCCTCCAGGCGGAAATCGTGGCCAACGGCACATCTAGTGGTGACGATGGAGGTGGCCTCATCCAGTCCCCTCCCTCCCCCCTGCCCCTCTCGAGGAGCTACCATCTACCCGCCATGCCGCTGGTGACATCACCCGCTCCCTTCCTCGTGTCCACGGCCCCCTGCCGGCCCCGGGCAAGAACAACAAGGTGCCCCTGGTGGCGGACGACAGCGACAAGCACAAGAGCGTGCAGGGTCGCTGGGTGGGCACGCGCAACAAGGTCGTCGCGGGCATCCTCATCCACCAGACGCGGAATGAGGAGCCCGACGACGCGCACATCGACACGGGGCGATTCACGTACATCAACGCGAGCCTGTCGGGGGCGAGCGGCCGGCTCTCGACAAAGCCGTTTGGGCGGAACCCGGTAGTCCTCCAGTTCTCGTCGCTGTATCTCGCGAGCGCGGTGGACGAGGCGGAGGCACTGTTCAACACCACCGAGATGCGCTCGGGGGGGGTGCCCTACGGTAATTCGAGCTTACTAATAAGCCTACGGTAGTAAAAGCTTATAGATAACCCTACAGTAATAAGAACTTACTAATATTCTTAATACGAGCTTGCCGATGACCCTATGGTAATGAGGGCTTACTAAGCACTGTGGCGGCCAGCGCTTGATATTCGCTTGTGGTCAGCACTGTTCTGGCAGGTTGTAGAGCATCCAGGTATGTCTCTTCATGGTTTGTACGGTGAGCCATCGCTACCGTTTACGGCAAGCAAGATTCCCGCACATTCTTGCGCACTTTCTCTTGCGCTTCAGCCCCCCACTTCCTAGATTTCTGCCTTTTCAGTGAGAGTAGTACTGTGCGGGCTGCTAGAAAAGAACATTGGGCCCCAGCTCAGGGCCGGATTGCTGCGCAAATGGGTAGCTCATGAAAGAAGAAAGTATCGGTAAGCATTGCACGTGTTCATAGGTTGTGACAGTCTCAGCTATCAAATGCCGCATTGTGCATGCCTTGCGTTGATGCTTCGAGGTCGAGAAGTGACGCTGGGTTTGGCGTGTGCGTGTCATGGATGCAATGGCCCCTCTCCTAGTGCCACAATAGAATAGCGCACAGGGACATACAACATGAACACTAATAGAATAGCGCACTGAGATGTACAACATGAACACAACTAGAATAGCGCACAGTGATGTACAACATGAACACTAATAGAATAGCGCACAGTGAGGTACAACATGAACACTATATGAACACTGTATGAACGCTATGTATCAACAAAATAGTAGTATGGTAGTTTGTGTACAATATGATGTACAATATGATAACTTGCTAGTTTATGTGGGGGGATAGATAATAGTTTGAATCAGGCTTGCGTCACCTCAGGGTCGGAGCCCACAGCTCTAGCTATGGATTGCAGGCTGCCCTGGGCTATTTTGGTCATTGCCATCCCCGCCTCACTTACGCATGATAACTGCAAAAGTTAGGCACAATTCATGAGTTTTGATCAAGCACCATCAAGTACCATTACATCATGGAACACAATATCATGTGCCATCCCCTCGTGTGTAACGTGACCCAGGCTTCTTCAACGTGTCGGGTGTCATCAGCTAGGCTAATCCATGTTTGAATAGACTCCGTGCACTATTTCGCTATCCCTTTGTTTGTACGTGACCCAGGCTTCTTCAACGTGTCGGGTGTCATCAGCTAGGCTAATCCATGTTTGAATAGACTCCGTGCACTATTTCGCTATCCCTTTGTTTGTACGTGACCCAGGCTTCTTCAACGTGTCGGGTGTCATCAGCTAGGCTAATCCATGTTTGAATAGACTCCGTGCACTATTTTGCTATCCCTTTGTTTGTACGTTACCCAGGCTTCTTCAACGTGTCGGGTGTCCGCGGCTACGACGACGGTTTCCCTGTCTTCCTGGACGCCAACTACACGCAGCGGGAGGTGCTTCAGCAGCTTGCCTACATCGTGGACGGGGGGTACATCGACCACCACACGCGGAAGATCTCTTTCCAGGTAACGTTCCTACTTGCGTAAAGCTACGGTAGTGAGCATAACATAATTGCATACTTGTACGTTTATTGTGGCAGAAATACAAGTACCTGGCCTACATCGTGGAGGGGGACAATCAAATAGCACATTGCGCGAGTCTTTCCAGGTACCGTGTGATGTACCCCCCTCTAATGATGTAACACGCGATGTCTCATGATGTTACATATGAGGTCTGATGTACTTATTATGTAATGTATGGTGTTGTATTCACGTTGTTATCGGGATTAATTGACCAGGGTCTGCCCTACTTGCCAGACAGGGAAGATGTCAGCCGACATGAACAACATGTATTTTTGTTATTTCTTTTTTTTTTTTTGTTTCCAGGTTAGTGTCGTTTTCTCATAGTATGCGCAATGGATTCTTGGATTTGGGTTACCAGGACAGAAACGTAGTTAGTCGTAAATTTTCTAATTTTCCCTGCCTCATGTCGGTGGCATCAAGGCCAGCGGGTGGATAGTGTGTTCCTGCCCCATTACAGCTGGTAGGTGCCCTTAGAACGCTCAGCGTGCTTATCCTGAGCACTTAAGGGGAGGGTCCCATAGAAATATATCAAAACTTACCCCCCCTAATAACTACAGAAATGCAACTGACAACCACTGAATGATGTTTGGGGACCATAAACATGATGTTTGGGCATGCATACCACCACTTGTTGGGGGTACTACCCCCAGCCATACACCGGCTATGAGCTAAAAATAGAAAAAAACGCTGTCCGGGGCACATCTTGCCCAGAACAGCGGGAGAACCAGTTGCATGAAAAAAGTAATACCCATATAAAAATGTCATGGGACATGGTTTCTACCTAATTGGATCAACAAAATCAGCACATCCCTTTGAGTTATTAATTTTTGGGCCAAAAATACGCTTTTTTAGGCGGGGCGTCCCCATACACACTCATAACACATCAATTAGGCCTAAAAAGTAATAGTCAAATTCTGTCATGACCATAGAAGGCACTGTCAAAGTTTGGTGGCATTCTGAGCTCAGCTGTAGCAGTTATTAATTTTGGCAGTTGGCCACCTCTGCAGATGCTAAGGAAGGCATTAGTGAGTATTAAGGCACACTAACACTTCCTATGCCATCCAAAAGGCTCCTGACCATGCCCAATTCGACCACAATGTACAAGGAGGTGGCTGGGCACGTCATGTGCCCTTGCCTTACCTCGACACGGGCAACCTGTTGCGCGTGTGCACAACAATGAGGCAGGTAGCTCTACATGCCTAGCCGACACTTCTAAAGCATATTTCAGGTTTATGGTGTGGGCATCATCCCAAAACCAAGCTCAAACACACCCTAGAAAGCCATATCCACTAATTGCCCAACAAGGGTAACAACAGACAGTCCACAGAGAAAGCAGAATTATCATACATGCTGCTTGCCAAGGCTTCTTATCATGGTTACCTTGCCTTGCTAGCATATGAATTAGGGCTCTCCCATTTTAGTGGGAGAAAGGCCAACAAGACAACGATAACCCCTACCTACGTGCAGTTCCACCCATGCAGTATGCCCCTCAGAAAAACCACTGCCACCTTTCTTTCCAGCGCAATTGTTTGCCAAGAAACAAACTCAAGCTTGTGAGCCTCTAACCACAATGAAGCCTCTGCTAAGAAAGGCCGCGTCAATATTCACACAAAACTGAGTGCTGTTAGCAATCTCCTTCCAAGAAACCACTCAGCAAATCCCTGACAACTTGACGATATGCCACGGTCACGCTTTGACACATCCCAGCCATGCAACGTACATAAAAACCACTGAAAGGTGCCAGGAATCTGGCGATGCGCAGCACGGAATGGCATTATACCTGGCGCTAACTGCACGGAAAAAAGCCGAAAACTTGCGTTGATAACCCATAAAGGAAGCGAAACATTCATAGGGTCACGTTGATCACACGATCGTACCATTACCGGAATTGTCCTTCGCCCAGCGGCGCAAGAAAGAACAACCTTCCATGGAATAATAAGACGCGCATCCCGCGAGCCTGGAGAGTGTCTTACCGATCATGACGGAAATCTTGCCGAAACCCAGCAAATTTTTTAAAGCTTTACCAATAACGATTTAAACGCATCCTTGACGCTAGGTAAAGCCCATAAAACCTGACAATCACCGCCGCCAGCGTGCATTCTAATTTATTCCTCTCGACGAAAACATCAGATTGGACCCCCGTGGCGATGGTCATCAATAAAATCATCGACACTGCAAAAAACGCGAACTCCGCTACGAAGTAGTATCATTTACTCATCGTCTTTAAGATTCGCTCAGTTTCTCTGCATTCCGCGAGCTATCTTTTTCTACTCTGCCTGAAAGCACGTCGCCATGGCCAGCTCCGGTAGGGGTGCGCGCCCCGTGCACCACTTTTTCACGGTACGGACGGGTACCGCGAATTTTTCGGCGCCAAAATATTCGCGCCGGGACCGTCCCCTTAAGGCACACAATGCTCCTCCGCATCAAAAGCCAACGCAGATGTTTGAGGTTTGTAATGCTGCACAGGCTAGTCCTGCGGAGCGGTAACGTGGGGCGGTGAGCGCTGTCTTGCGGTCCTGACTTGAACATGCCAACCGACACTTGTGTCGGGGCAGCTGTTGGCTAGTGTGATGCATTTTTTGTTTATTGTTTATTGTTTATTGTTTATTGTTTATTGTTTATTGTCTTTTGTTTTTTGTTTTATGTTTTTTGTCTGCTCCAGAGATCGACTGATATTAATGTCTTGTGACAATTTCTGACAATAACCACCACCACTTAATCCTTATGGTTGCAAGCAGCTGGTGGCGTATAATGCGGAGCTCAGGCGTTTCGGCACCCTGATCGCTCACATAGACTTCAAGCCTGCGGGAGTGATTGTGACGCAACCCCAAATCGAGGTGTGCCATCCATCCAACCATCCATCCGTCCAAAAGAAGGATGAAAGGAGGTCGATCTTTACAGCTGAAACATGCGAGCTCGGTTTGTCCTAGTTATTGTGATGTCCTCCTTTATCGTAGTTATTGTGAAGGCCCCCTTAAATGGTTAAAGCTGTACTGTGAGAAACAGTTAGAACACGGCATCAAGCGATAAAGGAGGCGATGGCGATGATCAGCGACACAATGAATACCAAACTCGTGGACATTTGTGGCACATGTATCTAGCAGTCACTGCTAGACTATTGCGTCAGCCTGGCAGTGATAGTCTTGCTACATTTCACAATATTGTCGAATGCTTGCATTTCCGCTCGCTTCCGCTAGTTTACCAATCTCAATCAATACGTAGTGATGTACTTCACGTACTAGCATGGACAGTACATAACCTTACACTTATGTATATCTTATACTGTATCTTATGCTTTCTATCTTATACTATGCTAGTATTTTTTTGGCCTCTTTGTCCCCTTGAAGCTCATATCCCTACCATTCCACAGAAGCCATGTTCCCGTGTTCTCTCCCTATCATCATGCCATCCCTTGCATCGTGCTAGCGCCTGCCACAGTGTTTCCGCTCATCTCCCGTACCCTTCACAGGCTATCTTGTTTCCGTCTCCTGCGGTTTTCAGGTGTACACCCGTTGGCAGATCTTCTTGGTGGAGGTTTATAGTTTTGTCAATACCCTAGTTAAGGTTTATACTTCTCTACTCGCCCTGGTTATAAAATGCATGCCTGATCCCAGATCTTCTCTGTGGAAACGTACAGCTATGTGACTACCCTAATAAGGGTTCACGAATTCCTTATTCTCCCTGGTTTTTATGGTGCCTCCCTTTTCACCAGATCTTCTCCGTCGAGATGTACAGCTCACCTGGCGACAAAGTTCGCGCGGCCTTTGAGGTGCTGTTCGCCATTTGCGTTGTCATTGCAACATTCATCGAGCTGGGCAGCCTTCTCGCGATATATCGGGCCACCGGCTCCGTGCTGCCGGCCTTCACCTCGTTCTACAAATTGGTGGCCCTCGCCTCTCTCGCGCTCATGCACGCCATCATCATCATGTGCGTAGCCCCTAGTCATGTCATGTCAGGCTGTAACTAATAACCAGCATCATGGGGGTAACCACTAGTCATCTCAGACTGTCACCATGAACCAGCATCATTTGAGTAACTCACGTACTGGCACTAGCTAGGCCACGCAGGCCAGCCCAAATTCATAAAGTAACTAAAATTAGGGCTAGAGTTCTCCACTTGTAAGTTTATATTTGCCCTAGAGCGCGTTGGCTGCGTTTGGCTGCATTTGGCTGTAGGCTGGCTAAGGGTTGCTGGGATTGTGGAGAGCTGCATACAACTCGCATGGCAGATCTTTTCTCGACAGCGGGCCTTGCCAGCAGGAAGTGGACTTTTAAGCAAGAGCTTTTTCAAGTCCTCCCATCAACCGCTCCTTATCAACATGTCCTGATCAACCACTTCCCGATAGTCAGCTCCCTATCAACCACTTCCCACGACCCATTCCCGATCAGCCACTCCCTACAAAGCACTCCTTATCAAATCACATCCTATCAACCCCTAACATCAACCTGACGCTTGCCTTTGTCCTCCGACGGGTTGCCCCCCCCACAGCTGGTGCTACTTCATCGTCAAGTACAACAACGCGTTTGACGCACGGATCACCAAGCCAGGTAATGTCGCGTTCTCGCTGTAGAGTTCGTGTGGCCACTGTGGAACGTTCCTATGTCCATCCACTGGCCGTTCGTAACCATTGTCAGGAATGCAGGGCGCTGCCGTCGCTGGTGGACTGACAATATGTAGCGGGTATGTTTCTAGCATATACCCGTTGGCTCTTGGCAGTCCTAAACACACGGTTTGCTTTGTGTGCCTGCACTGGATGTCTGCCATGCCAGTCTAAATGCCAGCCTATATGCCAGTCTATATGCCAGTCTAAATGCCAGTCTAAATGCCAGTCTAAATGCCAGTCTAAATGCCAGTCTAAATGCCAGTCCAAATGCCAGTCTAAATGCCCGATGTATTGTTCGCCAGGTCTGTATCCGGCATGCCAGTATGTGTTGCTGATGCTTAATCAACCTGAGTTTCGAATCCACGATGCCAGTTTCAAACAAGTATCCGACTCGGTTACTTCCTGTGGGCCTTTGTTTTTTTCTTCTGGCTGGTTGACTAAGATTGCTTGCCTTCCAGTGGCCACCCTGGCTGCTTGATCGAGTGGCCAGCGCGTCCCTAATGTTGCCCGTATGTGGGCGCCACGTGTTTGGGTTGACAGTCCGCCTACGCAAGGTTTCCGCACCGCCAACTGCCGCATATCCTCTAGCCAATTTCATCCATGTGTGGGCATGTTGCATAGTCGGCTTATGCCGTTGCGTGGTTGGCTTATGCCGTTGCATGGTGGGCTTACGGAGTTATGTTCCTAATTTCGTGGTTCTCTGAACATAGTTTCTTTATAGTGAGATGGAAGGGTAGCCGCTATAGCTAGGTTATTGGGTTCACGTGACAAACCTTTTGAGGCCGGTGCGGCCTGATCCGGATCAGTCGTGGCCAAAGCTTTGGCCAGTTTTTTCTTGGCCAGGTGGCAGGAGCTACGTTGAGATATAAACCTGCCACTGTCTAGGTTTCTTGGCTCATGGCGTAGTGATTAACTAGATCTAGATTCTTTCTCTCACGCAATATGTGACCTAATAGCCCCGGCAGCCTTACGTAAGCTGCCGGCAATTAGAACGCCACATTGCGTCATTTGTTCAGACGCAACATTTGCGTGGCGAAAAAATGCCGTCCGGGCCAAGGCCGCATGACACGCAAAAAAGGACAAAAACAAACCCACCTAGCTAAGGTCGGCCTCTTTTCTTTTCACGAGGGCGGCGACAGCAAGCCAGGGGAAACGAACCTCTGGTTTGACGAACCTGTACTGTCGGAGCCATTTTTGGCCCTGAGCAGCAATGCCGAAGGGGCGCAAAGCTACAGGAGGGCAGGCAGCGCGCGGGGAGGACGGGACGCCCACACCGCGGGCTGCTGCCGCCAGTCACGCGCCAGTCGCCTTCAGCGCCAAAAAGAAGCAGCTCGCCACTCTGCTCGCCAAGTGCATCAGCCCCGCAGAGGCGGTGGGGGCAGTCGAGCAGGTCTTCGGTGCCGAGGACTGGGTGACGGACGCCAGCTCGTGGAGCTCGAGCCAGCTGAAGTCTGTCGTGCAGTTGCTGGCCGATCACGTTGATGTTGGCGACGTGTTGGACGCACGTGACCCAAACGGAACGTTGGTGGCAAAACTGCTGGCCGTGGCAGATCTCGCGGCGGACGAGGAGGAGGATCAGGCGCTGCCACCAACGACACCTGCGCAGCGAAAAATGGCCAAGCCGAAAGGCGCGGCCAAGGTTTCGGCAGGTGGGGGGGCTGTCGGAAAGGAAATGAGGGCGAGGTTGGCGACATTCGTTGGGGCACCTCCGGAAACCGAAAATCAGGACGACGAGGAGGACGAGGAGGGGGAGGTCGCAGCCGAGAAATTCATGCAAGGTTTGAAGGCAGCGCTGGGAGGAATGGAGGGGGCGGGAAGCCACTTCAAGGCCTCGAAAGGGGTGGCGCTGCCAAGCCGAGCCAAGAGCGTGAAATATCGGGTTTCGGAGCGGGTGCTGCCGGGGGTGTTGGAGGACGCCAGCGACAATGGGATGGGAATCCGGTCGTGGGTCATGACGGTAAAGCCTGGAAATTGGCGGAACATGGAGAACAGGAAAATTGTCATGAACATTGCATTGGCCATGGACACCCTTCTCAAGGAGCTGGGCTCAGCAGCCGGGGAGCTTGTGGGCATGGAGTACCTAATGAGGGTGGTGGCGGCCTTGCTGCAGGTGGAAGGGCAAGGAGGGGGGGGTGGAAGGTGGCCAGCCACCTCCTGCCATTGGGGGAGGAGGCTGCACTGTCAGCCACCCCGGCTGTCAAGGCAGCTCTCCAAACTGCCATCCTCTTGGACAAGCTCAGCAAGGCTCAACAAGTAGGGAAATAGAATCCCAGCGGGACCGCTCCCTTTTCCCGCTGCCATACCCACTTAGGCCAGCGTACACCGCGTGGGGCAGGGTGAGATCGGCACGCCGGCGACAGCGTGCCACGCGCCGCCACCGCGAGTACACACTGCAATGCAAGGTAGTGCGTTGGCTTAATTGGCTGTGGGGAGGGGGGCAAGACCCTCCTCCTAACCCTAGAGGGGCGTGCTCTAAGGGGAGGGAGGAGGCCCTTGCGAGGGTCAAGAGGCACTGCACCTGGCACAGTCGCCGCGTAGGGGGCGTTGCGACAGGCCAGGAGCAAGAAGGTGCTGATGCAATATATGGGAAGCAGAATAAGTATGAACAACTGCGCGCGGACGCGGTGAGTCTACCAAAGGCGGAGGTGGCGGGGAAGGCACGGCTGCTCGACCTGTTGGCTATGCGGCCGAGCTGGCGGGAGATATATGCCAGCGAAGAGAACTGCATCAAGCCAGCGGTCGTGGCGAGCGCAAAGTATTGGAATGTGCCCAAGCCCAGCCGGGGATGCTCCATGGCTGAATGGGGCAAGCTCATGAGCCGGGCAGCGGGCGTGGGCATGGTGGCGTTCCGGGAGAGGCGGCCCAAGTGGGTGGATGGCTGCTTTGGAGTGGCCAAGGGGGTGGGTGAGCTTCGGTTCATCGTCAACAGGAAGCTGGGCAACCTGCTGTGGGTGGACCCCCCCAAGATCCTGCTACCCCACCTGGGCATCCTCGTGGAGGTCTACATCAAAGGCTGGTGCTACTGCGCCAAGAGCGACCTCGTGTCATACTACTATTCCATCGAGGTGCCCGAGTGGTGGTGGGACTACCAAGGGCTTCCTAGTGTGTGGTCGACTAGCGTAGGTCTGGCAGGGCCCAGGCGGAAGGTGTGGCCCGTGCTCAAGGTGCTGGCCATGGGACATTCCCATGCGGTGGCGCTGGGGGAGGCCATCCATGAGATGGTGCTCTACATGACCGGTGCCCTGGATCCGAGGCGCCAGGTCAACTACCTCTCAAGCGCAGGTGAGCTCACCTTGGTGCGCGACGAGTGTGGCCAGCCACTGCGCTTGGCCATCGAGTACAAGGAGGAGCGCGCCGGGGAGCTTCAGATTGACCTGGAAAACCCCCCTGCCCCCATGCTGTCCATCACTATTGATGACTTGGTGGCCAGCAACGGGCGGACCTGCGAGGCGGTGAACCAGCTCATCACGCGCGCTATTGAGGAAGGCTACCTCCCTAACAACCTTGTGCCGTCTAAGGAGAAGACTAAGATGGCGAGCCTGGAAGGGGACGAGCTAGAAGCCCTAGGGGTGGTGCACCGACGGAACGGCGTGCTGGAACCAACGGTCAAGCAGCTCAACCTTGTGATCGCCCACACGCAGGCTATACTCACTCGAGGCCGAGCTACGGCCGAGGGGCTGGCTGCCGTCTTGGGGCGGTGGTTGTGGCTGCAGATGTTAAGCCGCAGCTGCTTGTCCATTTGGCAGCAATGTTTCAAATTCATCAGCCTGCAAGGGTGGGGGCAGCGATCCTGGGTGCTGTGGGCCGGGGTGCGGGAGGAGTTAGAGTGTGCCCTGGCCTTGGCTCCCATGCTAAGGGTTGACCGAAGCGCACCTTTGGCCCGTGAGGTGGTTGCATCTGACGCGTCCACCTACGGGCAAGGTGTCGTGTACGCAACCATGGAGCCGGGCGATGTGACGGAGCTGGCGAGGGCACGAGAGGTGCGGGGGTACCCGACTTTGCTCATACCAAGTGAGGTGGCCTACGCTGGCCCTAGGCCACTGAGCGCGCGGGCGCAACAAGCAATCACTAGCCAGCAATGGCGGGTTGGGGTCCGGAGTCGTTGGCGGGATCCGGGGATGCACATCAACGAGAAGGAGGTGCGGGCTGCAGTGAAGGGCGTGGAGAGGAGTGCGCGCAGCTTGGCAAACCGAGGCAAGCGGGTGGTGAGGTTGGTGGACTCCACCGCGGCGTTGGGCTGCTTGGCTAAGGGGCGGTCCTCATCCCACAAGCTCAACAAGCAGTGCCGCCGCTTGTGCGCGCTGACCCTCGCCACGGGGAGTCGTTCCCAGTGGGTGTGGACGCCGAGTGCACTTCAACCAGCCGATGGCGTTTCTCGCGGCCAATCCATGGCGACTTTCTTGGCAGGCTGGGTGCGCGACCTGACCGCGGAAGGCATCCATCCTAACCCGGGGCCCCCTGCACCTGTTAGCTACCTTCCATTGCTAGAGGGGAAAGTAAAGCCGGCTACTTTGCTGGCCTACCGTCGTGGTCTTGATTCCCTCTTGACTTGGTGGGAGGCTGGTGGGCGGGCGGACGGGTCATCGTCACGAGCTGACACCCTTGAGGAGACATTTTGTGCGTATGTCGCCTGGGCTCATTTTCGGGGGTACAGCCGCCAAGTGTGTGTCAATGCCTTGATGGGGTTGCAACTTTATTATCCCGGTATGGTGAAGCGGTGGGACTTGGCCCGTGGCGTCCTCGCTGGGTGGAAAACACTTGTGCCCCCCCGTGCCCCTCCTCCCATTCCATGGGAGGCGGCGTTTGCACTTGCCAGCACGATGGTCATGCAAGGTCAGCGCCTTGCGGGCCTGCTGGTTGTCATCGTGTTCCGCCATTACCTGCGAATCTCGGAGGCGCTGAACCTCCGTGTTGGCCATGTGCGCCTCCAGCCTGACGTTCGGCTTGGGCCGGCTCAACGGGGCGCCCTACTGCTGAGGTCTACCAAGACCTCTAAGGGCAAGACTCAGTCAGTGGTGGTAGAAGATGTGATGTCTGAAACCATCCTCCGTCACTGCATCGCGGGTAAGCACGCTTGGGAGGCCGTGTTCCCTTTCACCTACCCGCAATTCCGGCGCATTTGGCAGGCTGCGAGTCAGGCCTTGGGGGTCGCCCAGATTTTCACCATTCACGGGCTGCGGCATGGAGGTGCCACTCACGATTTCCTCGCGGGTCGCAGCATGGGGGACATCCAGGGCCGGGGGCGCTGGCTTAGCAGCTCCACGGTTGCCCATTATGTGGGCTTGCACCGCAGTTTGGAGGTGCAGCTGCCTGAGGTTATTCTTCGGGCCATGGCCGCCTGCCCCCCTCGGGCCTGGCGGGCTATTTTGAAATTGCCCTCCACCTAATTTGGTTGTTCATTTCTCTGTCATTATGCTAGGTTCTTTGCCCCTGGCATGGATCGCCAGGGAGGGATATAAGGGTAAGGCTAGCCTTTGCCAAGCAATAAGTGTTCCCATGAGCATCGGCGGCCGGGATGTGGCCTGCCTTTTGTATGTGCTCCACTCATTGTTTTAATAAAGAGTCTGGTTACCCTGGAGTTCCACGGTTAATAGAATCGTGGTTCTCTGAACATAGTTTCTTTATAGTGAGATGGAAGGGTAGCCGCTATAGCTAGGTTATTGGGTTCACGTGACAACCTTTTGAGGCCGGTGCGGCCTGATCCGGATCAGTCGTGGCCAAAGCTTTGGCCAGTTTTTCTTGGCCAGGTGGCAGGAGCTACGTTGAGATATAAACCTGCCACTGTCTAGGTTTCTTGGCTCATGGCGTAGTGATTAACTAGATCTAGATTCTTTCTCTCACGCAATATGTGACCTAATAGCCCCGGCAGCCTTACGTAAGCTGCCGGCAATTAGAACGCCACATTGCGTCATTTGTTCAGACGCAACATTTGCGTGGCGAAAAAATGCCGTCCGGGCCAAGGCCGCATGACACGCAAAAAAGGACAAAAACAAACCCACCTAGCTAAGGTCGGCCTCTTTTCTTTTCCCGCCCACCCTCCCTGCGTGTTTGGGGGTAAGGCTAGCCTTTGCCAAGCAATAAGTGTTCCCATGAGCATCGGCGGCCGGGATGTGGCCTGCCTTTTGTATGTGCTCCACTCATTGTTTTAATAAAGAGTCTGGTTACCCTGGAGTTCCACGGTTAATAGAAAATTAATTAATTAATGGTGGGCTGACACCTTCCAGTCTATGAGCAGGGATTCCGTGCCGCCAAGGCACAGGTCAGGGATCGCGCCTATTTGATGAAGATGTCGGACGGCGGCGCGGGCATGGTGGACGTGATGAACCTGTTCTCCGATGTGAGTGGTTGTTGCTATTCAATGTGCCTTAGTCCCAAAGGTATCAAATAGCAGTGCTAGTGTCAAGTTGCAGCATCCATGAGTTCAGGCTACACGACATCACGATCTTGACATACCGTCAGCTTGGATCGTGGAATGCAACGTGGGCATATGTTATCAATGTCAAGCACGAGGCAGGCGCCATCCATGTCAAGCACGAGGCAGGCGCCATGCATGTCATGCACGAGGCAGGCGCCATCCATGTCAAGCACGAGGCAGGCGCCATCCATGTCAAGCACGAGGCAGGCGCCATGCATGTCATGCACGAGGCAGGCGCCATCCATGTCAAGCACGAGGCAGGCGCCATCCATGTCAAGCACGAGGCAGGCGCCATCCATGTCAAGCACGAGGCAGGCGCCATCCATGTCAAGCACGAGGCAGGCGCCATCCATGTCAAGCACGAGGCAGGCGCCATCCATGTCAAGCACGAGGCAGGCGCCATCCATGTCAAGCACGAGGCAGGCGCCATCCATGTCAAGCACGAGGCAGGCGCCATCCATGTCAAGCACGAGGCAGGCGCCATGCATGTCAAGCACGAGCCAGGCACCATCCATGTCAAGCACGAGCCAGGCACCATCCATGTCAAGCACGAGGCAGGCGCCATGCATGTGAAGCACGAGGCAGGCGCCATCCATGTCAAGCACGAGGCAGGCGCCATCCATGTCAAGCACGAGGCAGGCGCCATGCATGTCAAGCACGAGCCAGGCACCATCCATGTCAAGCACGAGCCAGGCACCATCCATGTCAAGCACGAGGCAGGCGCCATGCATGTGAAGCACGAGGCAGGCGCCATCCATGTCAAGCACGAGGCAGGCGCCATCCATGTCAAGCACGAGGCAGGCGCCATCCATGTCAAGCACGAGGCAGGCACCATCCATGTCAAGCACGAGGCAGGCGCCATCCATGTCAAGCACGAGCCAGGCGCCATCCATGTCAAGCACGAGCCAGGCACCATCCATGTCAAGCACGAGGCAGGCGCCATGCATGTGAAGCACGAGGCAGGCGCCATCCATGTCAAGCACGAGGCAGGCGCCATCCATGTCAAGCACGAGGCAGGCGCCATGCATGTCAAGCACGAGCCAGGCACCATCCATGTCAAGCACGAGCCAGGCACCATCCATGTCAAGCACGAGGCAGGCGCCATGCATGTGAAGCACGAGGCAGGCGCCATCCATGTCAAGCACGAGGCAGGCGCCATCCATGTCAAGCACGAGCCAGGCGCCATCCATGTCAAGCACGAGGCAGGCACCATCCATGTCAAGCACGAGGGACAGGGAGGGCGGTCAACGCGATGGAGACCCCAGATACTGTATGAACTGTAAATAAACTGTCTTGGTGGGCACTGAGGTAATAGTAGCTATCTGATAGCTGAGTGCTCCGCTATCTTTGATAGCTGTGTTTTCCTTCCTTCCCAGTCAATGCTCTCTCCGCCTTCCCCTTGGGTGGTCACGGTTGTCAGCTTACTATATTGTACTTGTTATAAGTACTTACTATAGTGTACTTACTGTAGTGTACTCACTACAGTGTACTTATTCTCATTATACTTGTTCCGCTGATGTGCTTGCCACAGGGGGTCCCTTCATATAATTAATCACTTTGTCACATAGTAGTACCTTATTATGGTGATCAACTTCCCCGCCCCCCCCCCCACAAAGTCACAATCAATAAGAGTTATTATTCAATGCACTCGTTTTGACCATGTATTGCCATCCACCCACACGCGCTCTTACCGCCCTTCTTTTGCCCGCTCATTTTCCCCAAACCCCACACGCAGGTGATGGCGGTTATCGACCTCCTCGACATCTACTTCTTCCTCAACTTCCTCAACCTAATGCTGATGATGCTCCGCCTGCTCAACCTGACCGCCTTCCACCCCATGTTGGGCATTGTCGCGCGCACGCTCTCGCGCGCTGCTAACGACATCGCGCACTTTATGGTGGTGGCGGGCATCATCTTCATTTCATTCGCGATCAGCGCAAACCTGTGAGTCCAAGAGGCAATATACTTAACCCACTAGTAGCAGCGGTAGTGTGATGGTGACCCACTAGTTACGAGTTTCATGCTGGGTTGTCTTCCTATCGTTCGCCACCAGCGCAGACCTTTTGAGTAACTGGAATCATTCGTAATGATAATTACCAACTATTACTGCAGTAGGGACTGTAGGGTTGGGTTGTATTCACTTTTCATTATTTTACTCGTTTGCGATCAGCGCAAACCAGTGAGTGGTGGAACCAATGCTACAAAAGCGGTATATACTACTGCAATAATGGCCGAATCCTATCTGAGGCAACCCTTGTGGCGGCTCGCGTTCCTACCGCTCGCGATCGTGCAAATTTTCAAGTGATAAAAGTAGCACTGCACTGTCTTACTGCGCGTACAGCACAGTGTAGCATCATCGTTGTCCCTCATATAGTAAACGGATGTTTGCTATTTGTAGCATCATCGTTGCCCCTCATATATTAAACGGATGTTTACTATTTGTAGCATCATCGTTGTCCCTCATATAGTAAACGGATGTTTACTATATACTACGGTGCATAGTAAGTAGTAAACATCCATTTGATTTCTGAGTTTCTATTCTTTGATGTGGTTTGGGGTCACTTTGTGTTAATACTAGGACTGGCTAGAAATACAAGGGAGAGCCAGGATTGCGGGACAAGCTGTATGATTGGTCATATCTTGTACCCTGGTGCACAAGTACCGCGAACCCGTGAGTGGCTGGACATATCTTGGGCCGAAACAGAAGAAGTTACGCTTGGTTGTCAATCGTAGCAGCCAAGAACCCTTTGGAGCCACGGGATACTGGCACACACCACCCGCATGACTTTTCCCACACAGCGTGCCACCACGTAAGGCTACCACAGCCCCAGCGTGTCATTGGTGCAAGGCCTCTTCCATCATGGGCCTTGGCACATCAATACCTGCCAACCTCTCACGCACGTAATACTGCAACTGACGCAGCGTCCCTGAGGTGCCACCTCAGTAGCCCAGGTGTGCCCTTGGGTGCGCAGCGGCTGTGTCCGCATGAACCCTGGGCTCATAAATATCGGAACATTTCATCTTTTCGCAGCATGCGTCTACCCCTCTTTTCTCGCCCTGCGGCTTCGCCGTGGTGTTGGCCCTTCTAGGACCAGAGACGTACATAAAACCTTTTTGTTTCTCCATTTCTTTCTGGTGGACGGTTGTCTGATCGCCATGTGTTGATTGGATGGCTCACGTGCGCAGGGCCTTTGGGTACCGCCTGAGCGATTTCTCAACGCTTGGAGAAAGGTACTGTGTTAATGGAAGAGCAGCTTGATGTTTTATCCTTGCTTTGCACCTTGTTTTCCCTTTGTTGTGGTGAATGATTTGGCTTTGCAATATTCGCTTTTTCCTGTGGCCTCCTAATCGCAGCTCCTACCTGTAGTTGGTTACATTCTCCCTTTTTTTATTATATTGATGTCGATGTTAGACCTCGAGGACGATAGTCAACCTCGACCATCGCCCTCGTAGCTTTTTACCATGGGTCCTTAAGTGTACGCACCTGGCGCAGTGATGTGATTTCATAGTACAGTAGCATACTACTGATGACATGGTCCGTTCACCATTTACTTGTATTTGCCAGACAACGTTGCGAAGCTTGGCCTTACAACATTGCGGAACTTTGCCTTGATAAATGTCCTGCCTCGCCTGAACATATGCATCCCCATGATGACTGCCATGCGACATAACCCACTCCTGGCCTGCCTGTCTCGGACACCACCCACCCGCCCACCCTCCAGCCTGAACCCGTGCATCATCGGCATGTTGGCTCACCCATTCCTACAGCCTGTCTTGGACCCGACCCACCCGACCCACCCACTCCTTTTTTGACCCCCGCACCACCCTCCTCAAAACTTGCCTCCTCATGCTCGTGGGCAAAGTGCCCTAACCCACGCATCCTTCTCCCCGCATGTTGCTTGACCCGTGTGGCGTGCGCCAGCCTCATCACCTGCTTCCTCACATGCCTGCATGACCGACACCTTTCTGCCGTGCAGCCTGACCACCTGCCCGTTCGTGCGGATCCTGCCGTGACCTGACCCATCCACATGCCCTGTTTTTTACCCCGGCTGCGCGGCAGCCTGGGTACAGTACAAGGCAGGACGTGTGGATGGGTCGCGCTGCACAGCCTGAACACCTGCTTCCTGACGCTCATGGCCATGCGATTTCACCTATTCATACTGCATGTCTTTGACCTCATGTACCTGTATGGACACCCGGACTTCCTGCCAACGATGCAGCCTGAACTCCTGCATCATTACTGCGTGTTTGGCGTCCCATTCGTATGGCCTGTTTTGGACCCTGCTGCCAACGATGCAGCCTGAATACCTGCTTCCTCATGCTCATCGGCGAGCTTGGCGTGATGGAGAAACTGCGCGAGCTGGTCGGCCTCAAGCTCGTCATCGCATGGACATTCTTCTGGTGAGCTTGCATGACCGTCTGCGTATAGTGACCATGCTAGCTCTTATAGTGACATGCGGCCGGCCTCAGGCGGCTCATCGCGTGGACATTCTTCTGGTGAGGCCTTCTATTGGTTGGGCGCATGGACAGTAGTGGTGATCGTAGCTCAGACCGCGACGGGTGCCCCGTCGGGTTGCAACTGATGGGCGCATGGATATCCTTCCGCTGGGCGGCAGAGCCACCGGATCCCCTGCATCTGTACTTGGCCAGCTTAACCATTTGTCTCTGTGTCTCTTATGCAATTCTTGTCTCACGTTTCCTGGCGACGAGATCCACATTACCACCTGCTTCTTTGCTTGGATTATCTACCAACGGCCGGTCCTTGCTGGACACTTCTGCTGGACTCAGCCTCACTCTGATGTGCCGCAGGATCGTCACGACCTCCTTCCTCTATGCTTGCGACTCATAAGCTTGTCTTATGAAGCGTCTTCACTGTCTTTTGTTCGGTGCTGCAGGATCTACATGATCACTTTCTACTTCATCCTGTTCCAGTTCTTTGTGGCTTTTGTGCTGGTGAGTGGGGGGCAGTCGCGCTAAATATAGCGTGCCATGCATGATAAGACCGAAACCCGTTCACGCTGTATAGTAAACCAAACCAAGAATTGTTATAAAACATTTGCTCAATGGTAATGAAGTTTTAAATCTTTTCATAATTTTCAGTAAGGAAGAGTATTATATCTGTGAAGTATGGGCAGTTGGATTTATATTGATAACACCCCAGGCTACCCTGATCGTGATGATTCCTGATACATTTCCTAAATGTCCTACTCTACCATGCATTCTCCCCCACACCCACACATAGGCCCCCCTTACACATAGGATACCCTTATTGAAATCATCATCGAAATACTTCTTATTTAAGTTTATGTTGTACCAACACTTGCCTTGTGTATGCCACAACCACCGCCGCAGGTCACCCTGACGGAGACCACTCTGTGAATAATTCGTTTATTTTGTATCATCCTTTCCCTTGCAGTTCTTCCTCTTTTACGCCCCACTCCCTCCCAACCCCCCACCCCAGGCCATGCTAACTGAGATCATGGCATTGCACTGTTTGTCATTGTTTAGTGTTATTGTGTATTATTGATGTTGTCTTTTTTATTATTGTTGTCCTGTTCTTCCACCAACACCGCCCCCCCCCCCCCCCTTTAAGGCCACACTGAGCGAGAGCATCCTTTTAAGACATCTGATTTCTACGTACAGCGTCTACCATCACTTTGATTGCCCTATGTGCTCGTGTATACGTCCACCCAGGGGGGCTGCAGCGCTGTGGTTATTGTGCCTGCCTGCCCGAAGTTGTTTGCTGTATATTGGCTTGTAATGTCATTAAGGTGTTCATATCTTGTGCTTTATTGTGATGCTTCGTTCGCGTAACGTATCTTTTTCAATGAATAAATGCGCACACCCCCGGACCGCCCTGACGGAGATGATTTCTCGAGCATATCTCTCACCTCCCACCTCGACCATGTATTCTCCCCCCCAATACACAGAATGCACCCAGCCCGCCCTGAACCATTTTATCCTACTACTATACTACTGCTTATTTACCTGTCCTATGCTCATGTGATGACACACAACAGGCACAGACCGCTGAATTGTAACTGAGATCTTAAAACCCAACCACTTTTTATATACCTGCCCCACATACTTGTCCTCTGTACGCGTGTGATTGACAATCCCGACCCTAAGGACACGCTGCATGACAGAGGTCATGGAGTCTCACACTTTGTCATCAACTCTTCCTTCATATTCACTAGGACATGCTGCTATTCGTCCCCCCCCCCCCCCCTCCCGACAGGCCGCGCTGAGGGAGATCATGGAGTCACGCGGCCCCCGCTCCACCACTGCCTTCACCGAGGTGTCCCACTTGCTGTTCGATGAGACCCGCACGCTGTTGCGGTGGCTCTCTTTCAGATCATCCAGTCCCCACGACGGGGCGCAGCACAAGGCGGCGGGGGGGGACCGCCAGGTGGCGCGCGACGTGCTTCGATGGCTGCACGCCGCGCAGCAGGTAGCCGCGGGGGGAGGGGGGGTGGCCCCGGTCGATGACAGGCCTCTGGGAGGCACCCGGGGATGGGACGACGGCACGGGCATCCATGCGGCAAACATGGGTGCACCGCTAGTGAGAGGAGGCGATCCTGAGCGGGTGTATCCGCCGCACGGGCGACTTGGTGGTGACTCGTCGCTCCCCCCGACATTGTTCCAGGGGAGTCAGACCCGGGGAGGCCAGGGAGATGCGGATGCTTATTCTGCCCGGAGACGCTGCCGTGACGATCGCAAGCAGCAGCGGCAGCACCGGGTGGATCCTGCAGCCAAAGTGATTGTCCTCGGTTCCGGGGATGGGTATACCTACGCGGAGGTGCTCGAGGCCCTCGAACGCGCACGCATCGCGCGCAAGATGATGGTCAGCGGGGCACGCGGAGGTGGTTGTGGCGGCAGCGGTGGCGGTAGTCTTGGCGAATCCAATTCTGGCATCCTGGACGGGAGCATGGAGGGGCCCGCGTGCGCGACGGATGCCGAAGACTCCCTGAACGGGCCCAGCAACCGTGGGCTTTATCCCACGAGGAGTGAACCTGCGGACCTTGCGGACGGGGACGAGGAGGGGTGTACTGCTGCGTTGGCCAATTGTAAACTGTTTGCTGCCTGCTGCCCCTCGGGGTCTGCCCCCAGCGGCCAGTCCCCTCACGCGGTGTCTCGTAACGCGGAGGCGTGCGGTCATGGGCCGAGAGACGTATCGGGTTATTATCCGCGCAGGATCGATCCAGGTGAAGAGGTGCCCATTTGCGAAACCGGTCGCGGCGGCGGTGGCCAGGACGGGGCGTGCGACGGAAGCAATCTCGCCATTGGTGACGATGACCACGACACTAGCCGGAACGGTGGTGGCGTGGGCGGTCACGGCAGCTATCGCAGCAATAGCTGGAACCCAGGCGAAGGTCGCGGCAACAGTGGCTGGACCCTAGGCCAAGGTCATGGGGAGGGTGGCTACCGGAGCGACCTTTGTGACAACGATGGCAGCGACAACAGCAACCGTGGCGCTGTGGTCGGCAGTGACGTGGCGCAGCTGCTGCAAGCCGAGGAAGGGAGCGTGCGGCGGGAAGGAAACGAACATGCGGTCACGAGGGGCGGGGGGGCAGAGACTAGTGGGGAGCGTCCCGCCACAGGCACAGGCACAGCCACCCGTGTGGGTGCTACGAAGAATCATCGAAAGAGCAAGGGAGGGTTCCGGCTGTGGGGTCCCCCGTGGGCTCGTGCCGTGGACAGGAGGCCGTTGGGGCCCCTCACGACACTACCACACGGTGCTGGTGCGGGCCGTGCTGGTGGTGGTGCTGGTGGTCGTGCTGGTGGTCGTCTTGGTGGTGGTGGCCATAATGGCAAGGCGCGGGAGGTGGTCACGGTGGAGGCTGCGGCGATTCATGCGATGAGCCGTTTCGGGCAGTATGCGATCATGCAGGAGGTGGAGGACGGGCCCTCCGTGGCGCGGTTACAGAGCAGCTTGTGCGACGCGGGCAGCAGGAGTCACGGGTCGGCCACACAGAGTGACCGCGGGGTAGCGCAGAGTGACCTGTCGGGGATGGCTAGCGTGCGGAGGAGTGGCGAGATGTCGAGGGCGCATCCGGTGGCAGAGGAAGATGAGAGCCGTTGATTATGCAGCGTAGCCGGAAGCTGGCCCCTCGTTTCGGTCCCACAGCCCCCCGAAAGGATGCATCGCAAATGACGGGCGGGCGGTGATGACTGGGCTGTGGCAATTCCTGGCCGCCTGTGTCACTTTTGAGGAGTCTACGTCTCACAATACGGCATATTGCAGCCAGCCGAGAAGAGTGACGCGGACTCAGTGGGTTGTTTTGAGGGTTTCCGGCAGCAGGGGGTTGTTTGAAGGTATGTGGCACCATGCGGAGGTGTGCTTCAGCGCTTGGCATCTGCGGTGGTAACTCAGTGACTACTGGCCACTGCGCCACCGGTCTCGGCGAGTGACACAAGGTAGTCATTGAGGAACTGTTGACGCGCTCAGTTATTTTGGAGATGTTGACAAGGATGATCTTCCCTGTGCGTGTAATGTTGGCCCCAACAATCGGTAGCTTGTGAGTGTGGTGGCCATTTTTCATAGCCCAAGTAGAGACCAGATGGGATCAGGGACAGCGAATGCATGGGGAGATCCACTGTCAGGTCAGTAAGGCCCTTGTGATAACATGACCCAGCGAGTAGAAAATGCGGTAAAAGCACTCAATTTTTTCGTGGCCACTTGAGCACTTGCCCTGTACACGTAGGAGTGCCCCCACAGCTTTTGCTGTAGTTCCAGCAGTAGAGGCCGCATGGTAGGTCATGCATAAGTTTTAAACAATTTTGATGAAAGTGCCAAGTTGAATGATCCTGTTGCCTTTGGCCGGAGAGACGGGTACGTAGCGTGTCCATGCACAGCAAAAAAGATCCGCATCTGCACGGTCTATCATGGATACATGAGGCAATGCCCGTTTCTATTCGTGGTGTGCTGCTTCTTTGGATGAGGTACTCGATGCCATGCGCAACCATTGGATGCACAGTCATCAATCAGCTGCTGAACGGCTGGGCATAGTTGACATGGCTGTGCCAGGGGCACACACAGGTGTTGAGCTGAGCATGGGGGTCCAACTGCATGGTCTATAAACGCACGTGCTCTATTTTGTCCAGCATTGATGGGCGTGACGCAGTTACGTGTAAACTAATTAATTAATGGATGGGCCAGCACACACGAGCTTGATTGATGGATGTGAATATTTTGGCATGTTGGGATAACAACATTACTTGGGCCGATTGAGTTTTTCCCCAGCTCGTGACTAGAAAAGCCATGCATGCAGGCCTGCATGGCTTGAAAAAGTGTTGTGTATAAACGGGTTGTGAAGTATAATACGCGTAAAATGAAAAGATTTATGCGTGATGTACGCAATTTTCCATATCGAATGATGGCCATTGACCTGATTTCTAGATGATTTACTACACGGCAAGCATATTTAGAGGCATATTTCTGACGACGATATTTAGAGGTGCACCTGGTTTATGCTTCCTGTAATCTGGGTCCTCGCACAGTTTCAGACTTGCATCATAGAGCTAGGCATGCGATTTTGGTGAGACAAGATCTATAAAAAGTGGTATATTATTACGCATAACCTATCCCCAATTCATTAATCACCTATCCCCAATTAATCAATTAATAGACACGTGACTGCGTCACGTGAGCATAAGTCCTCAGTGTCAGCATAACCTATCCCCATATTAGCTCAACCCCGACATACTGCTACATATACTCCCAACGAGCCACGAGGTAGCCATGGCTGACGGCGGCGCTCATAACTTTCACGTTTGAGCACCGAATTTAGTCGTGAATATCACAATCGCTTCGTCTTTCTAAGACGCACATGCTGATATAATTTTCCGAGGCTATTACGCAATATACGATGAGCAAACGCCCATCGACGCAACGCAGCCTGACGGCTGCGCTCGGCAATGAAAATACGTCTGCAGCTCCGGCTGCAGCTTCGCCATCAGGGCCGGAAGGCAGTGGTGACACTAGTCGCGCACTGGTGGCCGCCCAGCACCCTCCCGGGCTTCCTGCCTCGCCATCGGCCTCGCCAGACCCTAAACGCAGCCGCTCATCCTTTCCACGCGAACCGCGTTTCAAGCTAAAAACCTTCAATGTCGACGATTACGACTGGTACAACATTGCCCCGTGCACTGCTCTGGAGTGCATTTTCTTCGGGGATTACGCCTCGCTCCTTGAGCTGTGCCTCCACCTTCACAGCCTCAATCGCCTTCTCGAGCCAAATGGCCGCAGGCTTCAAAGCCGAGATCTGCTGCTGACGGGCCTCCACTACAACCGGCCTGACCTTCAGCACCTGATTCTCTGCTCACTCCTCAAGAAGTCTGACGGCGAGATCTGGGCCCCCACCATCTCCGCAGCCACATTCCGTTCCATCCTCACGGAAGCCTTCCAGCAGCACGTGACCCCCCTTGCCGCAGATGTGGCGGCAATGGGCGGCACGCTGGCTACCGAGCTCCCTCACATTTCCACCACCGTCACCTCCACCTCCACCCTCCTCGCCTCCACCTCCACTGCCACCTCCACCTCCACCGCCGACATCAAAGCCCAGCTCCTCGACATCGACCAGCGTCTTCAGAACAATGCCATCGCTATCGAGGTCCTGCAGAACACCGCAGGCCTCACCGCCCAGGCAATGAAGGACATTGCCGCCAAGCCAGCCCCGGCTGGCCTGGCCGGCGATGCTCCTCCCATCACCACCTGGGCGGACATGCTTAAGCAACACACCACCTCCACCACCTCCGCCGTCGCAGCCCAGCTTCAACGGCAGACGCTTGACCTCCGCGAGGAGGCCGAGCTCGCCAAGCGCAGCCTCAACGTCATTGTCAAGAATCTCAAGATGGAGGAAGGTGAGAATTCCGAGAAGCTTGCGCGTGCTTTTGAGAGAGAAATCCTTGATCGCATGGGCCTTACTGGTGGGATCGAGCTGGCCGCCCACCGCCTTCCCCGCGCGCGGGGTAAGGCCGGGCCGCCCCCGCTCCTTCTCACCTTTAAGACCCCGGCGGACAAGATTTCTTTTCTCAGACGCCGCAAGCGGCTCGAGAAGACTCTCTTCACCCTTGACGACGACTTGACCCTGGCGCAGCAACAACGGCGACGGGAGCTATGGCCGACCTACCTCCAGCTCCGGCAGACCAAGGCGGGGCAGCCGGTGTACTGGAAGGGGGCGGCCATCTACGTCGGCCACAAGCCCTGGCAGGCGACCGCCTCGACCACCGCGGCCCCAGCGACTCCAGACGCCCCAGCTTAGGGGAATACAGCAGTAGTAGTGTAGACTAGATAGACCGTGGCCATGTACATGTACGCCTCCTAGAGGCCCTATCCCAGCTAAGCCACGCGCTTTATTTAATCGTGTACATGTGTGCCTATGATGAGCCACACTCCAGATGATGCCTAGCTTTATTTAGTTATGCTGTGCCCATGCAGGGAGTAGCTCTCTGCTGAGACGCCATGCCCTAGCTTCTTTGTATCGCTACGCTGATCTTCCCCCCCATGACAGGCTCCCCCTTCACTGGGCATAGCTTGAAGATCATGGGGATGCACGTGCCCTGGTGCACCTAGAGCAAGGGTCCTTTACATCCCCACCCTTGCAGGAAGTAGCTTAGGATGTATGATAGGCCATATGCCCCCTCTCAAGGGCTATGTGCTACATATACTCCCAACGGAGTTATGTTACAATTCAATTCAATTCAATTCAATATTAGCTCGCAGCCGTTCTAATGCCATATCAGTGTGTAGTTGACGCCAGCCCGTACTCTGCATCCCACAAACAGGCCTTATGATCTGCACTCCCTCTCGCAACTGCCGCAGCGTATCATCGCTAATGGCTCGCAGCATGCTCAACATGGCAGGGATGTCCTTCTTGCGGAGAGGGATCACAAACTCAGGGTAGATTACCCTCGGCAAATCGTCCCGCTGTCCCTGCGCGCTGTCCTGCTGCCAGTTCTCCGTGCCGTCCCCTCCCAACTCATACGACTCATACGGCCACAGGATGTCATCCCGGATGATCACGGGGATGCAACCCGGTTCCATGTAATCCAGGATGCGCACAGAGAACCCGTGCCCAGCGGTATCCATGCAGAACTTGGACGAGCGGAGTTTGTTGTAATAATCCCCCCAAATAGGCTCATCATGAAGCTCCACGTCAGTCGCACCGCCCGTGTTTTCCTTTAACCACGTAAAGAACGCGGCCCGAATGCCCATCCCATATACTCAACATCACCGCAGACAGGTGAGGCATTGTCCGTGTCAGCGCACTGCGGGTTTGCCAAACGCCGGTTCGACCCCGCGGAAAACAAGAGGACCAGCTGTGGCTTGTCCATCCACCCATCTGCAAACGCGAGTTCCGCCTGAACCACCCCCTGCGGCTGCAAGTAGGTGGGAAAGTGGGGTGAACCCGGCACATTAATCCCTTCTCAGCACCGCCTGGCTGGTTGGAGACAGCGCAGGGACAAGAAGCTCCTTGCGGGGGTCCATGGAGGGCGCGCGGTTGGGATCGTGCCCCCCCTGCTCGCTCCAGATGTCCAGCCGGCCGTAGTGTCCGACGATGATGCCCGGGCGCACGACGTGGGTCACCTGGCACATCTGGATGTCGCTGACCACGTACCAGACGTCATCTGGTCCTTATTCCCCCAGTTGCGGTCAATTAAGTAGCCCATGCTCATGATCGCATCCACCTTGTCGCGGATGTGGGGGGAGTACCGGCCCAGGTTTTGGGAGTACCGGTACGGCAGCAGTGGCGCGTAGAACAGGTGGGCCTGCTCCGGGTCCGTCGTGAGGTGGCCAGGGTCCCTGAGCAGCATGCCCAGGAAAAAGTGTTGGAGTTGTACAGACCCCCGCACAGGTCCGTGCAGCCGGCTGGGCACGGCCCCGACTGGAGCACGCTCGTGGGGACGTCGTACAGGCATCTTTTTAGCCCTGACACATGCTTAGGCGGTGAAGGTGAATGGCGGCAGGGGGCTGCCCGCCGGCCTAGGCTCCGGGTAGGTGGCATTGGTGGACAGCGAGCAGTCGAGGCTGAACCACCCCAGGTTGCACTTACACCATCCCGCATAGCATTCGCCGTGGCCGGAGCAAAGCTGAACCGGCAGGGCCGCTCACAGTGCACCCCGTCATACCCCACCGGACACCCGAACATCATGGGCCGGTGGAAATCCGCGTTGTAACTTAAGCACTGAGCGCGACACGCCCGCGGCGCAGCAGCTCTCGTTGCTGTGAACGCCTACACCCCCAGTCAACTCACGCCCCGGCGTCAGCTCGTTGCTGTGAATGCGATCATGACTTTATCTCGGCGCCAACTCGCGCTCGGTCCACCTGCAGCCCGCCGCGTGCTTGGCGCACTCCCTGTCCGGGACCCACTCGTGGGCCTGTTGCCAGGGGGCGCGCCAGAACGCCCTCGCATACGCCTGGGTGGGCACGCCATCGGCACGGGCTTGTCCGGATTGGTGGCAGGGTAGCTGCAGGCGGCGATGAAAGCAAATGTCCCTGAAGTGGAGGATTGTGCGGGCATCGTTGTCACCCCCCCACCCAGAGTGCTGCATGGCCGTCAGCTGGGCCACCGTGACGTGGTGTTGGGGCACGCGGACGAAACACTCCGTCTTGGGGAGAATCTGCACAGTCATGCCGAGGGCGCACAACGTGAAGGCAATGAAATGAATGGCTTACCATGGCCACTTAACTAAATTAGCAGTGGGTCTCAGCATACCAGGGTAGAGGGTCAATCAACAAGGACATCAATGATTTTGGAACGTGCTGAGAAGAAACAACATGTTCAAACAGCTAAATCTTACTGGGAGACAACTGTACAGGGATATTTTGCTCCCAAAGGGGAGGGGTAGCTATTGCGAAGCCTAGCAACTACTTGCAAACATGCACAGAAAAATAGCTCATGTCGATAAGTGCAAATCTTGAGAGCAATACAATGCCGCACGCACCTCCTGAATACCACGGCGGGCGTTGGCCTCCACCGCCTCTGCGAGACACATGCAGGACACCGGATTTAAGAACTCCAGGAGCGAGCGCAGCGAAGGCGGCACTACAGGGGGCGCCCACCCTGCTTGATCGGTCGGCCCTAAATAGCAGCTGCGCAGCACGTACTCGCCGCATGTAGGCCCACGGAAACCATATTGGCAGCGGCAAACGCCCTCCTGGATTGCTCCGATTGCACGTCCCTTGTTGGCGGCAGCCGGTCACCTCGCCCTGCTGAGGGCTACCTCTGGGAACGGGCGCAGGCATAAGCGACCTTCTTTTTCCGTGCCCAGGCGCCCGCGGCTCATCTCATCGGCCACAGCAATAGCCCTGGCGGCATTGAAAAGGCATAACAGACAAAAGCAAGCAACTGTCTTTGGTCTGGACTATCGGCGCTTATCACAATACGATGCAATGTAGCGTAAGGGAACCGGGGGAGAACAAATATTAAACTTTCACAGGATCTCCTTTGATATTCTAGCATGGTTATACTGCCTAGTCATCTGGTGACCTGCTCCAAATCTCAAGATCTTACTCCTTACAAGCAGAGGATGTCACCGCGCTAAAAAGGGGAATATGATTGCGCTTACTCGTGTCAGGCTGACCTGAGACCTCGACAATGAACATTCCCCGCCCCTTCGCCGCCGCCGTCTCATGGCGAAAGCAGTGCTTGCCATGACACGTCGATTCATCCGCTGGGTAGTATGTTTGTCTTCACCGCGATCTGAACTCGATTTCGCTCCTATTGCACGCAGACACCGCCAGTTAACTCGAGTTAAGTAGCCAACTATGAAGGATGCATGTTTTCAATCTGTGTTCATTTGTTATATCAGTTCCCACCACGGGTGCTGATGGTAAGATGTGATCGCCATATAAAATCACCGAGGTAAAAAGTTACAGAGGTTATAACTCGGCGTGTCATCGACTGATGCATGATGCATGGCTCATGATTGACGACCCCTAGCGTACGACTGTCTAGAGGTACTCATAATGATGGTTACGGGCTCTCACCTTCTCATGAGTCACGTCACTCACGAGTCTCAAGGCACTTGAGTTGAGTTTATTCCCGCGCCGGTGGTCCGACAGGGTTATAAATATTAGTGGATCCAAAGACTGGTGCTGCCTTATGGGGGTGGCAACAAGATGAGGGTCTCAAGCTGTCTCAAGGCAGTGAGGCACGTGACTGAACAGCAAGCTATGCAATGATCCTTGCGATTCTGCCTCTAACCCTGCTCTAACTAACCCTGCGCTAACGAGTGCTGCAGCCGTAACATCACTTTCGGCCCACCTGCGCGGTGCACGTGCGGGCCATGCAGGACGTGGGTGCTGATTCCGCATTCCGGTGACTCCGCTCTATTCACCGTCTAATAGGAGTCTTATTGGTGGCTATGTAGGGTGAAGTGCATGATGCTGCCTTGCTGTTTGCGTAGACAGCACTGATGATGCAGGCAGGAAGTTGGTAACTGGTAAGTTATGCGAACAATTATGTATGCGTAATTCCATAGCTGGGCAAGGTTGAGTGATAGCTAGCAAGGGTATATAATTATGATACTGCCACATCGAATAGACGAGGATATTAATGGAATCGCAGTGATATGCAGATTGTCAAGCGCCTGACCAGTAAATCGCTTTTTATTTTCTCAGTCCACAAAGCGCTCCTTTTCTTTTAATTCCAACTCACTGCCGGCTCCTGTCAAGTACACTACACTCATTGTTAACGGTGCTACGCACTGCGATGCAACAGTCCATTCCATTAACATACGCGGTGACGATTTGCCACTCGCACGCGTGAGGGGACGTACTAGATTAATTCATCCAGTTGCTGCTTACACCTTACTCGTACCACGTTTTCCTCGCATGGCGGAGCTGTGGGAATGCGACGATCCGGTGCAATGGTTTTCTGTTTGGTCTCAGTACGGGAGTGCCATTCAATGGAGAACGACCTCGGAAAAGAAGGGCGGCACGAAACTAGCGGAATATGACGATTTCTACAGAAACGAGTTGCCTGCGCGGATAAAGTCGCGCAGCCCGCCGTTTTTGACCAAGGACGAGCTCTTGCGCGTGGTTGACTGGAAACACACGCGTGGCCAATTTCGGTAAGCCCTGCTACACTAGCGATTGTTGAAGCGTGATGGGTGACGTTTCGCAATTTTTTTACCACATGCAAGCTGACACCTCTGTCCACGATACAGAGAATCGCTGTTTCATGTGCCTGCTGTGCCAATTGTGCCTGCTATGCACCAATTCGCAATTCGTGGCTGCAGGGTCCGGGAAAATGGGGTGATTTGCTACACACATTATGCCATACCATATCACAGCCCAACCCTAAACCAGATCAGCCTTTGTACCCCCCAAAGTATAATCTAGGGGGGATAGGTGCTTGCCCATGAAAATATCCAGGGTGCGGCATGGTAGTTGGTAGAGTTATGGTTAGTCCAATGACAAGCATCATCTCTTCCCCCGCCCCTCGCAAGAACTACAATTAATTGTGAATTTTGTCAATGTACCTCTTTCCCCTAGTTACCCTCATGCTTACCATCATGGATGGCAACGCGTTTACAACCATGAAGCTTGGCGGTGTGCCACAATTATCTGCGCAAAGATCGCCCCACTTGTTTCGATTGCCTTTGCGAACTGCTGAATGCGGAACTGGCATGCAACCCCCACCCCTGACCATTGCTGCTGTCCCTGGCCCTGCTGGGTGCCAAAACTATCCTTTGCAGTTGTCATGCCTTCTATCATCATCCTCTTGCTCTCCCCCCGGATGCTTAGCCCCCCCCACACACACGCCCTTTCCCCGAGCTTTCTGACTTTGGAAGCTTTCGTGCAGGTAGGCTCATCTAGGCTGTGGGAAGCTTTTGAGTGGGTGGGCTCATCTAGGCTGTGGGAGCCCTGCTTGGGCAAAGGTTTCTAATCGGGATGCGTCGCCCTTAAGAAGCCAATGAGACTAGACATCCCTAGTCCCCACTTTGATGTAATTCACGCCATTTCGAAGTATGATGTCATATGACCTGCTGTGTTTTGAGGACCATGCCACCATGCTCGGTTGCCACGGCGATACTCTAAATGCTATGCACCGCGCCACTTGTCGCTCCCTGTAACAGCACAAGAGTTTCGTACTACCACACGCGAAATACTGTTGTGGGCTCTAATCAGTAACCACACACGGTTGTTGTTGGCTTGACTGTCACGAGACTGCGGCGATACCCCCGCACCCCCCATATGTGGTCATCCTCTTATTATAAACGCATGTGGCCGTCCTCTTATCCATCAACGCCTCTCATTGTGAATAACATCAATTCTATACTACTATTTTCATTAACAATTGCGGCAGGCCCAACCGGCGCCACGTGGAAGGTATCCCCGAGGCAACCATCAAAGACGTCTCTGCAGCAGCCTTCAAGGCACTGGGCAACAAGCCGTCAGTGGATGGCCTGGCCACTGCCATCTCGTAAGTGCTGTTTGTAGTTGTCCTAGTTTTGTTGTGGTTTGGTGCATGCCTTATCTATGCCTTATTTGAGCACCCGTGGATGACCTGGCCGTCGCCATCTCGTAAGCAGTGTTTGTATTGGAGTTAGCCATCTGCCACACTCGGTGTCTGCCATATGAACTAACTAGCACTCGTGGATGGCCTGGCCACCAAAAGCTCGTAAGCGCTGTTTGTGTTGGAGTACACCATCTGCCACACTCTCTGTCTGCCATATGCGAGCACACATGGGTGGCCTCGTCGCCGCTATTCTCGTAAGTCAGTAAGCCATTCGTGTGTCAGTCAAAGTGTCTGCCATGATCCGTGCCTGTTGTATACTATTCTGTGCATGTAGATGACCTCGCCACCGGCATCCTGGGAGCAAAAGTGTACCTACCATAGCGGATTCCATGTACTTCTAGTGATACAGTGTCATGAAATTGCAACGGAATGATGATATCTCGGGTGAGTTAGTGCCTCCTTGGAAGATGATGGAGCATTGTTTACCGCCAATCCGCCATACTACTACTCTACTAGTACTGTAAACTACTATAGTACTATAGTACTGCCTCCGTGGGAGATGATGGAGCGTTGTTTACCGCCATATAGTGGCACGGTTGACCGCCATAGTAGCATTGTCTACCGCCAAATAGTAGCGCGTTTTACCTCGTAGTTCCCAGCGCTATGACCGCTTTCAGTCGATAGGGTCGAGATGACTGCTTGAGACAATCCTCCTAGTTCCACCCTCGATTGCGTTCTAGAATTTGCCGACATGCGGTATTCCTCCTCCACTCCGCAGTCGCAGTATTGTGTTCTGTCTCAGATTTTGCCCCTGGCTTGGCACAGATGCCTTTACTTTTTACCTGCAACAATACCATGGCACAGATGCCTTTTTTTTATGATTACCACTTGTGCCATGGTATTGTTGCTACTATACTTCTCCTTTGGTCTGTGACAATCGGTTTCGGTTTCCCTAGATTTCCTTCTTTTCTCTTCTTCATAGTAGCATCCCTTTTGCCTGAGTTTTTTGCTCCCCCCACTCCCTTCTGCATTCCACCCACACCCCTCGTAATCCTGGCCGGCCTTTTGGTTTTGCTCATGCTGACCACCTCTACAACGACCAGCTTGCTATCAGGGAAAGAGATGAAGGGCGTGGGCCCCGCCACCGCCACCGCGATCCTCGCAGCCTGCGACGAGTCCATCCCTTTCCTCGCCGACGAGGCCCTGGCCGCGGTGGTGCCGGACAAGTGGGCGGTCGAGAGCAGCCGCTACACCGCGCCCACCGTGGCAGAGTTCACCCAGCGGCTGCGCGACAAGTCCCACACGCTGCTGGCATCTCTGGGGCATTCTGCCAGCGCCACGTTTGATCCCACCAGCAATAAAGCCAGCTCTACAAGTGCCACAGCCCCAAACAGTAATAAAAGTATTACCGCTGCTGGCACAGCTCCCAGTAGTGATGATGCAGCATCGGCGGTGGCAGAAGCGGCCAGCGGCGGCGGCGGTAAACGCAAAAGGAGCAAGGCGGCTGCGTTGCCAGAAGCGGAAATCGGAGGGGATGCGGAGGGTTTTGCGGGAGCGCTGACGCCATGCCAGCTGGAGCGCGCGCTGTGGGTGGCGGACGTGTTTAGTGACCGGCCCACCAAGAAGAGGGCACCTGTTCGTGGAGGTTCCGCGGTAGAGGGGCAGAAGGTGGTAGAGAACAAAGGGAAGGGAAGCAAGAAGAAGAAATGATGTTGGAGCTGGCTTAGTAGAGTATGGGATAGGGGGGGGGGGGGTATTGCGGGTGTCCTTGGGTCCAGGGACTTACCATGTCATGAATTTATTTTAAGTGAGATCAAGTCAAGCACTTGAAACTACTTTCTGAGGCAATGTTCCTGTAAGTAAAATCATGTCACCTTAATTAATTAACACGTGCACCCGTTGGGGAGTCACGGAGCGCCAGAGTGCTTTTAATCCCGGTGTATGCACAACAGGAAGAAAGGGCAGAGACCCTCTTTCTTCTCTATGCCAGAGGCATGCTACAGCAGCAATCGGACACGTGAGACGATCCGGCATATTCTGTGGGTGCAATAAGACCACGCTTCCACCAGGCCGGTGAACCTGGCGAACGGCGCCCCTGGTCGCAACTACCTCGCTCGGCTACTGGACGCCAACGCAAGGCTACCACAGGGTACTGGCGGATGTCAGCACTCCCCCGACGGTACGATCTCCAATGCCAACACTGAACTTTTTGCTGATTTGCTTACGACATGCGATTTGGTAACTGCCAACACCCGCTTTCCACATAGTCCACATGCACTGGTCACACACACCTCGCCATCTGGCACTGAGCGCTGCATCGACTATGTTGTAATGCGCAAGCGTCAAACTAGCTGCGCTCGCTTGCCGCACGTGATCCCCCTGGTGCGCTCAGATCATCGCATCGTCACCGCCCGAATCCGCCTGCGATTCCCCTCGCACTTTCGTAAGCACGTGGCACCCCCTGACTTGCGCACACTGCAGTTGCTTTAGAAATCTCACAACGCTCTGGAGGACTTCCCTGAAAAACTCACCCACAAGCGGCGCGGCAGAGGAGTTCGTCGACACGCTGAACATCCCGGCCAGCCACGCCCAGCTGCATGCCCGCTGCCGGCCTGGCCTTGACCCTTCGGCACCTCGCTGGCAAGCTGCGCCCGCGGCAGGGGCCCTGACACCTGCTGCCCCCCCGCCGCCCGCCCCGCTTCAGGTGCCACTGCCTGCACCGGCTCCCCGCCGTCATCCAGGCCCAGCAATTAAGCCCTGCGCGACAAGCGCGACCCCGCCCGCTACGCCCGCCTCAAAGCGGCCGAGTACCACTCGGCCATCCGGCAGGCCGGCGACCAAGGAGCAGGAGGACCTCCATGTTCGCGAGTACTTCGCCCACCTCAAGGACCAGCACGGCAAGTACGCCTGGACCCGCCTGCGTCACGCCCAACGGCCATGCAGCCGGCGGCGCGCAGCCAGCGCCGCGGACGCTCTCTGGCTCTGACCGCAGCAGCAGCTTGACCAGTGGTATTCCTCCCAGTCCCGGGCCAGCTGCTCGGCGCCCCCCCGCCGCCTCCGCCGCTTGGCCCTCTGGCGGCCGCACGCCTGGCGCCTGCGGGCGCGTCCCTGCGCCGCCCACGTGCGCCGCCCGCCGCTGAGCAGGACTACACGTACCCGGCCCTGATGGAACCCCTGGCCGACCCCAACGAGCTACCGGCGCCGTTCACCGAGCTCAAGCTGAGCACCGCCGCCAAGCAACTATGCTTCTACGCCGCCGTTGGACCTGACCAGCTCCCCTGGCACCCCGGTACGTGATTAAACTGACGGCGCTCACGGGGTTCCTGCTTGGCGTCTGCAACCGGATCCTGCTTGCCGACGCGCCGCCGGATTCCTGGGTACGTGGCAGCTGCACAACTACCGTATTATCCAGCACTGTACAAAAACATTGAAACTGGTTCCCCTGACAACCCCGGCATAAAACTACCGCGGAGTCTGCATCCAGAGCGCCGCACTCAAGTAAATCTGGTTCATGCGCATGATCCTCAAACGCGTTCGTTCTGCTCTCGACCGTCACCTTGGGGAGAGTCAAATGGGCTTTCGCCTGGGGAGCAACACCGTCATGGCCATCTTCGTCGCGCGCCGCCTCTTCGAGGAAATCGCTCTCCTGCAACCTCAGTGCAGTGAGTTTCCCGCCATCCCGATCTTCGTCGACTTCATCAAGGCTTTTGATTCTGTCCTCTGGGCCGCTCTATATGGGCTGTCCTTGCTCGCGCTCGCGTCCCCACTCCCCTGATTACCATTATCCGCACTGCACGCCGTGTATGAGGGGTCGACCACTTCGGTGCGCACTCAACACGGCTTTCCCCCACCATGTCCACTGCAGACCGGCGTCTGGCAGGCCGGGTTGCGTCCTGTCGCCGTACCGGCCTGTTAATATTATTGTAGTGCATTATGTTATGCGCCAGGCGGGCACGTGCCCGCTTTGCTAGCATTGCAGGCCGTGCCCAGGGCTGGCCCAGTGTCAGATCACGTACGAACGAGCTTGGGGATCGAAGGGGGGGCGACTAACAAGCAGAACTGACTAGCTGAACTCATTTATGCCGAGGACATCACGCTCATCGAGAAGCCGGAGTCTGCACAACTTTGGCTGGACTGCATTGCAGCACTCATCGAGGCTCGGGCGGTTGGTCTAGAAATCAGCCCCAAAACGAAGGCCCTGGCCCTCGGCATAGCAGGGCCCCCGCCCACACTCCGCCTCTTAGACGACACTGAGGTCAACTACCCAACTTCAGGCCGCTTCAAGCTGCTCGGCAGTTGGCTTCCCGACTGCGAGGACGACATGACGACACGGATCGGCATGGCGTGGGCGCACCTCCATGACCACCGCCGCTGGTGGAGCAACCCCGCCCTACCCTGGATCATCAAGCGTGACCTCTTCAAGGTCTTCATTCTGACGATCCTGACTCTACGGTGCCGAGACCTCAGTGGACACTGACGCAGGAGCTGGAGCAACGACTCGACGGCAACGTCACCAAGATAATAATGCTGTGCAAGGCCCTTAACATCCCCGTTGGTTTGCACATTAGTAATGAGGATTTGTACGCTGCTTTGCCCTATGTTTCCCACATTCTTAGGCACTGTCAGGCGCCTGGGCCTATAGCCGGGCACCTGGCCCGCACAGATCAGGTAGACACATCAGATAGGTCTATTAGCTGACATCAGATAGTCTACTAGCTGGCACCAAGCCCGCCCAGCCTGGGCAGTATGTCCTCACCTGGCGTGCCCCAGGCCGCGCGCGGCAGGGCCGCCACCCGTGGACTTTTCGTGATAGACTTGGCATCCATGGACATGTACGTGCTAGTTGCTACCCTAGACGTGACGGGCTCACACCCGGGCAGCCTCCTGGTTTGTCTGTAATATGGAGGCAGATGGTACGCAAGGATACATGGCAAGTAGTGATGAAGGAGACTACCCCCAAGTCTGTGGGGGCTCCGCGTGTGACCGCGTATGGCATTCGTAGCGATTCGGGCCGTGGTGCCCACAGCCCTGTAACTAGGACCTAGAAGAACATCATCCATTCCATCCCATGTTCCCCTCCCACTGAGGACTTATGCTCACGTGATGCAGTCACGTGTCTATTAATTACAGGCGATGTTCAATGGCCGGAGTATGGGTCAGGAGTTGGATGTTTGAGCGCCGATATGGCGGTGCCCGACCGGGGTCTCCTATCCAACAGGGTCTAAAGCCTCGTGCCCAGCTCACTCCAATGAAAAAGTGTAAGGTGCAAGGGGGTAGGCAGTGAAAAGATAGATAGGATGAACAAACATAACCCTGTTGGATAGGAGACCCCCGGCCGGCCGGGCACCATGGGCACTGAAAAATCGAACTCCTGACCCATACTCCAACATCGCCAGTGTCTCACCACATCCCAGCAATGACCTTTCCTTTATTCCATTTTTGTTTTTGTAATTATTGTTACTCTTTACTTTGTCTTTATATTTATTATTGTTCGTATTATTACCATTTACATTTTCTTTTCTTTTTCTTTCTTTCTTTTTCTTTTTTCTTTTTCCCTTTGTAATGTATCAAGGAGACAACCAGCGCAGGCCAGATGTATACTCCTCACTTATTCTTTTAGCCCCTTCGTGTATGTGTGTATGCGGCCTCTTTTCCTTCTTAGTTTTGGTTGTTTGTGTTGGTAGTGGTGGTGTGTGTGTGTGTATGTGTGTTTTCCCTATCAACCTTTCTTGTTACCCTCTGTCCCCCGGCTCCATGAAGGTCTACCTAGAGATAGCCCCGCGGCTCCCGCGGCCTTCGCGTCTTTCCTCTCAGACAACTACCCTAGTCCTTCCACGGCGTTGGATCGCCATGCGTCCAGGCATAGTTGTCTCACTTCGTAACAGTGAGAGCAATAAATAGAATTAAGCGGCACAAATTAATTAATTAATTAATTAACAGACACGTGACTGCGTCACGTGAGCACAAATCGACACGTGGTAAAGGAGAGAAATAAATAACGTAAGAAAGAAAGAAGTAACAAAGGCCTGAAATAAAATAATGACGTAAAAAAATAATGAAAACAACAATGAAATGATAAGAAGAACAAGAATAATGGCTATATGGTTGGGGCATGATGCAGACGATATTTGTAACTTTTGTGTAATTATTTTTCTAATGAGATCAGCATAGTACTCCGTGCCCCGTGGCATGCCCATGCGCATGACACGCAAGTACTTAGTACTTACTTACTTATACTGCATTGACACACAAAAAATTAGAGTCGAAGGGAATATCTTACATGTATAAAATCGCAGTTTACACATGCATACATGGTCGTCTCATGCACACACGTGCACATACACACACATACAAGAGCCATTCCGTATATGCGACTATTTCCATGGTCATGTAAGCAAGAATTGGTCTACCAGGATAATATCCTACAAAAAATAGTAAGAATATCTAAATTACATGTCATGATTGCGTCACAGGGTACCTTACATAACTCTTACAATCACTATAACGAAAATGGATCTTTGTCATCGAAGTCTGGTCTAGACACGTCTCACCGGCCGCAGCTCACAAATTTGCTGACAGGAAATAGCCATGGACTTCTGACGGCAGTCACTACGGCAGTCTCTATCTATCAACTAATTTACCAATGCTGCCATCGCAATCTGGACCGTCATCATATTTATACCTAGTGGTTGTCTCCTTGAGGTACGTAGTGCAATACTGTGCTTATTGAGCAAATTATTGTCGAACCGGTCCGAGCCTTCACGTTCCCATCCATGGCGGGCCTACGCAGTGCGACATTGAACTACTCGGACACAATGGCAGTGCCAGTCAAACCGAAGCCTTGCTAATAATCCCATCCATGGACCTACGCAAGGCTCGCCCCATGGAGGGGAGAAGCTTGGTCCCCTGGCTATCCACCCGCATCTTTACGATCAGCTGCAGCAGCTCCTCGTGCGAGTAATACTGGTACTCCGCACGGATCTGCTCCTCCAGGCCAGGCAGCTGCTGGCCACCCTTGCGGATCCCCAAGCCATGGTCGTTACGCTTGGGCGGCAAAACCTCTGGTGACTCACCCTCCGTCTCGCTATCGCACGCGACCTGGCTGCAGTCCGCCAAGCACGAGGACAACTTAGAGATTCTTATTGGGTTCAACGGCGGCTCCACGATGGCCGGGCCCGTGTGCAAGAAATGGTCCACCTGGGTGCTGAGCGCCACCTTCGCGGGGGTGGCATCATGCGAGTGCATCCTCACGCTAAAGTCCGAGTGGATGCTGATGCTGAGCTGGCGACCTTCGGAGTCCTCAGAGGAGCGTCGACCTTCGTTGTACAAGATGGTCCCAGAGGCCGCTGGGTTGGGGTAGATGGGGTCCGTTATGCTTGCGAGCCTGAGCGTGCGGGGGAAGAGGCGCCCGTTGAGCTCGGGCGGGGATACCTGGTAGAGGTGCATCGGCTCCTTGACACCCTGCAGGGTGGGGGAGCGTGCATGCAGAGTGGCAGAGCACGCGTCTAGTTACACAATCAGTCTAGTTTCAGAATCACACTCAGTCAGAAGGCTTCGATTCTCAGCCACGTATGCATTCCACTATCATATATATATAGATCGTATTTTGTCGTGGTCTGTATCTTTTGTCGTGGTTATTTTGTCGTGGTCTGTATCTCGTGTTAGCGTTGGCTTTGTTTATGTTTGATTGGGTGCTTTCCCTCTGATCTAAGCTATTATACTTTTTAATTTATTTATTTATCGTAGTTTTGTGATGAGTTAGTTATACCTTGTTGTGCAGCTGGCGTGATCCTTGCATGCCCGTGTCAGATTACTATTATTTTCTTCAGGGGTCTTCTTCTTTTCGGGGTTTTCCTTATATTGCATGCCATTCTCACCTCCGTAATTTATCATTCTCCATGAATATGTATCGTATACATCATTGCACATAATAGACATCGTACATGAAAAATGGCATTTTAGTAGGTTCCCGTCATGCGGCTGGGTAAAAAATATACCGAATGACTCCTCTACTCAGGGCCTGAAGGTGAAACGCACGGCATCTAGCCCTAAGGAAACAGAGAGGAAACACAGCATGCCAAGAAGAAACCCTGGCTCAGAACCATTTGAAGCCGGTCAAGGACCATCAAAGCATCCCATTGCTTGAAAAAAGGGCCCAAACCTGCCTATGACGTCCAATAAAGCACAAATCTGCTTGGCAAGATGGCCATCAGTATACGTAGTGCGCACCTTGAGATCAAATTGGCCCAACTCCTTGAAGCACAGGTCGGGGCACGACTCCTTGATGCTCTCAAACAGCAGGTGGTTTGCCAGTGTTTGGCCACATGCCGCCGTGGCTGCGATCCTCGCCGCGCGGTTGACAATGGGGCCGAAATAGGCCGCACGGCCGGTCGTCCGGTGGGGTTGGACGTCGCTGGGGACACCCAGACAGAGGCCTATCTGGAGACGCAGGCCCCTGCCCAGTCAAGCGTCGGCAGCAGGCAACGCATGCGTGTGCAAGGAACGGCCAAAACGGCGATGCCAACGACATGGATAGAAAGAAAAGAATATCTAAGTGGGGATCATGAGAATAACTCAGGAGGGATAGAAGTGGTAGGTTTGGTCGCCTCCCCCGCTTTTTCCAGCTGAGGCAGTAGTACTGACCCCTACTATGACTATTCTCCTCCCTGAAAGATACCCTTTTTCTACCGATTCTCCGCTACTGTAGAAGCAGCTTCCGCATAGCTCGAACTGGACACATCAGCCGCAATCCTGACCAACGATGTTGAAACCGTTCTCTTCAAGTTCTTTTCGCTCGTCCCGACAGAACATGTCAGAGCAAGTATGTACACAAAGCAAGTCCAACGCATGAGCTTATTTTGCTGCCTGCGATCAGCAGTCATTATTGTGTTTTCATTGTTGTCAGATCAGAAAGCAACAAACGTGTTTTTATGTCATAAAACAGCAGAGACGCACCTGAAGACAACGATGTCACCGTTGTGAGGCAGCCCCGAGCCTTCTTCGGGCGACTTGAGCACCTCCGCCGCCCCCTCCTGCTCCAAGATCTGAGGGGGCCACATCAGGGACATCGCGTCTCGTTGAACGGTGGCTGCAAACCGCGCTGCCTGGTCACCCGACCGAAATGCCAGCAGAAAATTGCCCTCCTTCTCCTCGCACTCGTAGCCGTCAAACCGGGTAAGCAATTGCTGGACGAATCCTGTCAAGATCTGCACTGCCTCCTTGTAATATGGTACCTTGCGCAACAGCTTGGCACGTCCCACATAGAGGAAGGCGATCACCAAAGACTCCTTGGGTGGCTGCCCGCGCACGTAGGCCAAGGTACCGGGGGCATCGAAGAAGGAGGGTGACAGCTTTCGGGACTTGAGCGTAAGAAAAGGGGCGCGCTTCACCAGGGCCGTGGGAAGAACCTCGAGCAGGTGCACGGGTGGAAGCTTCTCGCCCACCTGCAGGGCGGCGTCCCGTGTGGGTTCCCAAAGCACGAGAAAGGATTATAATAGAACAGTATATGGTCAAACAATAGACCTGTAGCCACAATGAGGTTCGCTCAGGATTAGCGCAGGGTTAGCACCGGTTAACCCAAGCACAGAGTAAAGCACGATTTGCTTTCCATTCATCACAAGCACTGTCCACTATTGCACAAGACTAGCACAGGGTGGAAGACCATCTTAATTCAACACAAGGATGTAAGCACATGACGGGCACGGGGTTCATGCAATTACAGACACGGGATAGTGATCACAACATGAGCAAATGATTAGCAAAAAATTACCAAAAGATACCTACCCTCTGGTGATCTATATGGATGCGTAGTTACTGGTATTCTGCGTCCCACAGCACTATATGGCCCTGTAAATAATAGACAGAACTCATCCATCCACGCTACTTCACACATGTGTGTGCATGTGCAGGCACATCCTGCCTCCCTTTCCCCCTTCCCCCCCCCTTTCCAATCCTCCCCTGTCGCCGCTCATGGCGCCTTGAACTCTTTCCCCCCATTTATTGTCCCTCCCCCCTCCCCCCTCCCCCCTCCCCCCTCTCCCGGCATCTCCCTTTCCTTTCCGCCTCCATCCCCACGCACACCTCCTGGAGACCCCCATGATCTACATCATTAGGTATCGTCATTAGGTATACGTCAACGGATCTAATTGATATAGGTACTAGCATACCTCCTGGAGACCCAGGTCGTGGCACACCACCGCGACACTGTGCATGCCCAGGGACTGCCAGGCGGGCATCGAAACGAGAACCTGGCCGCCAGAGGCTGCCGCATCCTGGATCGCTTTCGTCACCTCCACGACCTCTCCCTGGTAATGCTGGCGCCCGTTCGCGTGCATCGTACACGATTCTGGCATCCCGATGTGGATGCCCATGCGCACACGCAAGCCCCGGTACAAGAACGTGCCATCAACGGACCGCTCCTCCTTCCCGGCACCAAAGGACAGCAACTCGGCCGGCCAATCGGATTCCTTGAAAAGGGTTGCGGGGAACAGCAGCGTGCGCTGGACGTCCATGGCCCAGCCCAGGGCATCCGTAGGGTTGTGGAAGACGAGGAAGAAGGAATCGCCCTCTGTGTCGCTCTCATAGCCGTAGTACTTTGGGAGCAACGCGCGCAAAACCTGGCCACAGGGGATGGTGAGCGGGGGCAGCCACGCAGAAAGCCGGAGGAAACGGGTCGGGTAGTGGTTCAGACACAAATGAGATTGGGTTGTAGATCTTTGATCGAGCCAGTGGACGAGAGAATTCGTGGGCAAAAGGGTGCCTATGATGGACGAGGCAGGGGTGTCTAAACTTTTGTTGGTATTTTATTGTGGCGATATCACTGTGGGATAAGAGCAGCGTATCCTGCATGAATGGCGATATCATGCACGTCTCTTGTTTGATCGAGCGGATTGTCAGACCATAATGGGACACTTTTAAATTGAAGCTGGGGTTTGGAGGGGACACGGGGTGGCGATGCCATATGCTGGCGCTACTGCTGGCTGTTTCATTCCATGGCCGGGTATAGATATAACCTCCTCAATTATCTAGGAGCATGTTGCATTAAAAAAAACATCTAGCTATTCAGGCCAGCCCATGACGATTCCTGCAAACATGACAAATCATTCCTCCATACACACTTTAGAAAAAGACAGCACCGTCTCGCAAACCTGCAGCCATCGCATGTACTCACATTGTGGTGGATGGCCAGCGCCTGGCGCATGACGGTCGGGTTCCACTCCCACAGGGACGTGGATCCTTCGATATCTGGCCAAGCACCACCGCGCAGTAAGTAAATATAGTCCTCAAGTTAGATAGT
The DNA here is from genome assembly GCA_009746045.1 of Mesostigma viride. Taxonomy (NCBI): domain Eukaryota; kingdom Viridiplantae; phylum Streptophyta; class Mesostigmatophyceae; order Mesostigmatales; family Mesostigmataceae; genus Mesostigma; species Mesostigma viride. The sequence goes on along the minus strand of RPFO01000744.1, from coordinate 116,794 downwards.
AACTAATTATGTATCCACACAGTGGATCCTGCGATATCTGGCCGACCTCCACGGCACACACAGCCAGTAAGGTTAATTATCAAGTATCAGATAGATAGTAATATAGATAGTAATATAATGCAGTAGATAGATAGTAATATAAAGCAGTGTCGTGGATCCTTCCATAGTCGCTGCATGGTTCATGTCGCATGGATTAAGGATAATGACATATGTCGTCTTCTGTACGCAGGAAAGAAGTTACCTGGAACAAGCACAGCCAAGTCTCATCAACGACTCCTTGAGAATCCCTCAATCAAAGTCCAGACAGCAACTGGTCCGCACAGCTATTCATAGGGAGAGATGTGGGCAGGTGTCCACCCCAGCCAAGGTAAGGCAGTGATACACATAAACACTATTTTTTGCTTCTTGCCCATACAGGGTATGGTGGTGCTGACTTCCTATAGTCATGATTACAAGAAAGATGTGGCCAGGTGTCCAAGGTAAGATCTATGAATAATGTCCCAGTTACTGTGCACATATGTCATTGGTTGTACCTGTGTCATTAAAACTATGACTCGCTTAGCATGCCTTTTTTAAATTTCCAGCCGGGCCGCCTCTGCCTCCCCAACCCCTCCCCTAAAGCGATGCACCCGCTGCGTGAAGCCAACACAGCATCGTTGCTTTGCTGACCCAACCCTAATTGATTAATTGTATGGTAAGAAAGGTAAGAAATTCCCGTGGACTCGCGCATGGCGTTCATAGCTTATTGGTTTCACGGTCTATTGAGATCGAAGAATATTGGGTCCATGGTCTATTTGTTTCACAGGTATGGGGTTCATAGTTTATTGCTTTCATGGTCTATTGAGATCGAAAAATATTGGGTCCATGGTCTACTGGTTTCACAGGTATGGGGTTCATAGTTTATTGGTTTCAAAAAATATTCGGTTCATAGTCGATATTGCTTGCACGGCCTATTGGGTTTGAAGAGTATTATTGGGTTCATAGTCTATCCGTAAGTAGGGTGTAGGGTCTACGAATGCCTACTGGCAGATCATAACAATAGTATGACTATGTAACAGATAAGAATGCAGAATGGTTCAATTTGTACACTCTTGTGCCCAACAAACTGACCAAGTAATAACCATAAAAAATGTCAGGATTTTGTGCCCGTGACCCCCACACTCTCCCCGTGTACTCGCACACCACTCGCACACTCCCCCTCGATTTCCATGCCGCTCTACATGCACTACTCTACTCCCTTGCTCCTCTACACTAAACCTTGTCCTTGCACGCCCCTCTACACTCACCTGTGATGACGCACGTGACCCAGTCCCCCTTGCGTGGTGGCGCGCGCTTGCGCAGAAACTCCTCCACCACTGCCAGCTGGCGCCCGCGTTTCCAACGCGACCAGAATGCAATGGGCACGGTCACCGCCAGCAGGATGAAGACCGCCGTGACGACGAGCGAAATCAGCAGCACGTGCAGCCTCCGATCGTTCATGCTGTCATCCGTGACTGCGATCGCGACGGAGCAGAAGTCTCCCGACCAGCCGCGCCGGCACTCGCACACACCCTCCATGGAGCGGTACGTGAGGTTGGGGTTATTTCTGTCCACCGCGGGGGCTGATGTCAGAAATTGGCACGTGCCGTGGCCGGAGCAAACCAAGTCGGAAGCCGCGGCGACCTGTTGGGACAGGGACGTACTCATGAGGGAGGAAGTGTCGCCGGGGGTGGGACCAGGGTCGGGGTCCACGCAGCCCTTGCGTACGTCACAGACAGGGTACATCTGGCCGAATATGCCCTTGCTAGTCCCCTGGTTGTAAGCCAAAGTCTCGCAGGCGACACGGGTCTGGAAGGTGGGCGGCAGATGGGTCACGCGGATGAGCCGTTCAGTTTGGACATTGCCGACCACGCGCTCTCCTGTTTGCTGCTCCAGCGCGGCCAGGGTCGCGAGTAGGTAGGTGGACAGGTAGAGCTGCGAGGGGGTGCATGGGGGTGTATAATCAATCCATGAAGGTCATGGTTACTGGTATACAACGATTAGCAGGCTGGTGGAGTGGACGATCTGCGAGCACAGATGGCAGCCGGTTGTAAAATCAGGGCGAGCCGTGTATGCGAGCGCAAACTGTGGCAAATAGAATCGCTCGGGTACCTGTGCGGTGTGATGGCGTGATGAGGTAAGCAGATGGTGGATATGAGGTAAGCGCAGCACTGCGAGCGTGATGGTGCATGGTGGTGGCAGTCGCAGTGGCAGTGGCGCTGGCAGTGGCGGCAGCGGCAGCGGCGGGGGGGGGCCGGGGGGGCGCGGGGGCGGCGGTGGTGGTGGTGGTGGCGGCGGTGGCAGCAGCGGCGGCAGCGGCAATGGCGGTAAGTTGTTGTTGTTGTTGTTGTTGTTGGTCATGGTGGTGGTGGTGATGATGATGATGATGATGATGATGATGATGATGATGATGATGATGATGATGATGATGATGATGATGATGATGATGATGATGATGATGATGATGATGATGATGATGATGATGATGATGATGATGATGATGACGAGGACGACGACGATGATGAGGACGACGATGGCGACGGCGATGTTGACGAGGATGGCGATGGTGATGACGCTGACAACGATTGACAAAGACCACCAAACCGCAATGATGCATGCATGCCAGCATAGAAACAGCATGTATGTTCTTGAGTAGCGAAACTTCTGATCCTCTGCTCACTGAAACATCACAAACGTAGATAGTACTAGAAGTATGGTACATGCGAGCCCATCGCAGGCATGCCCCAAGGATGATACCCCATGCAGGTATGCCGCCCTAAAAGGTACCCCATTTTCGTAATCCCCCAATCATGCCCTTGGAATCCTTCCGATCTTTCCCTCCCACACATTGCTCTATCCCCCGCCATCATGTCAACTACTTTTGCCCACCTGGTAATCCACGCATCCCATCAGCCGTTCTTCCCCCGGCACAAATCCCTGGTGCGAAAGCGCCTGGAAGGCCTGCATGGTGCATTCCTGCAGGATGAGGCCAATGGGCGGCCGTCCCGGCTGCGCCGCGCCCACTGCCCGCAAGGCGGCTAGAATCTCAGCAGTGCTGCTAGGGAACAGGGCTTGTGTCACGACCAGATCCGGTGCCGGCGTGATGGATATAAGTTGCTGCTTCAAGTCGGCAAGGTAGTCCGGCATGGGGAACGCCCCGTTCATCGCCTGTCACATAGGAACAACAGCGAGGTCCGCGGCGAGGGAGGCCACATTAGGGAGAGCGAGAGGAAATCATTCAAAGAACGGGGAGACGAAGAATCGAAACTCCGGTTTCTGTGATACTCGATCCCTTACTACAGGTCTGCGGGCGATTGTAACAGTTTAACAATCACAATGATAAGGCGTGAGCAAAAATGGAGTAACTAGTAGGAAAAGGTCAGAAAAATCGAGTGCCAGGCAGCCAGTCGAGATCCCAGTCAAGGCAAGCCCTGACAGAACAAGCCTATAGTAGTACATCTACCGATAGGGTAATTTAATGCAGTCATGAACCCGAGACATCGCCAATGTCCGCCTGCCCTGGATAGTAGAAACTGTGCCGAAAAGACAGAGATAAATGATGCTGCGTGATTTCCTATATCTCATGGTGCCGTATGACAGCATGTTGCTTGTTCTCTCATAGCATGATGTCATAGTGCTGGTTGGGAGAGGCATATCTCACCCGGGCCATGTGAATATGCCACTAGTAATCAGACTATTATTCTGGTCTCCTAATAGTGCACACCTGCGTCGTGTGGTTGCTGCCAGTAATTTGTATATTATCCTACTCAATTATAAACCACGGCCCTTGTAGTTGCTGCCCGTGATCATTATTTTGTCCTACTCTTCTTTAAACAGCAACCTGCGCCAAGTGGTTGCTTCTGGGCGCAATTAGCTATCTATTGTACTCTGTACTATAATAAGTCAAGCACCCACCTGTGCCAAGTGGTTGCTGCCCGGTGCAATTAGTTATCTGTTGTACTCTCTACTATAATAATTCAAGCACCCACCTGCGCCAAGTGGTTGCTGCCCGGTGCAATTAGTATCTATTGTACTCTGTACTATAATAATTTAAGCACCCACCTGCGCCAAGTGGTTGCTGCCCGGTGCAATCAGTATCTATTGTACTCTGTACTATAATAAGTCAAGCACCCACCTGGGTCGTGTGGTTGCTGCCCGGTGCGACAAACAGCGACCACGCGCCCGTGCGCTCGCTCGCATTCCCGCCAAGCGGCCAATCCCATGTGCCCTCCGGGTACACATACCCCGTGCCCAGCACGCCTGCCGCCACCCCCTG